>JAGQDJ010000166.1:0-119348 GCA_022885665.1 Triops longicaudatus | reverse complement strand
ATAATAATAATAATAATAATAATAATAATAATAATAATAATAATAATAATAATAATAATAATAATAATAATAATAATAATAATAATAATAAAAAATAAACCACCCGAAGCAAAATCATGAGCACGGCCATGGCCTTTGCGTACATGTTTTTGGAAGGGGTACTGCATCTCACGTGAATTGGGGTCTATGGCAAGTTTAAAAATGTACCAGTTGGAAATATTTTGTCTTTTGTATCAACACTGATTATTTTGCGACTTTCCAGGAGTAACTGCTTCAAAATTGTCATTGTTGCCCGCCTATATCGTCCCATCACGACTTTCCGTATCCCGTGGCGATCCATTTTGTCCACCCTTTAATCAAAATTCGCCAATTAGTAAATTAATTTCGTTGCTAAGATTTTTTAACACTTTAGGGTAGACTGGCGAAATGCGGAAATGACTGAAATGGGGTGACATTATTGAATAGCCCCAAACGACCACATTTACTTCTAGAAAATGGTGAAAATGAGCGACGAGGGTAGTGACCGGCCTATCGCTATGATGTTATAAATTTGACCGAATGTCGTTTACAGGCACGTTCACGGTAATTGAGTGGTGTTTCCATTCACAACAACTAGCTTAAAAAGAAGCTTAATTCCTATGGGGAAATCAAAACCCTACTACTCGTTTTAACTTAGTTTTTAAGTTCACATTTTAACAAGTTTTTGCTACACCAGCAGTGTAATATCCATGAAGTCGGTCGTAACCAACCCGTACATAATAAGCGAATAAACACTGGGATGTAATTACTGCGTTAGACCACATCTTACCTGGGATCAAGTACGTTACATACTTCGTTGGATAAAATAAAGGAAGTACATCGCATGAACGGCATCTTAAGCTCGCACGTATATCATGTATTTTGCCACCATCTACACCATAAAGAGGACCGATTTTCCTAATTAGGGAAGAGCATTAATCTAACACCCCTATGTGGAAACTCGCTCAGCATTCGTCTTGAGCATAAGCCATGTCCAGCGACGCGTGAGTTAAGTTGCGTGCCGCGAATTCCAGGCTGGGGATCTACGGGCATCGATCGTCTAGCTATATTGAAGGCGTATGGGGTTCCCAAGGGTAAGAGTGGTGGCAGCTTTCGTATGTAGCTTGTCATGCTGAAAGATCCCAATTTTCCGTAGCTTGTGACACTTAATAGAACGCGGGGATAAATCGTTTAAAAAACATAATCTGTTTATAATTTCGTTATCGTATTACAAGATCCCGTAAACAAAGACTCCTGGGAAACTAATGTGATTCAGAATTATTAAACCCATTCTAAGCCTTACACTCTGTATTAGAGATCACTTAGATACCGATATATTACTTCTTAAAAAAATAAAGCAGCACCCTCAATAGATCATCATTTCAGCATTTGTTTCAATCTCTGCTTTTAAGAACTTACACCCTAATAAGGTTCAGGAATTTCAGAAGGATCGACATAGGCATAATCTTCCGTAGTGTCACCTTCTGTAGTGGTTGGAATTGTTGTGGTTTGCATAGTTGTTGTCATAGAGGGAGTTCTTGCTGCTTGGGTTGTGCTGCTGAAATTACCGTCAGAAGGTTGCGTTGTAGTCTGGAGGTCGGGACTTGTCGTTTCAGGTTTGGCCGCAGGAAAGGTTTTCGGGGTGGTGGTATCAGGCAGAGAAGAAGTCGACTGAGGAGCTTTTGGGTACGGCCTGGAATAAGGGAAACGACGGGGTTGATACGACCAAATCAAGCAAATACTACAGACATAGTGCGATAGTACTTCTCTGTCACGTTCAGGCAAGCGAAAAGTCGAAGCAAATCCTGGTTGTTGCTTATAGATTGGCTTTCCTTGTCCAACATGCTCTCTTCTTCCCAGAGGTCCCCAATGCCGCTGAGGTGGTTGGTAATCCAGGATTTTAACCCCAGGAGTTTGGACTCCGTGCCAGTCCCACAACCAGGTTTCCGATCCGACGGAAGCCTCTCTTCTGTTCGAAGGGAATCGAGGAGATGGAACCTCAGGAAACCTTACCGAATCTGTAGATACTGGCAACCACGGCATTCTCGCCAAGACGCCGATGCGGCTGTTACTCGTCCCTTGATTTGATGTACCGACATTTGGGACACTAGGAATGCTTCCTTCTGGTGGTGACTGCGGCCTTGGGTACCGATCGCCTGGCTTGTGGAAGGAAGAAGCCTGGACCATCGTCACCAAAACCGCGCTGCTGAGGAGGATTGTGCAAATACCACTTAGCATCTACAAGAGTAAATGAGTGTAAGTAGCCAAGTTTCTCTGGTAAGCTAAAAAAAAGAGCCGTTTTATGGATGATAAGGGTGAGTTTTTATGATCCAAAAGGTCCTGGCAGGTCTTAACAGCCTTCGAAAGGAACGTGTTTTTGACGAGCTATTAAAATCTTCCCTTACATCCCGGGCAAAAAGCCAAAAAGTTCATGTATACGTGTGTGCATAGTCCGCGTTTCCTTTTTTCTATCGGAAGCACTAACATGAGCCGGTCGCAGTTTCGGAACTGTTTAAATGCGCAAAACGGCCTTTAAAGCGGACACAAGAGTTAGTAGACCAAACCGTTCGCGAAACGCTACCAGATATACAAGCTGGAAAGAATTACATAATTTATTCGGAGAAATTTTGGAGTTCATTAAGGGTGATGTAATGTCCCACTTAACATTTCGACAAGCAGTATTAATCACAGAAGCTGACGAGCAGAATAAAATTATAAAAAGTTGAATAAAACTGTGCAATAAAACAACGTTGCTTTGCAGCGCAAACTTAGGTAAGTGAGAAAGACTTTTTCACCGATATTCACTCCGTGCTGACTAAAAATTAAAATACGTTTTCATTCATACTTATGAAAAAGCAATAAAAACTCACCGTGGTCTGTAAGCTTATCGTCGTCGTTTGGTTGATTTAGAGGAATACCAATGCAGTCCAATAGCACAAAGATATTTACACGGGATGTTTAGTACGTATAATGCTTTGACAAGAGAATACAGCTTTTATAGACATTCGCAAGTTGGCTCCAGTTTTAGCTGGATCTTTGCTCCTCCTTCTCGGATGTTGATATGCTAATGTCCGTCAGCGGAACGCGTTGGCACAGTCACCGACTTAAGGAATAACGTTGATTCGTGTACGGAAATTCCAAGGCGAGCTTTGTCTAGTTTTTGCATAATAACTTGGAAATGACTCTTGTTCCTAAAACACCCTAAAGCGTACCTTCCGGAATTCCGTTGGGAATCACCCATTCTGTATTATGCATGTGCGTAACAAGATTACGGCACAAATGAAGAATGTGGCTAGATTTTCTGCGGGGTACAAGCATTAAAGAACGGATGTGGTTAACACCAGAACCAGTATTTTGCTTACATTTTCAGATAAAAAAAGGTAAATAAGTAATGAAATAAATACAAAGACTAATGAGATTGAAACACGTAACATTCGCAAGGATCAACTCCGCATTGACAGTTCCACTTTGACAGCTGTTAGCGAGCAAGTAATAGCAAAAAATGTAATTTGACTTTGCTGGTCTGCAGTGTCACCAAAGTAACCTAAATTGCACTGAAAGCCTCCCTTAAGACTAGATCTCTAAATTCCTAGAAGATCATAGATATGCCAGGCAACCAGCGAAATGTTATCCCAGCTCTCAAGTTATAAGAAAGCAGTCTACAGCAGCACAGTATATTGTACCCGTAACCTACAATCGTAGCAACCCTTTCATGGTTTGAACTCTATTGACAAAGAGCTCTTGTAATATGAACGTAAAACTTTCTCCAATAATAGAGCTTCCCGCGGAATAACACCAACGGTTACAACAGAGGTACTCTTTTGTCCAAGGGTCTACCACTTTCATTTCTGAGAAAAATACCGCCTAAAGACAATCCGAGTCAGTTTCACTGCATGTCACAAAAAACCAAAGCATCTTAAGCTTCGTAGATGAATGTAAAAAGGGGAAATCCCAGTGTTTTTAAGCAATCGACGACAAAGAGTGAAATGTGGACCGCAGTCTTCAGTTTCGTCATATACACTGGTGACCCGCAAGTCGAATGGTTGCGTTATTGAGCTCAAACTTTGCAACATATTAGATGGTTCTTATTACGAATAAGCTCTATTCATGAAACACTACTTTTATCAAAGTTGCACCTGCGGTTGATGCTTGTCGCCCAACGGGATAAGTCGAGATGACCACAGAACAAAATGAGTTCCTTCTCTTATTCGGAAGACAGCATTTCTTTACTAAACAGGCACACAGGGTCACGTCTGTCGTTCAATTTTGAGTCGTCTTTCCCGTGCCGTTTGATACCGTACATCTCTGTGTTTCATCCTTTACGCAAACAGAAAATAGCATTTCAAGAAATTTAATATCTTTCTTCTTTAAAATTGCCCGACTGGAAATTTTTGCACTTTCTCCTTCCTTATGTTTAATAGTTTCTCTTTATTTGAAATTTGTTTCAAATGTTTCTGGTTTGTGCGTCACTGCGAAGCAAATTTATCTTCAAATCATTTTTATTCTTCCACATGACTGCATTTACCCAGAATTTTTTTTTTTCTCCTCTACCAAGGAAAGTTGAATTTAACGGATGCTGCGATAGACTTGCGCAGTGTTCCAAGGCACCTACTGTATAGAAGTTCTTACCCTTCATCGGGGCGGAAAGTATCTCGATTTTCCTTGACGTTTCACCCCTCTTACCAGTGATCTTTAGTCTCGTTTTCGACATCAATAGGGAGAGATACCACACGTGCTGTACAAGTCTATGTCCGAATTTGCCACATTATAAAGCATTCTACAAATCCAGTTAAAATTGTGCAAAATAAAAAAGCCGCTAAAAATATGGACTATATCAATATCACGGGATTTGAGAACTTGTACACTGATTCAGACTTGGATGAATTTCCTTATTTTGATCACAATATTAACGACGTGGTTCACCTCAAGAAATATGTGAATAACTCAGCAGACATGCTCAAACCTTGGATTAGCAATCCTGCATTCTTCCCTATTATTACAACCCACGCCATAACCTTCCTCATCGGCCTAGCCGGCAATATAGTAGTTATTGTCACCATGACCCGGGAATCAGATCGGGCATCTCGTTCAGTAACCAGGTAATAAACGCGCCCTGTAATGTGCTCACACCTTTCAACCCCACATAACACATCTTCTACATAAAACAGCTTTACTGCCTTGTTGATGCCTATGTTTCAGACTTTAAGCGGTTATGACCCCCTGTAAACTTACCTATAGCATAAATTGACAGTATATACATATAGCTATTTTCTTATTATTTGTTTACACACGCCGTTCTCAGGGGCAGTTTTTACTGCACTTGATTGTATTGAGAATTGCAATGCTATCCACAGCCTTGCAGGATACTTGCAGATGAAGCCTAAGCCCTCAGCCGCATCAAAATACGTAGGCTACTCAAATTCTGCTACAAATCCGAAGTCGACAAAATCCGCAGAAAGCTATTATACATACCTGAAAATTGTCCTTAATTAGGTTTTGTTAAATAACGAAGGGTAAACACAGACAGAAATACGCGTGTCGCTTTGACTCTCGGATGTAAAGGGATGGGACAGTTGACACGTCGGACAAAATGTACAAAAGTCATAACTAATGAAGCACAGACGTTTTGGAGCTGGAAACGATCAGAAAGTTAGTGAGTACATTGAACCACAAACAGGAAAAGTTTCGTCGAAAAAGACTAAATAGTACGTGAGAAAATAAATAAAAACTGAATTTGTCGCACTTTTTCTAACAAAAAAGGGTCCTATTTTTCGATGCACAGCTCAATGTTTGCATCGAAAAATTAAGCAACAATTACTTTTTGTATTGGGTATAACTTGGAGAATAACCTGCCCAAAGATTCGCTACCAATGCACTCTGTAGGTTTTGTACAAGATCTTAGAACTCCAAAGTGATGATTTAGTGCACTTTGGACTGACTCATTTTTACCATGAGGTGGTACCGATTTGGCAACGCTGCGCTCTACCGTCAATTCAAAATGCTTACAATACAGACTAAAACATAACAGAGACAAATGGCGGACTTACTTGCAACGCTGCCTTTCTTGTTACCACCAAGCATCAAGCATCTAGTTAAAATCTTGTATGTTTTTGCAGAAGTCAACGCTAGAACATTTCAATTATCGATAAGGAGTATAAATGTCAGTTTTTACTAAGATATTTTAAGTCCATCGTGTATTTTTTAAGGTAATCGACTTATGGCAGAACACATGAATAAACCGTCACACACCTATGTCCAAATTGTGTACCCGGCATTTCATTTTGTACACTTAGAGGAGCCTCTGGTTTTCGTGGTCGTCTGATCTTGGAACGTACAATACCTCAATTGATAACCAGGATAGTAGCGCATCGAACGCGTATAACTTTGGGCTGGAATTTTGTGTAAATGTGATGAGAAAAATAATAATATAATAAAAAAAACAGGAAAGTGCCTATATTGTCCCATCCCTCCTCTATTCTGACGTTTTTATTTCAGAACGCCTTCGAATGGCTAATTCACACTTGAATAAACTAGATATCGTAAACATGTAGTGAAGTATCTATATAATATTGTCTTTAATTAGATAGGTTTTTGTGTTTTGGTTCGTCTTACTCCTCCAAACTTGGATTTATAAGTGTTTATTTCGACTATTAATTCCAACTAATTAACAATCTGGCGGGCACTCCAGCCCACGCAAAAGATCAAGCATTGAAGCACAGTAGCTAGTGCACGGACTTCAACGGATCTAGATATTTTTCGGGCACTGGGTGGCAAGAACGAGAAGGATTTTCTCGTAGCGGTTTGGGACAAAGAGAAGATATCTCTATTGGTTAGCCCAATTCTCCGTTTCCCCACTTTTTGAGAGAAAAAATCTTAATAAGGATTCTGTTCGATGCTACGTTGTACGGCCTGTTGTTTCACGTCCCTTTTTCCTCGTCCCTAACAGTAATAAAACTGTCGTATAAACCGCGAACATTTTCCTCTCTTGTCTAGTCCGTTGGGAATATCCAGAATGTCTTGTGGATTTCGTGGTGGCATTAAAGTAAATGAGCAAATGGTAAATAAACTCACGACGGAAAAGCTTTCAGCTCCGAAACTCTCCTCTGTTGTTAGTAATGCGCAAAGCCTCGAAAATTTCACACCAATTTCATATGCACTATACGTGTTGCTCTTCTTTACATGTTTCCCGACGCAATATCATGAAAATTTAGGCACGTGCCAGGCTACCAGACCGTCACGATTCTGACTACTTCAGTACTCAGCGTATCGTCACCCACAACGTTTACCTTACGATCTTAACTGCTTACTCGTTCGTTCTTTTATTTATTTATTTCGTTAAAGTAATTTCTAGTCAGAGAATTTTAATTGATTCTTAACAGTCCTACTGGCATTGCAAGTCTTGCAAACGACATCTAACTAAATGCCCAATAATTATGCTTGCAAATCGTCGTGATTGTTCGATTGCTTTCATAGGTTTACATATACACTGGTTTACGTGGAACAGTGAATCTACGATTTCTAACGCTTCTGGCCTTCGATCTACAATTCTAAGAAGAGACTTATAATCGATCTACAGACTCAAAATACGCATCTACTTTACAATGTGATTAAATTACTCTTATAACGTTATCCGTACAAAACAAGTTTCCAGCAGGGTGTATTTTACTCAGTGCGAAACACTTTTGTGTCACACAACGGATGAAATAAAATTTTCTATTGTCACACAACGGATGAAATAAAATATCCTATTGCAATTATTCGAGCCACTTTTAGGCTAATTTACTAAATGTTCCGAATTACACTAGGTTGATTAAAAACTTTAAAGTGTAGGAACGTTCCGTACTTTGCGCAGTTTGTAGCAGAACCTCTGGTTGGGTAAAAAAAAAAAAAAAAAAAAAAAAAAAAAAAAAATCCGAAAGATATCTTTACGCATTGAGAGCAAACGAAATAGAAGCTATAAAGTGTCAAAGGTGACGAATAAGATTTGGAGGTTGAATTTCCTTAAAAATACTTGCTGCCAAAACTAGTTTTTCAGACAGAGCTGTCAGTGCGTGCCATTGAGGTGAGGCTTTTATGGAGTTTTCAGCTTTGCAGCCGATGTGCTGGCAGCGGTTGCTACGATGGAAACATATACCTCGATTTAGCCTTTTTGCCTTTCACCCTTAAAGTGGATCACGTCTTTTAAGAACTCCTATGCTTTGTTTCTTGTTCAACTTGACTAACGAGGTGCGAGGTGAACGCAACTCTTGCGTGTTGTGAAAACGGCTATCTCGTGGTTATTGCTCCATACTGTACAGGAATCGCACGAAAGCAATTCACAGAGATGGTGAGTTGCCTTAAACTATAGGCACGGTATTACAAGCTCTGGCGGAATGAAGCCTTGTCCATTCATTTTCGATGTTGGTAGTTGTCAAGGACGTATATCGTAAAAATGTTCATAATCAAGATTTTGTCACTTTCACTTAAGGCTTCAGTTGACACATGAGTGATTAAGTTTGTCGGACTCCGAAATCAATTTAATTAGAGTGAATAAATTTCGGGGGTATACTTCGAACTTTCGTTGTAAATGCGTGCCACTGAATTAAGTTCTTGACCCACTGCTTTAAGCCGTCGTAATGGTTTCTTGTAGTCACGCAAATAAATAAGTAGATCGCTAAGTTCTAAAATGCCCTGTTAAAAGTAACTAATGTTTGGAAATTTTCTCCAGCTACTGGTTTGCTTAGTAATGGTAACCTTTCTTTTCGTTAAAATTTCAAAGAAAGGCAAAAATGTATGCGATGTGTCCTTGATCTGTTGGTAAGCAGTTTCCTTGCATCCAGTTTGGCAAAACTCCAATTCTGCGCATTTTCAATGGTCTCTTTCGAAAAATTTATCACGCGGAAACAAACTTAATTTAGGGAAGTCAATGATGATTCTCATTCAATTGCTCAGTCGTAAAAAAAACAATTGCCCACATTGACGGCTTGTCGGCGTTCATCAGCAATTCCTGGGATCATTCTCTACCTCCTTCGCTTTTCCCGTGGGGGTCGTACAAATTGGTTTAGCCATCTCAAATAATAGCTCCGATGTAACGGAATACACTATATGGAAAGACAAATATTTGCGAGAGATAAAAAAATAAAATGGGTTATCCATGAAAATATTGCTTAGGCACCTTTCCGATATTTTTTTAAGGCCGAATAAAAGATCACACCGAACTCAATGATAACGCTATCAATTGCTTTTCGTGCAGACCAATTGTAGAAGAAGTGGTTTGTCATGGTAACGTAATATAAGCTTGACAGCACATCTTTTCAATATTACTCCGAATTCACTGGTTGTGACGACAGTAGTGTTGTTTCACGCACTTATTTCCTTGAATTTTGTACAAACACTTTTTTTCGGTATTCATTTGTGACAATTTACCTATAAAAAAGGGCCCACTCAAGCTCGAACCGTAATATAATTTCCAACTTAATTGGGTTCTACTGGGTAACCGGCGTACCCAATACTCAGACCTTCCACCCCAATTCCCAGCGAAGAAAATGGTTTCCAAGCACAAATTCTAATCCTCGCTACTTGCATTAAGCGTAGGACTTCTACAGCGAAAGTCTTTTAATTTCCTAGTCGCTCAGAAAATACGATAAGCACTCAGGGAAAAGCGAAAAGCTGTCTGCGGTTTTCCTTTTGTCAAATAGCGAAGCTAGCGTTTTTAGTTTGCTCGTATTTCCGTAAGTTATCACTGATACCTATATTCGTCGAAGTATTTTCCCTTGTGGAAAGATAATATCGCACGCCTTCTCCTGTTTCAATTCTCTTTTTATCAATTTTCGTTCGTCCTGTAACTTACTGATCGCTGAAAGACGCACGCAAATCACTCGACTTTATATCGAGATTCGTCATTTAATACTCTGCTGACCACATGCGAGAGTGCACTGCTAAGTCTATTGAAATGGATCTTGAAGACCTTAGGAACAGCCTGAGAGAAATCAACGGTTAAGCAAAAAGAGTTTAGATAACAATTGAACCGAGGAAGACCTTCTTTTGCTTAGAAAGCAAAAGTCAACTTAAGGAATGGAGAGGCGCTCAATTATTTTCCATTGGAGAATCCACATAGTTAAGTTTGTTAACGATATCTGGAACACATGTACATGATTTGCCTTGTAGTGCGAAGCAAAGATTATCTACGGTCACGGAAATTAACATCAGTTCTACGCTACCAAGTGAATTTCAGCTCTGCTCCGTACATAAACATAATGTAGATTGTGTAGAAGGCCTAAACTTCGACTGTGGTCTAAACCCCGACAAACACATTTTTAGATCTATTACATAACTGTTATCTAATCCCAACTAAGGGAAATTGTTCTCGTAACCGCTCTAGCTGTTTCTTGGAAGCTGGTGTTCATTCGGCTTTGTGGTTTTTAAGTTATTTAATTTCATATATTTAATGGCTGCCAGACTATTCAAGAGCCATTTTTGTAAGAAAGTGCGTAAGTTAATTAATCTTTTTTTTATTTACATGCTTAGCTGAAGTACCAGACTTTCTCAGAATTACATATATATAATACTAAAAATTAACTGTATTTGCAAGAAAAGTCCAAACTTTCATAAAGTAGTCATGTGATAAATTTCGACTAGGCAGCGTGGACTATGCACTAGCCCATGCCACTTGCAACTGCGGTGGCAGCACCAATGCGCCACACTCCAGGCACTTTCGAAGGTTTTAAATCCGGGGCAAAGAATGTTGTGCAGTTAGCGTTTGACGCATTTTTTCCCAGTAAAAAGTGCATTATACGTACTACGTTTCATTGTAAATACTTTTAATCGTATGTATCCCATTTTTTATTCCGTTCTGGGAATTCATGAATATCGTCTTTTCCAAGTAGTCGGAGTTTGGACCACATTTTCAATACGTCGATTTTGAAGAGATTTGGAAAAATTGCAATGAATAAAATTTGCGACGAATTTTGAAGTTATTTTATGCAGGTGATGTAGATAACACACTTTGGCATCTACTGCAGAGGATTTTTTTCATCTCACTTCTAAGGCCATTTTTTCGAAATAATAAAATGGCAGTCGAAATTTACACCACTTCCTCTAACTTTGGAGCACAGACTAAGAACTTCGCAACTATTTCTTTACAAGCAGACGAGTAGCTGCGAGTTTTTCGTGTGGCGTAACGACTTAAAAGCATGGCCTTCTGCCGATGCGCTGGGGAAAAATAGTGTAACAAACAAGTCGGAAGAGTTGGAATTTCAATAAGTAACTCCTGGCAATGTGAAAAGAGAAAGTTAAAAGCAAGGAACTTAACCTCGCCTCGAATTATTCAGCAAGGTAGTGTATTTATGAATTTCTAAAAAGACTCCACAGAGGAGCCTTCGAATTGTGCACGAACAACCTCATAACGTACGGATTAAAAATAACAAGCTGCATTGAGCTAACATGTAACAAGTACTAACACAGTGTGTTACGAACCACATATCACCAAAGATTATGTACAATAATACCGGAAAAAATACTTTTTTTTAAGTCAGCCATATAATTCTGCTGACTTGCCAGCCATGTTATCATCGTGACATTTTTGAAACAGAAGGAACTATCATTACGAAAAATGGTCCCCTCTTGTCTCTAAGCTTTCGCGCTGGGAAAGAATTTCTTCCCTCTTTCGTAGAATACAAATAAAGTTGTAAACGAGGTAAGTACACTTCGCGAAAGAAAAAGAAGTTACAAGACACGAAGAAACTTCTACATTTTAATCCCAATTCTCCCAATTTTAATACTTGATATAGATATCCTCTAACAAAGGAGAAATGTAGTACAAAAATAAATATAACGTAAATGGTCTACAGCATAATGGGATTTATGAAAGTATTGCACATTTTTCTGACGCAAGCATTCTCTTAGTATGTTTCTAGTGAGCCTGGCCGTTGCGGATATCCTGCTATTACTGATCTGTACGCCACTGGAAACACTTGGGTATTTTGTCAATACCTGGGCCCGCCGAGGTTCCTTATGTAAATTGCAAGCCTACGTGGAAATGCTTTCTGCCGTAGCTTCCGTTCTCAACTTAACAGCTGTCAGTCTCGAAAGGTAACAAAAAGTAGAAAAACAACTCTCTTAATGATGAAAGGAAAATATGTTGACGACCTAGCCCGAAAGATCATTAAAACATTTCATTTTTCTTTTCTTGATACCATTGAAGAAGAGAGGAGAGAAATTGTTTTATGAATCTAGACTTCAACCATTTTCGCCGCATACTTCCTTTTCTTTTTTTTGTTCATGATTCTCCATGCAAAGCAAGAAGAGCAAAACTATTTCTTGTTAAAGAACTTCTACTTTAAGGTGATATTGCTTCTATTTTCGTTGCCTAGGTACATTGTAATCGTCTACCCTATGCGCTCGCGTTCATTTTGCACGCTTCGAAATTGCCGACGCGCCTTATTCGCTGTATGGGCCATTGCACTAATTCTCACTTGGCCTGTAGTTCTAACGCGGGTATTACTTTGTATTGGCTCTTTGTATATTAGCAAATAACCTAGACCCCGTAGGATCGTTTTACATACGTGTACTATGACAACACCACAAGTGTAGCTGTTCACTACTGTTTGGATGTCAATGATTCACCCGGGAAGGAAAACGGAACTAGTCCTGGTTTCCTAGTCGCCATTTATCAGCTTTTAATTATGTTTTTCCTTCCGTTGGTATTGATGGCTGTTTGCTACTCGCGAGTCATACAGGAACTGTGGTTATCCACCATTCAAATAGCCGCTATGACTCGGAACTACAGCAACAGTAGTAGTTCAACGATAAGTCAGTCTGGAAAGCTTAGTCACGCCCAGCAGTCCATTGCAGCCAGCGACGGTAATCCCGGATTTATTTCGCACATAAACAGCCGCCCTTCAAATTCGAGTTCGAGAACGTCTGTTTCTTCTTCGTGGACCACTTCCACAGCTATTTCTACCCTTACCGCCGCGCCTTACTCTGACACTGACCCGCCTTCCACATCGACCAAACTAGTACAGCCGCCTATGACAACATCTCGCTTTACTTCCAAACACAGCCAACGGAGTAGCGACGAAGCCAAACAAGCTCGTAAACAAGTAAATAAGCGTCAAGTTGGCTATAAAAAGAGGTATAGCATAGTAAAGATTACTATGCTATTTTCACAGGTCATCAAGATGCTTATTCTCGTCGTTATTCTTTTCCTTGTCTGCTGGGGACCACGGCTTATTCTCAATGCTTTAATCAAATGGGGACTATCGAGTTATTCACAAACTTTCTACAACCTGCGAGTAATATTTAATATTCTTCCCTTTGTGCACTCATGCCTGAACCCTATTATCTACGGGTACGTGTATTCGAATCTTTACCTTAGTTATCTAAGCGAAGAGCCCCTTTTTGTTTCAGTTTTATGTCTTCGAATTTCCGACGAATGATGATTCGATCATGTGCCCGGAGGCGCAACAGTTTTTCTCGCACATGTCAATCCTGTCGCCAGACAGAGGGTGACCGACCACATTCTGGTATCGAAAATCCCACCACTTTACGAGTAAGACATTTTCGTTTTTCCTTTCTACAGGGTTTTACAACATGGGCTCAAGAGTAGGCTTAAGACGTCAAACATCTTCTGCATATTGCTTATCGACGGGTACCACCGAAGCTTTAACTCTGCCAACTACTCCGTCAATCACTCCGATCGCGGAATCCCAGCAAGAAACTTTCTAAGAACAAGGGATCTAGTTGAAACAAAACTCCGAGAAAAAATGAGCTGGTGCACGTCGTCCAAATTCTAAAGTATATCTCTGTACACGTATTTAAAAACAGTCTTCGAAAATACATAGTACAACACTATTAGCGTGAAATATTTTGTTGTCTTTCTCGGCACTAAAGCTTCTGTTTCAAAATTCTGTACGTATTCTTCCCAAAAACGTAGCTTAGACCAGAAAGAATCGTTGTGCCAGCAATCGTGTACCTTTCGAACAGTGCATTTAATAAATATTATGTTTAAATAAGGTTTCTTAATAAAGCTGTGAAAGAGACTTTACCACAATGCAGTGAGGAGGGGATGATCTACATAATCGCCAATTGGTGCCCCAAGAGTGGTCGCTACGAGGGCTAGTTGTAATGCCGTATTGATCTTGCTGATGAAGGTCGGAGACAATTGGGCCGTGGGCCGACCCACGTCAAAATATCTACGCAAAGTTTTCTAAAAACCGGACACACGAAAAACATACAAAAAAAGAATCAGCTCTCACGTGTGGACCAAAAGATATACGCATACCGGAGGTGGGAGAGAGACGTAACGGATATAGAACCCGGAGGCCATCAAAAGAACATCTCGCACAATAATAAGACCCGTGAGTAGACCTGCGTAAGAGCATAAAGACAACATAAAGTTCTCGTACATAAGATTTCTTGGCTTCATTAGTAACCTGGTATCAGTTCCATGTAAGTCAGGGTAATGAAAAGTGTTCCTACTAAAAGTTTATCGGCCATCGGGTCAAGGAAACTACCCGCCAGTGACGCTTGATTCTTGAAATTACGAGCAATCCACCCATCTAACTACACAACGACAGAGTGTTCTTGACTCAAACAACGAAAGAATGGGTTGTATACCAAGTCAGTTATACCAGCGAATACAAAAACCCCAAGAGCTGTAGGGTAATTGCCTTGGACGACTAGATAACCCAAGTATGGGCAAAGTGCCATTCGGCTAATGCAAAGAATATTGGGTATTGTCCAAATATTCTCTCTGTATGCCTAAAAAGGGAGAAAAAATAGTTAGAGGATTATTTTCTTTTAATGTAAGGATTGGTATACTTGGTTTTTCTGATTCTCGTTCTGGTCCGAATTAAGTGGAGGATCTGCAGATTTATAAGAAAACCTCAGAGTTTGTGAGGCATATAGGAATGTAGGTCTTGGACTCGACCAAAACGAACGTGTCGTTTTATCGTGTGCGCTGCTAACTGAACTCCATGAAAGAGGTACGCGACAACGGAGCATGGGGCACACTATACGTCTTACATTATGGTAAGAAGAATTGTGGTCTAGGATAGGGTAAGGATAGCAGGAGGCTCGTAATTTCTTCTGACGCACAAAGCATTCGACCTTGCTATGGCTAGCACGAAACAACCTCGTCAGAACTTCCATAACGAGATCTTACCAAAACTTAGAAAAAGGCGACTTTCAAGAGAATTATTTCCGAACAGCAGGTAAAACTTCGAAGAAGAAATTTTCTCAGCACTATGGCGATGAGAAGGCTAAGTTTCAAACACCTGTTAAAGCTTATAATTAGATTTAATCCGCGCCAAAATAGAAACGGGCTTGCCAGTCCGTCACGTTTTTGGCCTGACAATCAACTTTCAGCAGCGCTACCTTTTCCCCTACTTAATAAAAACGAACTTCTCCTCTGACAACGACAAGGTGTCAATACGCAGAAAAGTTTGGTCCAATTTTTCTTCGATCGAAAACCAACTGACTCACGTGCAACACGAAAAACACCACAACACATTACAAACAAACTACGGGAGCTGCGCAACTTCTTACTAGGCTTTCTTCATCGGTTCGTATCGGGGGTTACAATGTGGTAAACGGAAATTTAGGGCAGTGCAACTCATGGATGCTTAAACTTAGACAGTTATAGAAACTTTCACAGATGAAATTCCGAATATGAAATGAATTGATATAGTATAATGATATAATCGAAATTTCCAAATGGTATAATCATAAAAAAATGTCTCAATTCAAATTAGTCTCGAGGATTTCAACGTTAAATTATGCAAATTAACCTTTAAGTATGAAACATGGCAATATAAAATGGAAAATTTTTTCGCCCTCAGAATAGTGGACAATGGGAAAATGAGCTAACATAAAGCAACATTCTGATAAAACAAACAAAAATTTTCAAAACACAAACTGGACGGGTGTCAAATTCATCAAAATAAGTTGAATTTTACCTGTTCTTGAGTATACCAAGTACACTTCGACTACCATAAGAATTTGTAATATTACAACATTATAGGAGAAGTTTGTTTAAAAGATAACCGACATTCCACTTGCAGTGTATTGTCGTCTTCGGCTGTCTTGGCTTTTCGAGAAGTGCGGGTGCATAAAAAACTCAAATAGACAACGTACTGCAGAAGCTCTGGTTATTCATGTATAAAAAGCCTTCACACAAAAAATTTAGACAATAGCATATTGTTCATAAAGGATGTCACGCACTCTGAAATAATCTTCTGATACGCAGCCTTCGAGGATCATCTGTCCTGCTTCATTCTTTACAGAAAAACATAAAACGTTAGTAAATACAAGTATAAGAAAGTACCTATACCTTTCTTAAGCCCACAGTTGCATTACAACACCACAACACTCCTCCTACGAACTCCGAGGAAATACCATATTTGACGAGCACTTGCTTGAAATCCGACAATTTCAACTCGTTTATAAATGTAGCATCGTGGCCTGCAACCTAAAAACACGCAAATATGATAAATATTAAAAATAAGAAAATGAAAAAAAATACTAATAAAAAAATAAAAAAGTGAGTACACTAATTCGAATTCTTATTTGGAATCTAATCTAATTCAAAATTTTTACTTCTTCGGCATTCAGCGGCTCCAAGACCGGAGCAAGTGCCTTCTTGGAAATTGCGATTCCCTCTAGAACATAAAAATCACGTATAGTATTCAGATTACGCAAACTACCATTGAAATGAATCTAAATTAATTCCTGCTTTGAATGCATACCGTTTGTAGTTTCTTCATCTACATTAATATCTTGCATATCTTCCCAATGAAACGCGATTTTACCATCCAGCCATGCCACTTCTCCTTCTTTTATACGATTGAAGTTGAGTGATGAGAGCAAGGAATCTTTAAGACGAACCTGTCACGAAAGTAAAAAAGTTAATAAGACTTCGTAGTCTGAGGAAAGGAAAATAACCTGGAAAATATGGCTTTCCATTGTGGCGTCCACAACGTCACCAATTTTTGGAATAAAGACTTTGCATTCTCCAGTAGGACCAGGTACTCCGGCTGCAGGATTAGTGAGAAGTAGCGATGCCAAAGTATCGCAGGCTTCTGTGGTACCACGGACAAGTACTGTGCGACGAGGTCGCATTTGCTGAACAATTTTCTGAATGGATTCGCCATCTGACCTCCCCTCGAAGTCGATGTACGTAACAGTCGCATTAACAGACAGTGTGACGGTTTCCGTTGTGCACTTGGTAGGCATTTCAGGTGCATCTGTAAATTATGAACTCATAAATATAATATAACCACAACGAAAATATTTAATGTAGACAAACCTGAAACTTCTTCGTCCTTTTTACCAAATTTATGTTTTTTCTCAGGCTTATCAACTTCCATGTCCTCTGTTCCATCAACTACGGTGAAATCTTCTGGCCTTTCATGTGAAGGAAAAAGAAAACAGAATACTGTCACATCAACGCAATATGTTAGTGCGCATAACTCACCTGATAATCTCGCCATATTCATCTGCACGGACCTTTTCCTCATGGTAAGGGTACATCGGGAATTGCTTGCGGCTTGATTTGAAAAACCCGCTGACATTGACTTTTTCTTCAGATTTAGGTATTATGTCATGTTTTCCCTTCACTGCTGTACTCATTTCATCTTCCGAATCACTCGATTCATCTTTCAGTCTAAGAAAACCATAACTTAACTGGATACCTTTTACGAACATGTTCTCTTACGCAGGTTCAGTCTTAAGGTTGTTTTCCACCACCTTTTCTTTTTCCTTTCTCATATACTCTTCCAATTCACTCCCTTCTAGCTTCACTCGTTTGCGAATATCCAGCGTAACTTTCTTGAGGTTTCGATTTTCAATTAATGTTCTAGATAGACTTCCAGGACTTGACCTATTTTACACGAGTTAGTACTTGTCTACAGCAACGCGAAATACATTTTTACCTGCTCGTTACAATTATGGAATTTCTAGGGTTTTCACACCACTGTGCAAAGAGTTCTCTTGAATATCCGCATTCCATATCCGGGGTACTAGCCAGAACGACCTAGAAAAGGAATGATTACGAGGTTCTACCAAGTTGCTCTTACTTTAGGTGAAGGCACACGATTCAATTCAGCCATAGTGTGACAAAGTTGCACGTGCTTAAACTGAAACGGATTATTCCTGGCGCCCTCGAAGGATCGCATCAGCTTATCGCTCATCCATTCAATCTAGACCACACGTTTTCTTATTAAGGTACAACTAAAAAGATACTTCCTTAACTTACCTGAGACTTGGCAAATTCAACAACGTTATAGCTGACGTTATTCAACATAGCTAATGAGTAGGCCATCAATCCCGACTCTTTATTTCTCCACAACTGGTCCAGCATATGCGACAGTTCCAGAACCCGCCCAGCGGTATCTACTGCTACGAGTACGTTGCCATTGTTTCGCAGCGTTTGTAAAATATTGGCTAAAAATGACAATGATATTACACCAATGCCCCGGGTTAAAAGATCCTTACTCATAAGTTTCTCGTCTCTTGTTCTCCGACGAGGTTGTTGGTACGTAGCGTTATATGCATCCGTAATAAGAAGCGAAGGCCGCTGAATTTTTTCCATTTCACAGCTGTTGAGATGCCTTTCCTTTTTGTGATTGTAGTCCACAGCGTATACGATATCTTCTTCTCCATCCTTTACAATCTTCCACACAGTTCCACCGAGCATGTGACCTGCTGGCAGGGGAGTAATGGTCAAGCCATACCCTTTCCCTTTTAGACCGCAACTTTGATTGTACTTAAGCTGGACGATTTTGTCAAACGCAGCGTCGACGTCATCCAGTGTAAACAAATTGAAGTCTTCCCCGTTTTGCCTTGACTAACAGAGAACAAATAATAAACGCCGAATATGTCTGCCCTCAAGGGCAAACGGACAAGTTACCTGGTAAATGTCGTACATAAACATCTGTCCCATTTTATAGACAGGGACTGTGGCATAGACAGGACATGAAAGACCACACTTGCCCACAAGGTAAGGTAAAGCTCCCAAATGTAGGGGATCCGGAAAGGAAAGCAAAACTGCATCAACTTTAGGTACAAACCTGGTGAATCAGGTGTAAATTAAAATACATTTTTGGAAGCTTGATTATTTACTGTAATTAATAATATTATTTATGAAATACTTGATGACTTCATTTATGTACGCATCATCAAATTTTTCATCCCAGCCACAGTCAAGCAGAAAAGTGAAATCATCCACTTGTAATAAGTAACAATAAGGGGATTCGTCCAATGCTCCTGACAGGGCCTGAAACTTGACTATGGAAGTCATTTCTAATCTTTGAAGTGACTGTGACAATAGCAATTATTTTTTCAATAAATAACCGTGCCTAAAAAGCGCGATACACAAAAACGCTGAACTGTAAACAGTCAACAACTCCTAGTAACGCCTACACGAATGTAACTGCAAAACATTAGGGCAAGATTCGAAAGCAGGCTGGCTTATTCCACAGCACGTGCCTAACTGGTTTCAGAACTCTAGTCTTTGCTGCAGTAGCTATTTAACTTTCCTCTGCCAATTATTGTCCTGTTCATTTTCGTCCTCTTGCGATGGACAGCTATTCGCAAAAGGACGGAAAGAAAGCCTGTTAGAAGCCCAGGCTGTACTGGCTGTCAAGTATTTCCAAAAAATCCTACCAATGAATTCAGCCCGATTCAGATGATTTTACCTGTGCCTTATACGCAAAACCTTTGCTACTCATTTCTTCCGCCGTAACCATAAATTGAGTCATCGGATAGAGTAGGGATTACCTTCAGACGATCAGAGCTTTTAACTTGGTCGAAATTGCTCCCTGGTAGGCATTGTAAGCTATTTAGAAGGGGATTTTTGGGGGAGCTAGTAATTTTCATTAAAATATGCATATTTTATATATTTATTTATTAAGTGACATTAAAAACGTAAAACTTGTTTGAAATCAGACGTCGACATGTAACCTCCGCTGAAGGTAAGGGACAGTCCTAAAGTAATTCTTCACCGAAATCGGACCGGGCTGAATTGTCTGACACGATTACTAGTCGCTTTCTGGACGCAACCGAAGTCCGGAGGCGGAGTGTCATGCTTATTTTGAGTTCGAGCCTACGTTAAACGATAGACCGTGTTACCATGCTAAATAAAGTCTTTTTTAAAGTGAAAACTGGAAGTCTAGGATGTCGGCCCTTTATTATCCAGAGACTTCTGCAACAAAGCAGTGATATACAACCCAGCTCACAAAATGTTCCACCACCTTCAGTCACGCAAGAAGCAACAAATAGCAAGTCGTTACTTCCTACAGAAACGCTGTCCAGTCACTACAGAGCCGTCAAGTGTTGTTTCTTTGCTTAAATTAATGGAAGAGTAATAATCAGAATATCTTATATTATACAGAGCCATTGGCCACGAGAAACCACAAACTCTACTACAAGTCTTTAACACTGATCGAAACATAGCGGCGAATGTCATAACCTTTTTTAACTCGATTGACCTCAGACCGCAAGCTGTAGAAAAGTGGTTCTATCGTAAGCTCGACGCTGCGAGAATTTCAAGCCAGAGGTAGTCCGTTGAGTTGCGAGTAATGCGAACAAACACTACAACGTAATTTATTCAGGGTTATTCCTCAGCGACTTCTCATTTTGGGCCCGGACCTTGCAGCGGCACATTTTCTGGTATTCCGCGGCGCCTCTGTCCGTTTCAAGGACCAGGAAAACTGGATTGATGGGTCGAAACACAGAAAAGCTCCCGAATTAGTTTTGCCATCGAAATATACAGACGGATTTGATCTGGAATCTATCGATGCATCCAAAATGGAACTCGTTTACGAAGGTTTCGAAGTATTAAGTATGTTTCCCGATAATTGCGCTAATGAAAACTTACCAAGTAATTTGTTTGTAGGAAATCTACGTTCCTTAAAGTGGCTGAGCTTAAGCAATTGTCCATATATTAACGACTGGTGTATTGACCGTCTGGCTGGCGAGTATCGACACACTCTCGAATATCTTGACGTTTCGAACTGTGAATTTGTCACAGAAAGGGGGATTGCTGCTCTATCCAAGCTTCGGTAAATGACAATTCAAGAAGATTCAGACAGACGCGATTGCGGTGTGGTTTGCAGTCCGGGGATTTCCAGAGTGGTCAACCTTCAAAGGTTCACTTCTTTGTGTACCAAACCGCAGTCCCGCTCTCGCGAAAACGCGTCTGTCCAAATGCCCCAGAACCACTTAATTATTATCATTTGTTTATAGAAACTTGAAACATTTGCGTCTCGGAGGCCATAAATATGCTCGAAATTTGGAGCTGACATGCCTTTACCTCGAAGAGCAATTCCCCGACATTCTCATTGAAGGAGTTGACTACTTTGACCCTAGTCGCTTACCTCCTGAGGAGCTCCAAATGCTAATAGCACCGGCCCAGCCGGTGTGAATTGTTAGTAAATAAAATTCGATGTATAACTACCCTTTCTTAGCTATGTATTTCGCATCTTGTACGATGTTATCTTTCCACTGAGAGGAACAAAAAAATAAAAAACAACAGGTAGAATTTTCATCTTTTTTTTCAAGAAAAATACGGGGACCAAAGGAGGGTAGGGATCAACAAGAAAAATAATTTGCTAGCATTTAAGGTGTAACTTTTGTTATATAGTTAGGAAAACATTAAATCATGTCCACTTTTTTCGCTATTCTACCAAGAAACACGACCCCAAGAGTTTTTGATCTCTTTTTTAAAAAAAATTCAACACCAGGGGGTAGAAATACTTCGGCATATGTACTTCTTGAAGAAGGATGAAAGGGAGATTTGTCAAAAGAGAGAGAACACAATTTTTTTCTGGGACTAGTGAAAAAAAAAAACGAAAAAAAGAAATCCAACGCAAGATGTTCAAAACATTCTTTTAACGAAATATCAGGAATTTCACTAAAGGGAGGAGGGCTCTTACAGTTCGGCATTCGTTTTCTTTTCCTGTTAAATCGGAAATTTCATACGGATTGAGACACGCAAAGGTACACTCACGCAAGCCAGACGGAGTCTTTTATCTCTTATTCGCCAACAATTCAGTTAAAAATCCAACCAATATTCATGAAAAAGCTCGGGTTAAAAGAGCACTAGCATAAAAATCATTGTTGTTCACGATGGTTTTCTTTCGAAAATACTTGCAATTTATGTTTGTGAGCTAATTCTGTTAAAACAGAAAAGAAAAATCGACCAAACCTTGTCACAGGAAAAAACAGAATAACGCTACTGAAATTTTGCCTTTTTCATTCCACGGTCGTAAATTTCAATACTTCTTGCAAATCCACTACATTCGAATTTCGCCTTGAAAATGAAGAGCCATTTTAATGCCAGGACTTCCAGTTAAAGAAAAAAAAAAGACAAAAATCCCTTGTCAACCCCAATCCTTTTCGTAGATACACTCACATGTGACTTAAAGTGCGTGTCGATGTCAGTCCTGACTGTCCTAAATATACAAAGACACCAGTTAGCACCTCGCTATAAGCGAATAGTTGATATTTTCAAAAGGAACATGCGTCGTCACTTACCACGTCAGGTATGCTAGGTTTGTTAGCCGAAAGTAACGATTCAATGAAGCATCGCCTGAAATCACAACAAATACTCTCGTAAGAATCACAATACTCTACAAAACTAAACAAAACACAAACAAAAAGTAATAAAACATAAAGCTAAAAACCCTAATTGAATGTAAAACGTTTGGAAAACACTTTTGACGAGCACTGTAGACTTACTTGGATCCTAAGCCTCCAGGGGGTAGTCCAGGTATATCTTCTTCGGACAAGGTTTGCATCACACGGGTTATGTCAGCAGAAGAATCTTCTTGCAAGATATCTAAAAATAACGGAACAGGTAATGCGTACTAATTCAGGGAAATCAAGAGCTATAACACTTACCAAGTACTCGCTTTTCCAAAATATCTTCCAATTTCTTTTCTTTCGCCACAGCTTCCGGAGATATTCGTGGGGCTGCGGGAAATTTAACTAAAACAATGCTCATGTTGTCCCGGCTTCCCTAGAGAAGTGAGTAAAGCCGCTTGAATTCAGAAGATGGTGCTTGACTACGGTATGCGTTTTTAAACGTGTCCTACCTTGAAGAGACAGGTATCTACAACTTGGGATGTCACCGTCTCCAAATTGTCGGTGAGGCTCAACTGGTTACGCACAAAGTTGGTAAGCTGTTCATTGCTCATTACATCCCAAACTCCATCACACGCAAGCACTAAAAATTCATCGTTCTCGAAATCCCTTTTCTCCACGAATATTTCCGGTTCCGGAGAGACCAACTGTTCGCAAGGACCTACAATAATATCGGCTCTTATTTTTACTAAGTATTCTTAAAACAAGAGGCATGCAGCTTAGTCTTACCTCTGCCTTCGACATTTTTGTACTCGTAATCACCGAGGGAGCGTGAAACAGCCAAAGAGCCATTAACTCGCTGAATCATAACCGAGCCGCCAGCTCGCTGAATTCGCTCTTTCTCAATGGGGTTGATGGGCTTATGGTCCAGGGTAGATAACACGGGCTTTCCGGCGCGACACAAGACCGCTCGCGAGTCCCCACAGTTGGCGATATACAAATGCGTTGGCGATATCAAACAACAGACGGCTGTCGAGCCGCTTTTGTCCTCCCCGCTCGCCATTTCGGGCATTGCACGCATTTTCTCGTCCAACCTACGGCACCCGGTTAAACAACCAAGTCAATAATCTTTACAGAACGGAGGTGAATTTACTTGAGGAATCCAGCGTGGATGGCTTGTTTAATGTGGGCAATATCAGTCTCGTCTTCTGCGGTAGTGGTTGCAATTTTTCGGAACTCTTCTGTGTCTGTAATAGCAGCGAGAAGATTCTGGGCACAATGAGCTGAAACTCCTGCTCCACAATGGCCATCAAAGACGGCAAAGAAAGACCAATCCTTAAACTCGCCCGGTAACCCCGTCACTGCGCTGTGAGCATCTTCCATTTCTATACGCCATCCTTGCATACTGGTCACGCCGAACTGGAGCCCATTGCCCTCTCCGTGTTCTTTGTATTTTTCTGTTTTGGGTTTGTCCAAAAATCCTCCCATGATGATCTTCCTAACGATGGCTATGAGGCGAAATCGGTTGATCAGGAAACGTTTGGCGGCTGGGGAAATAGGCTGTGGAAGAGATCGAGCTGGTTCAGTCATACAGAAATACAAACAAGCTCCGTAAAACTCGAGCCTCCTTGTTCGTTACTGAAAGCTAACGTTTGCAGTTACCACTCATGCGCTTCAACAAGCTTTTTCACGCTCCAACCTAGAAAACAAAGCCATAAGTTTTTCCTACAACTCGCTCACTCAGCATTGGCAAGCACAACTTGCTTAATTGGTGAAGTCACAAGTTTTGCATGAAAGATAAACTTAACCCTTGACCGCCTGGGCAGAGCAAAAACATGCGTCATCCATAATATTAATGACAGGGAAAAGCGCTTACTTTGTGGACATATCTCAATGGTAAGTATCCAAGTGTAGCTAATGTGAGTCTCAGAATTCAATAGAACTGCAGTCACAATCCCACAAAGCTATTTCCGTTAAATTTGGCCGTTTGTTTCTCTCTCAGGTGTACCCGGCGCTAGCTGCGATGGCGGACTATATCGAATGCGCAGAAGCGTTCCCCACACAGAAGCTTGGCATCATCAACAGCCAATCAGAGCGCCGCCTGCATTCCCCATGACGTCAACTTCAACCTCTTATGGTCGGTTTACATAGGAAAGGAAACGCAAGATTTTCTTTACGCTAAAACTGTACGATGTTGAGAAATTCTTGTTACGCTGAGGGTCCTCGTAGCAAGACTCTAGACGACCATCAAGACCGAGTAAAGCTGGTGTCGCTTGACAGATTGGCATGCTTATTCTAACCTAGTATACATCTCGTAATTTGTTACTTGAAGGTCCCGCTTCAATGCTCGCGGAAAGAACGGTAACACAACAGGGGCGTCTTTTCTTAACACGGGTAGCTCTCGCTCATAAAGATGCCCCTAGGATTTGGAATTGATGACCCAAACAAATTTATTTATAAAAACGCGTTCCAAAGAGAGCGTTGGAAAGGGTCAAATCGGGTTCACTATTATTTCTGTACCTCTAAACGAAATCTTGTAAAAACATGTCAGTAGCTCTATAGCCTGCTAGGCTTCTGAAAACCGTTTATCACTTTTTTCCCACATGTTCACAAACTTAAATTACTCTGGAAAAAATAAACGCAACCACTCAAAGTTTCCATAGATCCTTACATTGCATAAAATTTCAAATCATTTACACCCTATTTACCTCCACCCAATCCCATCAAATTACTTAAACCACCCGCACCCGATTGCAATTGTCGCATCATATTCTGCAAACCAGCCATGCCGCCCATCTTTTGCAATACCATAGGGTCCATCATCTTAGCCATTTGGCTGTTCAGTTTTGCCATTTGTGTGGGGTTCACGTTTTTGGCCATGTCTCCACCTTATAAAAAAATGCGATAAATCGATTACAGATTAAATTTCACAAGAAAAGGAAATGCTCTTGTTTTTACCCTTGAATAGACCCTTGATGCCTCCCATCTTTTTCACAACTGCAGCAAACTTTGTGTACTGAGCTATAAGTTCTTTAACATCTCGTTCCTGAACACCGGAACCCCTGGCAACTCTTGTCACCCGGCCGGGCTGTTTCGTAAACAGCTTAGCTCCATCCGGGTGATCCAGTTCTAGGTAAATTACAGCACTAGATTGAATGGAACAATAGTGAAGGCCATAAAAGTACCTCCGTCACACATGCTGTCCATGATGGTCATTAAACGTTTTAATCTAGCCATGGATTCTTGCTCTCCTCCTTTCGTTAAGAAATCTTGACTGAAACCAGGAATCATACCCTAGGCGAATAAGAATTCTTAACACAGCTATTCAAATTGATGAAACGGAAGCTACCATAATCTGAGAGAATGGACCCATTTTCATGATATTCTGAAACTGCTCATACATGTCTCGTAGAGTGAACTGCCCGTGCTTGATTTTTTCGATTAATTCTTCATTGTCATCCAATTTTAAGTCGTTGACTTTGTCGATGAGACCCTCAATGTCTCCCAAGCCAAGCAGTTTACTAACGAATGGCTTCGTCTTGAATGGCTCGAAGTCCTCTATGTGCTCCCCGGTACCAATGAAAATTACAGGACTTCGTGTAGCCGCGACCCTAAAGAAGACGGGAAAGAATGAGTTCTTTTTCTTAAATAATAATAATAATTAGTCAGTGAAGGCTTACGCGCTGAGGGCACCACCCCCTTTAGCATGGCCGTCTAATTTTGTGATTATGACAGATCCTACGTCGACTTTTTCCTTGAAAGCCTTAGCCTGCGCTTCGCAAGCCTGACCAATGGATGCGTCCATAACGAAAATAATGTTATCGGGCTTGACAGCGTTGGAAACTTGCAACATTTCTTCAAACAAGGAATCTTCTTGCTTGTGACGACCACTAGTATCTACAATAATGATCTCAAAACCTTCTTTTTTGAACATGTCGACACCATCCTGCGCTATGACAACCGGATCCACCTCAGAGTAACTGGGAAAAAAAGGAAAGCGGTTTAGTCATACTAAAAAAAAACTCGGGCTATGCAATTGTACCTGCCGTAAAAAGGAATGCGAGCTTTTGTGGCGTTCTGTTTCAGCTGATCATAAGCTCCTGCCCGAAAGGTATCAGCACACACCAAGCATGCTTTCCATCCTTTCTTCATATAGTAGTACGCTAACTTTGTACAGGTGGTGGTTTTGCCAGAGCCTTGCAAGCCAACAAACATAATTACATTGTTTTTACCCTTGACTGGTTGATAGGCTTTCACTCCTGGGTCAACAAGCTTAAATATATATCGATTAGTTGCTCGAAAATACCCTAAAAGACATTTCGTATGCATACTTTAACCAGTTCTTTAAAGACAGCATTCTGGATAATCCGTCGTTTGTTCAGGCCTCCGGCCATATCATCGAAATCGATGACAGTCTTCAAGTTCTCTCGCATCTGTTTCACCAGGCGAATATTCACATCGGCTTCCAAAAGAGCAGCACATATTTCTTTTAGCATAGAGTTCAGCACCTTCACAATAAGAAAACGAAATTAACGTACAGCGCATTTCTCTTACTAGGGCGAAATGAACAGGATCATTTTGTATACCTCCTCGTTTATGATGGTGGCATTACTCAACGAGTTGAGTGCATGGTTAATTTTCCTTCCCAAATCGGCTAACACCATTTTTGTTGATTAATTTGTCACCTCACTATGAAAATTTTAAGATGGAAACGTGAGGATGTATGTCAAAACACCAGCTGGCAAGGCGCACAACAAAGAATACGAGCTCGTCCGACGGGTCCCTCTTCTTACTAGGCTTCTACGCGGTTACCGCTACGAGGTTTGCCACTTCTGAATGGGCTTTGCAATGAGATGAATTTAATAGCGAAATCAGTTGGGAGAGCCGGTGCGCACTGAGTTTTTCAAGCATAGGTAAACCTTGTGCTTGAGAAACGAAGTTCTTCTCAGCATCTGAAACAGAGTGACTCGTTGTGTTTGAAAAACTCAGTGCGCACTGACTCCCAACTGAATTCGTTACTAGTGACGATTTGGCCTGCTTAGCAAGTGGAACTTCTAAAATAAGGGTATATTGAATTCATTCAGTTTTGCTGAGCCTTCAGTCATATATAAGCGATGAGTTGTTACTTTTTTAAATATGTTTTATTAGTATTTTAATGTTCAGATTCCACCTTTTCCAAATAATCAAGATTACGCCTTTGTCTTACTCAAGTAGATATGTCCTAGACGCAAAGTTTCACTCGAAATTTCAATTAACTGGAGTAACAAATGAACGGCTGAACTAATGATCGTCTTTTGCCGGACCAGGACAAGATCCTTTTATGTCCTCTTCCGATTCATACGATACCCCGCACCAAGCACAATACAAATGAGCCGTTCTGAGATAGCTTACCAACAATTCTAATTTTTCTGCTGGCTCTAAGTCGTCGCCTTCTGTTTCTTCATCTTCACTTTCCTCAGGCTCAGATGTCTTCGTTTGTTTCCGGTGACACACATATTCATCATCCTCGTCCAGTTTGACTTTGAGCTTCGGAGGCCAAAACCAAGGCTCAGCTGGTTCTTGAAGTCCTTTGCTGCTGTCTAAATCATAGCAGGCTTTTTGACACAGACTGATGTCTCGCACAGTTTGCCGCTGATTGGCTTGATTTTTCTTAAGAGCTCGAAATTCTTCAATAGACGTGGCTTTTTCGGATTTGGTTAACTTTTTAAGCCTCATGGCAGCTTTTTTCTCAGCTAGCTCTCCCAAAGCAGCTTCTCGGCCCAATCCTGAACGGCCTGCCTTGAGTTCGACAGTTATGGGCTCAGTTCTTCCTTCAGCTAAGAAATAAGAAAATCAGTACGAAAAGTAAACAGGTATCCTATTTTTCAAACCTGTTTTCCCCAATCCTGTTCCCGGCTTAAAACCCATCTTCATTAACATGGAAAAACCACGGCTTGAGGACGAAATAGGTGCATTTAAACCTTCTTTTCTTCTTGCAGCTTCCAAAACTTTAACTGGCTGGTGCATGCTTCTATGCTGCTCTTGCTTGATTTGGCGCTTCTTGTCTACTTCCAGTTTTCTTTTCAACGAATGACTGAAAGCTAATCCTGGACGTACATCCTCCTTTACACTATGCAAACCATTCGCATAAGTTCTTTTAAACATAAGGAATTACCGTGATTTGAAAAGTTACCATGATTTGATAAAATCATCTGACATGTAATCTATTTCTTGCTCGGAAGACATCCTGTTGTCACACGTGCACAGATGCATGTGGCATTGTTTAGAAAGCTATAGTGACACCTAACGGATTCTCTTGATCATTTTTTTTCATACATGTAAAACTGAAATTGATCAATAGATGATCGATCAATAAGACAAAAGGACAAAAGACACTTGATATCAATTTTATAACGTTCATGTATTGCAAAACGGTTCCATCTAATAAAGGGCGTTCAACGCTTTTCCTATTTTCTTGAGCAAAAGATTCTGGCTTAATATGGTGGGGGACTCGGTGGTGAATATGGCGGAGGGCTGGGAGGAGCGTAAGGCGGAGAACTGGGAGGAGCGTAAGGCGGAGGGCTGGGAGGAGCGTATGGTGGTGGGCTGGGAGGAGCGTATGGTGGTGGGCTGGGAGGAGCGTAAGGCGGAGGGCTGGGAGGAGCGTAAGGCGGAGGGCTGGGAGGAGCGTAAGGCGGAGGGCTGGGAGGAGCGTAAGGCGGAGGGCTGGGAGGAGCGTATGGTGGTGGGCTGGGAGGAGCGTATGGTGGTGGGCTGGGAGGAGCGTATGGTGGTGGGCTGGGAGGAGCGTATGGTGGAAGGCTGCGAGGAGCGTAAGGTGGAGGGCTGGGAGGAGCGTAAGGTGGAGGACTGGGAGGAGCGTAAGGCATTGGTGGCACGGGAGGAGGCATTGGTGGCTTAAGTGGAGGTGCAGGAACGAAGTAAACGGGTTCGGGCACAGCGAAGATGGTCGGTGGACCCATAGCAGTTGTCGTCTTCTGCGAATATCCAATAAACTTTTTCTTCAGGAAACGTTTTTCGCGCTTACGAGCCTCGCTGGTTGATACATGCATGAGTAAAGTGGCGCAAATCTAGTAAAACAAAGGAAAATATAAACATGTGTCGAACACATGTTGTAACAATTAGCTTACGAGAAGACCAACAAACGTTGACTTCATGATGAATCGAGTTCTCGCTGCTCCTAGAACAGACTTGTCAAATGAACTGTTTGTCCCGACTGTTTGCCGGTTGTCGAATGAATTACGGCCTATGAGGCGTTTAATTTATACTACCTGACTGCATGAGTGAAGGCTATTAAAAAGGAAATTATGAAGCAACGACTATCAATCTTAGTCTCCAGACACGGGTGAAAGTATCAAAGGGTACACTGCGAAAATTATAAGAAAGCGAAGGTGCTCGTCCTTCCATAAATTTACGGTAATCCAATTAATATCAACACCAGAATGTTAAAAGCCCTACACGGATGCAATGTAGAGCTTTGGGTTGCAAAGCTACACATTAATTCCTAACTGGTGAAAAGCGCATTTCTCCTTAAAACCTATTTGTGCCTATTTCTTCGATATTGGTCGGGTGATACGAACTTTCGAATTTTCTTATCATTTATGACCTTCACATAGCCTACCACTTTCTTCATAAACAGGTTGAGTGGCAAACCACCGTGAAAGATTTACGAAAAGATTTTATGAGACAAAAATATCCTAGCATTTTTTTATTAAAAACATGTCAAACCTGTCGTCGAGAAATTGTTTATTTTCCTACACCGACAAGAAGCCTCAAAATGTGTTCAATTCCACATAATGAGACTAGGTTCAGAGGCGGACTGGCTTGCTTACGTCCATACTGGCCCACACGGAGATTCTCAAGGCCAGCCCTACTAAAGTTTGTCATTATTACGACTAAGGAAGTCCCGGCCCAAAAAGGCATTTCTCGGCATCGGCCCATACGGTGTTTGCCACAATGCCAGAATGAGCAGACTTCTCCTGCTAGGTTTTCTTTAGGTTAAGACGGGAAAACTAGGGATCGAGAGGGGGGTAAGCAAAATGTACGTTGAATCTTTCAACATTTTTGTGTTCTCGCGAATACGGGGTAAAACGAACATTTTAGCTTCAAAACCGAGATTGTTCCGTTCAAAACGGGACATTTGTGCAACCTCATCACGAAGCGGATTCGTTCTAATGAGATTCTGTGTCCCGCTAAAATGACGTAGAATTGATTAATCGTTTAGGTCTTCGCCACAGATGGCGTGAAGTGGCGGCAGTTCCTTCAATATCGTATGACGACCAAACGTAAATAAAGCTCCGTTTTGAAAGTTTATACTCTTTATTCAGACCGTGAGTAAACGAAATGGCGTCAATTGTAGCTGAAGTCCTCAGTTCCACAGGTAAAAGGTAAAGAAGTCCTGGTCACGTCACTTACTTTCGATTAACTCTATTAGGCCAATTGGAAAAGCATGACCTTCAATCCAAACTAGATTTATTGAATAAGCAAGTGGAAGAGGCAAAAGCACACGTCTACCATTTCCTAGGGAGCAAGTATAAGACTTTTGCTCCTGTCTTATCGGGCTCTGTAAATTTAGCTAACAAAACGTCTCAGCTCACTGAAGAAGTTACGACGCTCACCAGTAGGATTGAGGATGAGGTTTGACATCTGCTAACACTTGATCTCACTTTTGCATAGAAAAACTGTATTCATCCATTTAGTTGAGATTGCAACTTGTAAGTTGCGCTGGTGAGTTGCGGGAGTTATCCAAAGAACTGAAAATTTCCACTTGTCAAGCGGAGATTCTGGAGAAGTTGGTGTCATTGGATGAAATATATGGCAATTTAAACGCTTTACTGGTCGAGGAAAAATGGATCTCAGCGGCGGCGGCAATTTGCAAAGCCGAAAGCATTCTTTCCGACATGGATCCTGAGGCCGAAAAGGAATTGCTGATATGGGATGCCTTACGCCGTCGACTTAGTTCCCATAAAACCACTCTCCTACAAGCCCTGCAAAGTCGATGGGAAACTATGTTTGAGTGGTCGCTGAACAACACACAACACATCTTCCGCATTCATCGCAGGCATAATATTCAAGAAATAGCCACCGCTTTACTACATCTGGAGCAGTTGACTAACCCTGTGGAAGAACTCAGCTCGAAATTTTTGAAGCTAATCGCTATCCCTGCCTTCAACCACATGACAAACCTTTCATTTCGCACATCAGACAAGGAACAAGTCCAAGAAGTGGAGCTTGTCCCAACAATTAGTAAACCCGTCCACGGGCTCACGTCTATCGATACATGCTTTCGGAACGCGCAGCAACTTATTGACTTTCTCTCTTCAAACTTAAATGTGCCTGTTGACGCCCCTGGGCATGAGGGGGAAACATTGCTGAAGCTTATTGGCCAAGAGATCGGCATCGAGTTTTGTAACCAGTTCATCAAGCTGTGTCTCACTGAAGCTTTACCGTCAAATATCGCCGAATTGGAAGAATACAAAGCTGCCCTCGAGCCTGTGTCAAGTTTGCACGAATGGTTCGTTGAGATAGGTAATGCTACATTCGATCTGATCAAGCCAATGTTGTTTTCCCGAAGACTTGTAAAGCTTAACTACTCAGCTTCCATATTATAGGTTTTCTCTCCAGTAGCGAAACTTTTCTGGTTGATTTTCTGAACGAAATCGATATTCTTTACGCCAATAAGCGATGTAGGGACACTTTGGAAGCCGCTCGAAGTATAATGTATGAGGAACTTCACCACACAATCGTTTTTCAATCCAACTCAGTAAGAGAAGAGGAAAAACTTGTACCCGTCGTGTAATTACGTTTACTAGACATCGGATCACACGTGGTTACAAAACGAGTCCAAAATGGAAACCAAAGAATTAAATCAGTGGGAGTCGTTACAAGATACTGGAGCAGAAATCGCTCAAAGTCCTTTGACCTTTCCAAGCTGCGAAATCAGGTAACATTATTAGCATCTCAAAAATGCAACGTCGATGAATTTCTGTTATAGTATTTCGTGCGACAAATTTCTTAACTTGGTGGATAACATAGTTGAAGAGGCTGTTCAAAGCGCACCAAGTTGTGCTGCGCGACTCTTGTACACTTTGTCGCAAATATTTGAACTATACGCCAGCGTTGTTCCACTCTATCACCAAACAAACTTAGAGTCGTTGCCGTACTACGCAGGTAAATCTTACGGTTTCTGTATCTCGTGAAAAAATTAACAATTAATTGCCCTGCTTTTTTCTTAGCATTGGCCCATAACAACTGCATGTACCTGGCGCACAAACTCCTTACTTTGTGCCACACCATCCGACCCAAACTTCCTGTTGAGCTAAAAGATTCATCGGTCAACTTCTTAGACTTGGTCTTTGTTTTACGAAAACTTGGCGCCCAAATTTTTCTCAAGCACATGCAGCACCAACGTCAACAACTTTTAGCCATACTACAGGATGGTGGTATATTCATATTTAACAAACTTTGAGTGAAGAAGAGCTTAGTTGTTTGTTGTAGGATTTGGTCAGTTGTTGGAAGGTAACTCGCACTTCCCACCGGAGACGGAAAAATCCATCACTCGGTGTATGCATTTACTGGCCAACCTACAAAAAGTATGGCAGCCCGTGCTTCCTGATGTTGTCTATTGGAAAGCCATTGGTAAGCATATTAGGAACATTTCTTCAAGTTATTTTGTTTCAAAACTCTACGGGATATAATGTAATTGATACGTTACAGGCACCTTAATAAATTCCACGCTTGTGGAGTTGATTACACGTGTCAGTGGCATGGAAGACATTTCTGCCGATGCTGGCTTACAATTAGTAACCTACTGCAAGTTTATCGTCAATAAAGTGCCTCTGCTTTTCTCAAGCTCTTCAACTAAGGTAGTTTGTTTCCCCCGTTATCCTTTTTGTATTCTGTCGGTTAAGAATTCTTCTGTTTTAGAAGGAAGAAGTCGCTGCTCCAGCGTACACTTACGTTTCCAAGTGGGCCAAATTTCAAGAATTAGTTCTTATCCTAGGGGCTAGTATGCGTGAAATTGAGGACCGATGGGCACAGGGCAAAGGGCCATTAGCGGACCATTTCACAGCAGAGGAAATTAAGCAATTTATACGAGCCTTGTTCCAGAACACTGATCACCGAGCCACTGTTCTGGCCCGAATTAAATAACTCAATGTATATTTTTAATTGTTCTCTGAAAAGCCTTGCAATAAAACTGTTAAATAAAGTCGTTGTAAGGAAAGTTTTTATTGATCTTCAACAGAAATTTTTCACCTTGGGAAAAAATTGCCATCATTTCTGTGATTTCATTCTTTGTTACTTTCTCATCGGACATATTTTCAAAACCGATATTGTTACGTTCTTACAACAATTACGCTTCTTAATTTTTTTTCAATCATGGAATTCTCCAAACATCCATATTCCACACAAGCTTCAGTAGTCGCTGCGTTGACCTCCACGATAGTTTCCACCGCCACTGGAGCCTCTTGATCGAGAGTCGTATTCATCACGGGATCCACCCCGGCCACCACCGGAACCGTAGCTTCGGCTAATGTAATAAAACGGGTGGGAAACGCAAATGTCAACAATCAACGAAACGGGCAATGGGCTCTTTAACGTAAAAGAATAGCCTTTTTCGGTAGTGCGTAAAATTCTCACGAAGTTTCAATGGAATCATGTGCTTTATCACGACAGGCGTTATTATAGCAGCAAAATTCGTTGCGAAGCGTGTTCGGAATTGTCATTCCGTACGACACCAACGTGACGCGCAAAAACGAAAATCGCGATTCACTTTTAAAAAGGATCTCGAGTATGCGTAGCTTTTTGTTGCAAAAGTTTTTCGTTCATTAAAACATTTGCAATAATGCCAGGCGTGGCTTCTATTCAGCGTGAATTACATTTTTCGTGATTTCGCCGATTCAGCACGCGAGAAAAGTTTGGCATTAGATCCAAAGCACCGAGTACAGCAGACGTCGGTCAATGCAAGCACATGATTTCGATGTAACGTAGGCATACTCTTAAATTCCCCCACATGACGGGCAGGCATTGAAATGCACACGGATAAATTTAAGGCAATTTAAAATCAGGCCGACTACTATAATGTGTAACGTAGGCTTAAGCGAAGACGTTGCTTCAACTATAAATGCGAAATAACAGCTTGCCGGCGAAGGAGCATCGTAGGTTGCAGTCGTCGCACTGTAAAATCGTTATTTAGTGGTAATTCTCTAAAGCTACATCTGTTGGAGACGTAGCTGACCGAAGGCGCAGCTTACAACGGAAGAATGCTGACTCTTCCACGTTTCGATGCTCGCTCTCGTAGCAAAACCTTGGCCTGAAAGTGTAATGCATGTTTCGCATGGCGCGGAGTTACTGTATGGCAAGGCGCATTCGCAAGTCATGTTTGTAAGTCAAATCCCATCCATGTCATCAACGAATGAAAGCAAGGATCGGTTGTTTGTATTGTGGAGAGAGTAGGAGAGGGTTTTTGGATCGGAGAATGTAACTACCGGTCACGATACCTCGGTGGCGAAGAGCTGCGGTAGTAATCATCGCGATTGCGTGAACGGTCACGGAAGCCTTCTTGTCTACTGCTTGAGCCGTAGCTTCCACGATCACCACGGTCCCCACCTCCACGTCCACCGCGGTAGCCACCACCACGGTCTCCACCATAGCTTCGGGAACGGTCGCCACCATAGCCACCACGTCCACCGCGGTCTCCTCCATAACCACCGCCTCCTCGGCCCCCGCCCCCACCACGGCGGTCGCCAAAGCTACCTCCACGCCCACGGCCCCTGCCGCGACGCGGGGCTGAGATTTCTACTCGAATTTTGGAGCCCATGAAATCAACGCCATTCATGCTGTCAACCGCAGCTTCGGCGTCTTTGGGATCCTCAAATTCGAGAAAAGCAAAGCCAGGAGGGTTAAACGCAACCCAAGCGCTGTTCAACTTTCCATATTTGGCGAACTCGACCTCTAAATCCTCTTTTTTGACATTTTCCAAAATGCCTCCAACGTACACCCTAGTGGAATTATCTCTACCACGTCCCCTGCTGCTGTCCCGGTCCCTGTCGCGACCTCCGTCGTACGACATGATCGACTACCTAATGCAAATGCAAAACTTGAAATTCTTCACGAATCTTGATAATTAAAAAAGCCAAAAAAATAAAGGCGCACATGTTGTCTACTCTAACAGGTACTAGAATAGAGAATGCAATATACATAACGTAAATTAGTAAAAGAAATTATGAGAGGCTTTCGTGCAAATTAAGTTTCCAAGGCAGGGCCAAAATGGCGCCGAGCGGCACAAAAGCTTGGCGGAATAAATATGAAATTAAGAAACCAGGAAATTTGTGTGAAAACCTCTGTGGACTCTGATAATTGTGATAAAGAATAATACTTACTAAAAGAAGCTTGGGAATGCCGCTTGTAAATACTTTTTCGTGGATGGTTTTCTTTGTTCTCTCTCCACTCCAACCAACACAGAACAGGACGCCTGAGAAATGGCTGACCGTACCACGCCAAAGCGTATGAGGTGGCGCTCCTATGGGCAAGCTAAGTAAACCACAACAAGCAAACCGTTGCCTGCATAGTAGCGCCACCGCAGGAAGCCTTTCTTCGGAAAGTCGATTCCCGCTCCTAATTGAATTCGAATCATGTTGGAAAAGCGCGACATATGAGATAACTCTGGTTTATTTACCCCATTTGGAAATCAAACGGGAATGTTTTCCCTGGATTCCAAATTGTTGGTTTCATTCTTTTGAAGCAATACTGATAGCTTTTCCAAATCTCGAAGAGAAATAAATGGTAGGCAATGCGTGCCGCGTAGGGGAATCGAGGTTAAAAAATCGGTAAATGGTCGATTGCGGTAGTGGTCTAAAGGGCCGTAAATCAATGGGGTCTTCGACACAGTGTGGGAGATGGACCTGATGGATGGAATGTTCATCTGACATTAAAACCAAGTTTCCGGTTTACGGTCTTGTGCCCCTTTTCCCTTATCCCCATCCAGTACTTTGTAACTTCTTCCGATAGTATGATGTATCACCCATTACCAACGCAACCAGCAGCACATGATATGGTAAAGTGTATATTTCCTTTGAAGAGCTGTACTTTCAACAATCTCTTTTAACAAAGACTTGTTTCTCCGAAAAATTGGCGTCGCAAACCGAACAGCTGCATTTTCCGCTCTTTTCGCACGGCAGGAGTTTCGTGTTGACCTGTTTTCTCACCGCTTTTTCATGAGTATTCAGAAGCTACGCTTACGGTCTCGTGGTTGTTAGGCAAGAAAGATAATACGCTTCATTTGCATGCGACGTGCGAGAAAGACAACCTACATGTGTTAAACTCTATTTAACTGGAGCAGGGTCATTAAATTGAAAATTTCTAAATAAATACATAAAAAAAACTGAGTTATTTAAAGCTTTGATCTACTTGTCACTGAACCATACCTTCGACAACTTAACATTAATAATAATTTATGCAAATCAACAAGATATCACATAATTATTTAAGACGTGGCAGCTAGTAATATTTTTTATACCTCCTGTTTGAGGCCAAAGCTGGTAATTATTCTTCGAAATGTTGTGGAACCTTTTACTGCGCCACGCGACATTACAAATTAAGAAATTACCAAAAGTCTCGGACTCCATATTTTTCCATCGACAGCCGCAAGTCTTATTTTAAATTATAAGGAAACAGTGGAGTTAGTTAACAGGGAGATTCCCACAAAAAAAAAGTGATCTAAAAATTTCTTATGAAGCATGTTTTCAGTTAATCAATGGCGAACAAATTAAGTTAGCCATTGCTGTTATTGGGTGATATCTTCAGTAAGCATTTTTAGTCTCGGATATATTAGAAATATTTTAGTAAGCTTGAAAGGTCGCTCAAGGAATTGAAATTGTAGTACAAACTTTCCAAGTGCAGTCGCGAAATTGCATTGCTCCTAACTGCAGAAGATACAAACAAACGAAATACTCAAGTTTCGGTCGAAATATGGAAGCGTTTTGGGAGAAAATTTTCTCAACGATCAATTATACAAGGAATTAAGCGTTTTAGAAATTTCAAAACTGAATAGCGAGAGCTAGCTATATTATTTTCAATTCACTGAAAATATGCTTGGGCATTTTGAAATTTCAAAATTGATACCAAAAGCCAGCTACATTAATTCCAAAATGCTGAAAATATAATGGGTATTACAAGGTAAAGCTTGGAGTTCTGTTACCGATAGAAATCACAGCAATATTGGAAATTCTTTAGAAAATGATTACGTCCTTTTCGGTGTGGTGGATGCGAAACTATCTAGGGGAATTAATAGTGTTTATAGTGTAAAGCTTTTCATAGTAGATTAGTGCATAGTCTCATAATTGTCTGGCACAAATTAAAACAAGATCCCGTTGATATTTGCAAATATCAACATCATTTCTAAAGTAATGTACAATAGTTGCTAATCTTTAAATGAATCGACACTTCTAAATTACAGTAGTTATGACTATTTATAGTTATGATTATTGTACTTTAGTGGTACAATAACACACTATTTGCAATAAAATGCTCCACAATATGAAAGATTTAAGATTGTATGCTTGCCTGTTTAAATCCTGATTACATCAATGTAGTATTTGTTTCGTTACAATCTGTACACATTACAATCTCCCTCATTAAAACAAGACTCCACAAAGCTATGTTTACCTCTTTCGTTTCAACTTCCTTTTTTATTCTTTTTACAATCGCCGACTGATAAAGTATTCACCATTCGTCCTGTGTCCTTGACAAATGGAGGGTAAAATAGCTCCAACTCTGCAATAATGGTATCCCTTCAACTACCGAACAGGCAACAGCGCACAAGTCAGAGAAGAAATAATAGGACATCGAAAGAAAAGGATGAGCGGTCAGCCACAGGATCTGATCTCGAAACCAGAGAAAAGAATCGACAATGAACGAGTTGTCGAAAGCTAAAAGAACGTAAAACGAACCGTCTAGTTTTGATTCTTTATTTTTTTTCTCCTCTTACAAGCATCCTGGCTTTCAAGGCATAAGCAGTCGAAAAAAATCGTACAATTTTCCTTTCTATTATCTAGCTCCTGTTTCACGTTCCTCTTCGGCTTGAGCACGAGGCCTGCTTTGTAAACCAAATCAGCATGAATACATGTATCTTTCCCATCATCAATACGAAAACCTTCTTCCCCCTCCTGCGTTAGTTTTGCCGTTCTTTTGCTGCCTGCGTTTAAATGTGCGGCAGAAATCCAACATTCAAACCCACCCCAACCCCTTCTACACATGTTGAAAGGGTGTACGGTGGACAGATTTGTTGATCTACGGTCAATTCCGGGGTCCCTGGACAAGGTTTTTCTTTTGTCCTTTTCTGTTCTGCATCCCTTTCTAGTTGTGCTTCTTTTTCCATCGAAGTGACCGAGACAGAGAAAGGGATTGGCTAATTTGGGGCTTAATGTCGGCAGAATAGCTTATGCAGTACAATTGTGGGATTGAGACGTCGCCTTGATTCTATCCGTTATCGGACGGAAGAGTGGGAGACTAACCCCCCATTCCCCCCTCGTTGAGCTAATTTTATCGTGGAGAAAAGTGGTTCAGTGAACGTTACCGAAGAGGCTATAAAGGCTCTGCGCGATTCACCAGGATAACAGTAAATTGGACTTGACTCTATAACGCTGACTTGCCTTCTCCATTGCCAACATGTCACAAAAGGCGCGATTTTGACTTTGTATGTAACCCTACCCACTTTCCTTCCTATATGCCATAAACAAAAACCATTTAAGTACACACTGCCAACTTGCACTCAAACTCGCAAAATTGGCTTCACTAGATCCACTCGGACAAGGGGAACAGACGTTTCTTCACGGTCACTATCCACGGAAATACGAAAAGGATGGAATTGTTAATCATTTCAAAATTGGATTGGCATACCTGGATTAGCTGTCTTCAATGACCGCAGTAGGTAAAGGCAATCCTCGATCCAAACTCTTAAAAAATAATGAAAATAGAAATTTTCTTCTCAGTCGTTACTTTGAAAGTTTTGACATGTCAACCTATACTGGAAATAAGCGACATAACGATTGTTCGGTTGCGGGCAAAAATTCATGCTTGTACGGCCTGGACTACACATATGCTATTGTCGCTACAGAAATATGAGCAGGAGGAAGGCAGGCTTTGTTTGCAGATGCTGTTTATTCAGCACGAAACCAACTGGCTAACGTTCACTCTTCACTTTTCTATGTTCAGCATTAGAGCAGCCCTCCACCCTTTGCCTGTCGTGCTTGGGGCTTTGAGTAATTCGTTCATGGCACTCGGTTAACTATGGGTAGGGAACTTGTTCAGTGTGCTGGTAGTCCGTTCAGCTTAAAGACACTACAATCCTGACTAAAAGCTTGGTACCTTGAATCCATTATACTAACGTCAATTTAGACACTCATAATTATTTTCGCGTGACATCGTTGCTAAAAACCAATGGAAACAGCGGAGAAACACAGACACCACATGCCAAGGCATTCGCCAGCAAATAGGGCTAACATCCCAAAGCTTCACACGGTTACAATCCTTGTTAGGATTTCAAGGATTAAACATAATTTCCAGGGTGAATCTGAAACAAAGACGTAGCTGGCACAGCTTTAAAACGAGAGACATCTTAGGGTCTATTTAGAGTTACGACACAACAGAGCATCGCCTTGTATCGTCTGCGTGAATAGCCCCAAGTTACCCTGTTGCTTGGTGCGGAAAATTAGTGTTATATTCTCCATCAAAATACAGTCTTTTTTTCTAGTGCGTTCAAGTACAGTTTGGACTTGGAAGTACTGATTTGTAGCTTGGTTAATTGGATAAAAGCGACACGTTATTTTTACGTCCAAATTGGTGTATCCAGAAGATTAGTACCAATGTCCTAGAATGCTATAAAAATTTAGGCATTCTCCAGCTGTTGAAATAATAGCTGAAGAGCTGGAAGCACAGCCTTTCAACGAGCTCCATGGTCCATAGGACTGTTTGTTAAACATGGTAAAATTTCAGGGAGAATACAAGATTACAGACTGGGGTGTACAGTTCCATCAGTTGGTTTTAAATACAAGTTATCAAGAATTGGTTTCGCAATCTCAACTAGGACATTGTTTCAATCTGCTATGGACTCTTTAAAATGTTCAAAGTTTTCTTCCACCTCATATCCCATTTACAAACACCATTATAAGCCCGTGGAGTGTCAGTGAGGAAACAAATTACTGTCACTTCTTTTCAAGTTTAGCTGTTTTCCTTTCGTTTGTGGCGTGTGTTGTCTGAGAGGAAACGTTCTCCTAGATTGTAAACGGAATAAAAAGAAAACGGTCTGGAACTGTGCAAAGTGGCAAGATGGGTATAGTTTTTTTTTTCTTCTCAGCGAGGAAGAAAGTAGGAATGAAAAAGCAAAGAAATACCAGCACCCTTCCAGACTGGGGTTGCACAGGCGGCAAAGGGAGAAGCAGACACGCTCATTAGCATGCAAGAGCGTGTTGGGCAGGAGATGGATGCCTTCTAGTCGAGTGCAGTTTGCAATGAAATTGACCTTTCTCGTTAGTGATCGTGCCGTGGCCATAGCCCCTAATTGCATTAAGCGAGCTCCTCTCCAGACCGGTAAAGCACGCCCCCTGGAGCCAAAGCAAAAGCAACTTCACCGCAGTTTTCCACGTTGCGCGCCATGCATGGTTAGAAGCCAACAATGAAAATCAGTCCGTATGGTGGCGATGTTTCATTCTGCATTTACATCTAATGGAAAGCTGTCTAGTATATATATACTTGGTGAATAATACTAGATATCTGCTAGGTAAAATGGCGAATGAAGATTATCTACTTTCAATAACCTCCGTAAGGCTTAGTTATTTTACAGACCTCGGAAACATTTAGTTCAGCTAAATAAGTCTAAAACTAATACTAACTCATACCGCTACTAATACAGTGCACTACCAGAATTGAGGATCCCCTGCATGGCAATTAAGGCAGACTAGTATAACACTAGTAGTGTTAAACGATTTTTAAGACAACCATGCCCGTAAGCTGCGGCCTATTGCTCGGAAAACTTGTCAGGTCAGAACTCGAAAATTAACTATCACATTGTAATTCTGTTTTACTAAAAAAAAAAATATTAAAAATAGTTTGCTGCACCCCAAATCCGAATTTTCATAATTTTCCGAAAAAAAATAATACAATTTCGTTTTCTTTTTTGTAAGTTTATTAAGCTTTCTGAAAAAAATTCGTCTACAGAGTGTGCTAGGCATTGTGATCTACTACATTACTGTTTGAAGGTCATTCTTGAAATATCAAGCTGTTCTTGCGACAGAATCTTAACCATTTCCCATGCTATTCATCCACAAGAGTCTTTAGCTTACCGTAGCCTTAATTGACATATACATCATAGGAAAACATTGGGCGACGAAGATGTCAAGTAAAGAGAGGAATTGCAAAATTCTTACCAAAAAGTAACATTCGCCAAAGGTTCATAGTTAAATCACGTTTTTTCCTTATTTTTAGCTAGCATATAATAAAAGGAGGTGCCGAACGTGCAATCCCGTAGTTCCAGTTGATGTCCAATCAGGCAAAGCTTTATGACAGTGTAACAATTACAGATAATCAGAGAAAAATATTGGAAAATAAGAACAAATATTCGGAAAATCGTGATAATGAATCATCCACATTCTATTCAATACATTTAGAACAAAAATCTTTCAAATAACTTTAAATATTTGCGCGATCACGGAAACAGTTAACCAGTTTAAAACATTTCGGAGTACGTTTACTAAATCATTATGGTCACTTAACTTTCAAATCTATCTGTTAGCCTTTTAGAAAGCTAAAAAATAATTATGCAATTCCTTTCAATTTTAAATGAAAGTAAATACGCGTTAATAGGCACAGGCTTAATCGGACTTTAATGTTTTGATAAGTGTGATTTTGTATGATACTACATGAACAGCTTAGTTGGTGTTTAAACTTCAGGTAGCGGAAGGACGGACAGGAGAATCAATTACGGGCAATTTGTTTTTACTCGTATCATAAGCTTTTTCGTTGCGGTTGTTATTTATTGCTTTGTCAGATAGACACAACTCGCCCTAGAGCAACACGATACCTTGTTATTGAGATGTGAAAAATGACTCTATACGTGAAAATAGCCAACAGTAGACAATGGCGTTGTTTCTAGATCCTCTCCTCTGTGTTGTGTCCACGTCGCGTGCCCACAAGCAATTTAAATTAAAATTTTATTATATTCCTTTTTCAGTATGTGTCAAGGTTAGGAAGCAAGCAGAAAAGTTGACAAAAAAGTTGACAATGGCGAACTGGCTCTCGTAACTTTGAAACCGCCCCTGCAAGGAAACTTTTTTCTCGAGGCGAGATTTATTCGTTGAGACTTAAAACGTCTGTCGTGAAAGGCTGAAAGTTTACCCTAACTTTGGATTTTACAACATCCGCTGATACCATGTTTCATTTACGTTGGTTCGCTAGCTAACAAAAAGTAGGAACTTTCATTAAAAATTGTAGAAGGAGAAGAATTCGGCAAATGTTCGCGATCACGCTGGAAAGTGGACTTAAGCTTGGTATTCTTAATAGCTTTGGACTATAGTGTTCTAAATCGAGCTTTGAAAGGTTTCTTGATAGCATTGCAGTCCGTATGTATAATCCGTTACGGGAGAAGCTCAAACTGAGCGGCCAGCGTAAGGGATTGATCTAGTGCTGGAAGTAGACGAAACTTACCCGCTACAACCCGCTGTGAATTCTCAATAGAAGGCTATTAACAAGTAAGAGGGAGGGAACATAACAATGTGCTTGACCCCCTACACGCTTTTTCTCCCATCGATGTTACTTTAGCCAACCCCGTGAACGTAGTAACTAAACCTGGAAGGCGCACCGAGAGGAAAATTTAGTTCCGGAAACACATGTTGTCTGGTAACGGGAGTATTGCGCTACGCAGGCTTGAACACAAATGCGAGACCTTTGCTGCGTCTCTGGGCTGGACTGGACACCAGTCGTACGGGGTGCTTCAGTCGGCCCTCACGTGTGATACCCAGTTTTGCGCCACACATTCCGCGGGTGATCTTTGCAGGAAACGGTTCACAGGAGATAAGTATTTGCCGGCGACACTTCAAAGGTTATAACTTAACCACAGTTGCGTGACTTGAACCTCTTGAGACGCTTGCGAGGTGCCGGTGTTGACACCTTGTGTGGAGACCCAAATGCTTTTGACAGCCTGAAAAGAAACGAATCCGTTTCCATTTCAGTCAGTGCACTACAGAAGTCTGTGTCTGATGGATTGTTAATCATTTCACAGAAAGAACCATGTTCGTGACAACTTTTTGTGCCCACGTTTTTTGTTGGTTTACGATAGCTCTGCAAGGTAAGAACAATTCACAATTCAAAAGAGCTCTAATCCAACGTTGTATTCAACGCTTATGTTGGTCACAGTTATTCTCACGCAAGCACTCCTACCTCTTAATCTGTTTGCTGGATTTTCTGTGTTCCGCTGTTTTACTATCTAGATCACGTTTGGAAACATAAACCAGAGAAATCTCTTACACCCAGGTTTGCCAAAAACTTTGGCAGGATAGATTTCTAAAGTTTTTCTACCTTCTTGGTTTGGAGCAATAGAACCGTGTTTTTTTTACCAGACTTTTGTTACTTTTTCTGTAAAATAAACATAAAATACGTGCCGTTTGGCAAATAACAAATTCCCCAATGTTGAATCACAAATAGTTAGAAATAGCATCGACGCTTTGCGGCGATCTATGCCACCGTGTGACACGGCTGGAGATCTTTATTTCCTTTTTATGGAATGAAGTCAGGCAATATGCTGTATTATCCCCATGTCTGTCCAAATTCTGTTGGAATATTCTATGCAAATTTCACAAAAACTCCGCTGTAGTAAACAGCGCCCAAGCATGTTTTAGGAATGCAGCAAACAATGCGGTTCGTCTTGAAACCGCAAAACAAATTTAATATTTTTCTTTTATTATTCTTGATTTATTTTTACTATTTTTTTTTGTTTTTCAGGGTTATTTGTTTAATAATAAGGTACCATACTAAGGGAGATAGCCTTCTAATGTTTCAGCTACATTTTTTGCCATTTGTGACAACTATAATGTTGCTTCGCGTTTAGAGTTGCCGTCTGCCGTAGAAGATAATTAGTTGGAGTGTGCAACTGGCGAGTGGAAAATAGGATGCCAAACCTTTTTTTGTTTACAATTTTTTAATTCTGTCCATGCGCATGATGACACTGACCCTTGATTTGGCGAACCGAGTGGAAATAAATCTTGTCGCTGGTAATCAAAGCTCAAGTAGCAGCAGAGAACAAATAGGAGCGAAAGTGAGCTTTGCGCTTCACAAGGAAATAGCATACACAAGAAGTCCTTCTATCGTACTGGATAGAATAGCTAAACTAAAAAGTTCTTTCCCACACCCAACACGTAAAATGTGCCCTCGGCCGGGGCTCACGTTCGTAAAAATTTAGTTGCTACTTTTCGAGCTGGAAAGACAATACGACTGTTATGAAAAGACATACCTAACCCTTGTTGAAAGGTATGAGTCAACAAAGACGAACATTGTCCAATTTTCACAGATAGTTAGGACCTCTTTGACTATCCCTGAAGAAAAGCTTACGCCCTGAAGAGCTAGATCAGACAAGAGAAGACAAATGCGTTTCCATTGTCCCTTCGAATTTGCACAATTAAGTCTTCTTGACTTAGTGCGAGGCATATATCATGATTAGTGCGAAAACTATGTTACGATGACTCCCTTGAGTTTCATTTGCACTACTGCTACTGAATTAGGAAAACAGTCTATTTTGTTAACGAGTTTGGCTGTCCCGCCGACTTCCGAGATTCTTCACGACGTGTTCCTTAAAGAAATTAATGTTTTGTCCAATAGTTAGTAAGCATGTCTACGTAAATGCTTGAAATTACAGTTTTTAGGCACACAGGAGACAAAAACGGGCACAGGTCCTATACTCTATAAACAATTCAGTCTTTTTCACTGTTTTCATTTATAATCACATTGCTCACTTTTATTATAAACGTATAAAACTATAGGAGCGCCTCCGTACCAAGAGAGGATAGGAGGCTCAAACCCCTCCTCCCGAAACTTTTATTTTTATAAAGAGAAAAGATAGGAAAAATCTCGAATGCTCCAAAAAATTGCTTACGTACTCCCCCCTACCCGGAAACCAAATCTTGGGCTCAGACCTTATAGAATGTCTTGTATTGGTACAAGTTATGTTTCTTACTCTTTAAGTTGTAATGCTTGCCACTACTTATCCTCGTGCACCACTGTTATGGTAACACGCGGTTAAGTGAAAAATAAATATTGCCTGTTGAGATCCGGTACGTGACTTGCCTCGCAATTCATGTTTGCGAACGTACTTCTAAAATTTTAATAGTATTTCCGTTAAAAATAATTTGTGTTAGCTAGATTTTTATAACGTAACCATACAGTGCAAAAGTTTATGTAACTCTACTAAATCTGTTGGAACAAACTAATTCGCGTCCGTCGCAGTTTGAGAAGGATTAAGTTTAAGCGTCTTATTAGCCGTGTTTCCGCGTTGCGTTTAACCTGTTGCTTTCGTTCAGGAGATCAACTCTTTTAATAAAGGGACGCATATAGCATAAGAGCTGCCAAAGGCGGCTGTTCTTAATTACGCACTAACTGGGGTTATATGGCTGGCATAACAAAACTTGCGATTTCATTCAAGAATATTTAGGGAATGTATAATTTTGTCACTGCTGTTATTGCTACTTTTAAAGCCAATGTAAGTTCAACTTATGAGGCGGAACCTTCTGGAAGCATAAAGGTTTTCTTTTTTCCCTCAATTTTGTATTTCGTGTGCTCGACGAGGCTGGCAATAATGTCGAGTTCTAAATAAGCTTGAAAAGACGGAGTGAGGTTCATCAATTATCCAACTTTCAGACCCACGCCCAACTCGACGACACGATATCTCGTTTGATTAGCTTCACAGAGTAAGACAGGAGTTTGCAATGAGGGGTCACACAAAAAATTTATGAGAAAAAAAATTTCACAGAAAACTGATATAGCGATGTCAGACTTTTTTTGCTCACCGGACGAAAAAAGATGGCACGAAAGGAAAGAAACAAAAATTGAGGTATTTTGGGGTTAAAATGCTAGCAATGTAGCCAAAAAAGAGAAAAGAACCGAGTTTGTTTACCACACTAGGTACAGCACAAGGGAAAATTCCATCGAGTGGTCGTAATCATAAATTTGTTTGAGCTCTGTATCCATTCTCCGCGAAGCCTCCGAGCCTTCGATTCTGTTTTATTTCTGTGGCAGATATAGGCAGCAGACATCATCCAAAAGGCACCAAAAATCTGGTTATGAGGGAATAAAAGAGAAGAAAAGTGGAATGGAAGAAGCCCGTTGTAAGAGGAGGTAGCAGATCTACAGAAAAATATATAAAGACTATACGTGATATTCTCATTTCCCTTGTCCTGCAGCAATAAGTTTGTCTTGCCTGTCAACCTTTCCATATATAAACGCCCAAGCTCGGAGCCAGTCAAAGTCAGTAGGCAAAGAAACGTAAGAGGATAAATGAAGGAAATAACACATATAAAAAAGTAGAAAAAATAGTCGATGCGATGTTGGTAGTTGAGGAGCAACTGGGAGGAAGAAATAAAACCTTGTACCCGACCATTTTTGTTGCCTCACTTTCCTGTCGCTGGATAACTCGTGGCCATAAAGGGCACGAATGAGGAGTCCTCGTGCTATTTCCACAAACGATCGAGAAACGACACAAGTTTTCATCGCCGAGGAATCCGAATTATGTATCACCGTGGATGAACGTACACCCGGTGATGATTTTAGATAGGCCTAATACAACGTCAGCCGCAAGTTTTTCGCTTTTACTGTGGCATTTGGAAACCGTTGCATTATTTGAGCATTTCATGCTGCAGTAAACCCTGGTCGAGATGTATGTTCACATCACAGCTTTGGTTTTAATATGTATATTTTCCCGCCTGTGCTTTTCGCTCACTACCCTTGGAGGAGTTGTCATTTGCTTTACACACGCTTTAGAAACAAAAAGTAGACTTGAAGCTGTTGAGGGGAACACTGGGCCAGTAGTAATACGCAGGGCTAAAGAAAGTAATCAAGTGGCGCTACTTTCAATTGTTCTGGGCTTGGTTAGATGAGTGAAACTTGGACAAGGCGATTCAGCTGTAGATGTAGTGATCTTACTCCAAGTCCTTTTCGTTAGAAGCAACGTCCCTGTGGAGATCCCGTTACCGAGACAACTAATTCCCAGCTTCTGTTTTAGGAAACGTCTCTTTATTTACTTAGCCTTTCAACTTTTTCAGCAGATTTTGTAAGTATCCCGTGAATTTATTTGTCTCTCACATGCATGGCCCATATTAAGAAGTCTTTCCATTTCAGAAAGAGATAGATAGCCTTTTTCCTAGTGTGGTTTACAGGACAAACTTTCATTGATTATAGCTCTACAGTAATTCTTAAGTTATTGCAGCGTTGGTGTATTTAAATATTCAAAACTCAAAGATTTTTAGACCTAAAAAATTGGTTCTAAATGGGACCTAGTCTAGGAATAGTGCAAAACAAGGACGGAACAAGGCTTGTAGCTTGTAATTCGTAAAACCTAAGCCTCTATATGATTTATTAAAGGTGGTCTGTATATTCCAAATGCCACGTTGAGAGTTTGACCCTTCTATTAAACTCTTTAAGTCTTCATTTAAATTTTCACACATGAAACGTGAAGCGTACATAAATTTCATTGCTGGGCTACACTGGTGCTCGGAACTGTGAAACTTTTAAACTTTTTGTCTATCAATTCACAGGAGTCGTTTCATCAAGTAATTCTTAAAGAAAACCTTACCCATAAATGAGAAAAATATCAAGGAGAAATGTTTAAGTGTTTTAAGGAGTTAACTGTTGCATTTAAACGATTAGAGTAACTCGTTACATTTCAAAGATGCTTATATACATTAAAGTTTTCGCTTGGGTTCGTATTATACTATGCTGTTTACTAAGACCTCAACACACGAATTGCCATGTCTTTCACCCTTTCATCGCATTCCATCATAATAAAAATAATAATAATGAAATACCACATAGATCTACTGGTTTAATGCGAAGTAATTAGCTTTTCTCTAACAATGAACACGGTTCTGTTAGCTTTTAATGTGCTCCGCTCCAGGCCTCTACCGTACGTTACTTGTATCCCCCACCTTAATAGACTTTATATAATCCTTAAATGATGCTAAACAAGCTACATGCGTTTGGCTAGTTAGTCGTTCTACCATTGTAGAACTGCAGTTCTCCTGGAGTCAAATTTTTCTCAGTTAATTCAGTGTAAACTGACGAAAAGGAGAGGAAAACTTTGCCAGCTAGTGGATGTAAAATTGTGAGGCGTGTATACCAACATAATGTAATTGTACCCACTGTTCATTAGTATAGGGTACAGATGATGAAGGCTATTACAAGCTCTGCGAAAATGAACTTGCAAAATCCGCTGTCATCTGTGATGGTAATAACACCTTCGTTGAGAAGCAGCGTCCCTCATCTCTCCTTTTTTGGAACAGTACGGCTTAGGATAAGCGAAGCAAGACAGTTAGATAGGAAAGCAGAGAACAAGCAAACGTGAGTCCAAGCTGGTGCACGAAGAGGTGAGGACTGTAGCTTATAGTAATGTACGAGGATCTTCGTGCTACCAGTCGAGGTTTCGCTGTAGCCCATATGTTTGCGAACGTGCGCTTGACGTGAAGCTTTTGCATAATTCACCAAGAAACCTAAAGACCCCGCTAAATTCGTTTCTTGCTTCATCGATGTTGAGCGCAGTTTTAGCAATGGAGAGACGGTATTGACAAAAAGGCAGATGCTTCACTTTCTTGACTTTGCATTACACAATATACTCAGTGCCTAGAGAGTAAAATTCCTTTTATAGTCAAGATTTTGAAGATTTAAACCACAGTATAAAGGTTACATTTATACTGTGTAGCCTTTGTGCTGTGATCTTAATCAACTAGCGAAAAGCTGTGAGGCGCTTTTTCTTTAAAAAAATGTTAGCCAAAATTTGTTGGTTAACCCTTAGTTTATTTGGTACAATCTGTGAAGTAAATACCAATTCAAGGTTGTTGCCTTCATTGTCTTTGTCTGCAAGCCTTGGCTCCTTGTTAAGCTGTTACATTTTTCTCTGCGCCATTACAAAGTTTTTTGTTGGTGTACCGCTCCGGAAGGAGGAAGCTATTTCGTGGTACCCATGCGTTATCACTTGCCGGTAAATGTTTGGCAACGACTCAAGCCCAGTTTACAGGCGATGAAGAGAAAAGTTGACACGGAATTGATTACAATACTGCTCCAATTGCGCAATAGGAAAACAATTTCCGAAGACGTCTTTAGATGAAACATGGTTCAGTTTCCCTTGTTATGATAATGCCTTAACTGGTGGAGCTTGTACTTTCCAGAAAACCTTCTTTTGTTCGCAAAATAAGAAAAGGGTTTCTGTCATTGGCTACCCAGTGCTGTGACAATTCTTGCTGTGATAGTCTTGCGCTGGGGATTACAGACCCCCCAAAAATGTGGCAAAGCTGGGCACAAATGAAAAAAGGCAAGAAAAGACGGAGGCTAAGCAATAATCATAAAGCACGTCAGTCTCATCTGGGTTGAGAAAACAGCATCGTAACAATATCTATACAAAGGAAAACTAATCCCGAAGCTCAAGCTAGTGTCGCACTTTCCCTGTTCCATTTTTAACGTTTCAGCGTAACGAGTTTCTTAGTCAAAATTTTTGGAAATTTGCAACTTTAGTAATGACCAAATTGTTAGAAAGACGAATCCGTAAAGAACCCGGACTTGAATGCAGTGCTTCTGAAAAAAAAGAAGGAATTCATGCACAGTCCATTTTCCAATTTGGGTACCCTGCAAAACTTAGATTGGGTAAAGAGAATGGCTCACATCATATTTTCCGCGAGGCCAATTCAATTTTTTCTACTTTTCCTGTTACCCTTCCGGTAAAACTATGAAGGAAAAGCTCCGAACAGCCGTTGTGAGGGGTTCGCGTGCCTTTTTTTTTTTATTAGCTTAAGGTTATAAACCATGCGAGTTTGCTGGCCTTGCACAGATAAGACGGACATTGCACACAACAGTTTCTAGAGACCCAATACCTCTTCTCAAGAAAATTATTCCTCCTTCCACTTTTTTCCACCTTGGGTTCTTCGAAGTTTCGTAACGGTGGACGATGTCGTGGATCATTTTTTTTCTTTTTCTACAACCAAGGTTGTAACCCGCCCCCCTTTTCCTCCTCCCCATATTTTCTCGTGCTTTGTTAAGGCCCCTTTTTTCACGTATGGATGAACTGTGGGAATCTTACCAGGAGGCGGCCATAAATTAAAAGATATTAGCAACAAGCAAGGGCGCGAGCCATTCCTGTGGAAAGGCGTGAAAGAAGGTGATCGTTGTTTCTTCCTTGGGGAGAGGGTACTGGTATGCCCCATTTACCAAGATTGTAATACTCCAAAAAACAGCTTTACCGGGGCGTGAGCTGAGTTCGGGCAAGATTCTTAAAAGTGTCCTTTCATAAATCCTGTCTTCGTTTGAGTTTTATGACACGGCTCTTACGCAAAACATATCCAGCGTAATTCTCGTCTTCGCGACGAAAATAAGAGGACTCATTCGGAAATAACGGCTCAAAACGAAGCCTGTCTAGTTTGGGCTGGCCATATTCTTTCGTAATTAAAAAAAATAGTGACATAAGTCCAAGGCTGATTTTGACAAGGGAACCGTAACTGTGTGGCCCAAGTGTGGTGAATGATTTTACATACGATTTTAAGAAATGAAAAATGTATATCATAATCGTAGATAAACTCTTGGTTAGTTTCTTTAAGATATCTCCAAGCTCCAAACGGAAATTGTTGCACAAGTTGGGGTAAATGTAGAATTTCTGATGCCTTAAAAAATACGAGTCGCTGGTTAGGCGACAACAACGCAGTTCGAGGCGGGCCAATGAATTGAACTTTTACTTGCCATGACTTAAGGAGTGAACAGAATTTCAGCAGTAGGCTGTCTTAACTATTTATGATTTATTACAACAATGCTATAAAAGAGCTGCACTGTTAATTTTTCCTAGAGACATTGTTTTCGCTGGCAGGTTACCCCAAATCTTGTTCAGCTACACGAAATAATCATATCGTCCTGGGGCCTGTTTTTGGTCTTGATCCAGTCCAGAAAATACCTGAGCGATTCCAAGAAAGCGTTGTTAGTCGAATTCAAATTCACAAGAGTTTGTTTATTTTGTCCAAGCTATATCAATTCCCATCGATTAAGGATGCAAAAGTGTCAAGCCAATTCAATCAACACCTTGAAAGTAGCCATTTTAATAAGTTGAAAACAAGCAAAATTGTAGTTTGATCACGTGATTAGCACTTTGGCGCGAAAACTCTTTCCATTTTTCGATTTCCGTCATCTTCAACGTTCTTTGTTGGCTGTATGCAAGTACATTTTCGTTACCGTAACACAGAACATAGAAACACTTTTTCCCGCCGAACATGCGTTTCATATCTCAATTCAAGATTGAGTGCAGTTTACTAAGACTGCCGAATAGGAGAACTTGTATATTGAGATCGTTGCAGGATTTTTAAAATATGCTTTAAAGCAAGTCAGAACAATGTCACAGTTTTATGGCTCCATTCTTATTAGAGTAGTTTAGACATTTTCGTGACGCAGTGCTTATTCAGTACGGCTGGTTAGATTGTCTCATCTTCGACACAGGTTCATAACGCATGTCTTTTTTGTTTGGTTAAGCTGTGACAACTTTTACGCAAAGCCGGCATAATAAAAGTGTGAACCTAACCTTAAAAAAAAAAACACTCCAAAATTATATTAGCTTAATCCTGTTTATGAACCAATGCATTTAATTACATTTTAAGAGGCGTTTATGTCTTCGTTAGCACTATCAGTGCTCCCATAAATTTGATTTTTGTACGTAACGTTGCGTCATGCCCAATAAAGGAAACATTTTCTCGTAACGTCTGTTTTTAAGCCCATTCCAGCTGTTCAATTGTTTTTCATCCCGAATGAATTGGAGCCAGAAATTAGTGGAATCTTGAATGAAGGTCTTATCTGGAGCGTTTTGTTTCAGAGTAGTACGATGAGAACTATAAGATGACAGCTGCTCTACGGTAATAAAACTTGTGCTGAATATCTTGTCAACTACGGGGAGAATAAGCTCCACGGGGTAAGGCTTTTCACTGTGTTTCTCTGTCGTACTCGAGAAACTTCGATAAGACTGTTAAGCATATGTGCTTAACGGTCTCATCGAAGTTCAGCTATAACTGAACAGCAGCTAGCATGGAGGAGTTCGTGTGTTATGCAACGTCTAAGAGTAAACGAACACAGATAAAATCATGTATTGTCAAGCCGAGTTGTGTGAGAGATGAGATGCAACGCACTTGTACTACAATTTCAACATTGCATATACTTTAGTTGACTTCGTGAGTAGTCTGGGGTGACGTCAAATCGCATCCGATCCGCTTGAAAGAGATCGTGGGATTTTGAATTTGCAAGACTTATTTACAAATCTGTGGTTGGGAATGATCAGTCTTAAAATCGCTTTGTGTCTACTTACTTTCTTAGTTTTTGTTAGAACTTCTGATTCCACTTCGCCCTTGTTTGTTTAAGGTTAGCTTATGTTCTCGAAATATGGAGAATTCTCCACAGTTTTAAAACTGATTTATGTTACCTTGTGAAGTCCGAACTCGGTAATATTCCTCACGATAATTTTGCATTTCTAGCCACGATTTTTTTAAGTAAAATGCTGCCTAAGTGAACCATGTAAGTTGTCTAATTTAGACAACTTGCATGCTCAAAAACTTGCCTGGAGAGGGTAGCATGTTTTTGGTAAATATATCCAGCCTTCAGCTATTCGACAATGAAATGGTTGCATTATTCTCTGCTTGTCCGTAATACGGACCATTAGCAAACGATTTTAACAGATTTTGTGTACTTCAGCAAGCACAATGGAGTATAAGCTCTACCTAGTAGGTGACTTAACTATCACAGTACATTGTGAATCATAAAAAATATTTTGAGAAGTAACTGAATATTTTGCAGTAAAAACTACATATTTTGGCAAGGAAGTCACACGAAGAAACTGAATGCTAGTGTACTCTCGAAGCAACCTTGTTCTCTACCAGTAATACCAATAAAAGCGGCCGCATTTTATAGACTAAAATTCCGACTATAAACCCAAGCCAAAAGAAAAAACAGCTTTCTTTGCCGAAAAATTTCGTGATCTATCCAAGTTTTCCTGTCAGAAATCTCGTCACTGAAGAAACGATGCAATGAAAGATTTTCAACGAAGTTGAGAGCAAATCCCAAACAAACACAAAAAATGACATGGTAGTAATAGCTTGTTGCGAACACGTTCCCGTTCTCGTCGCAAATTTGTCTGGATTGACGCTCTTTCAAGGGAGCAGACAATATGGAGAAAGAATTGCCATGACAAACGACAACAAAACGTCTACGGTGCGGAATTCATTAGGCGAAATGCATGGGCAATTCTTTGAAGGCGGTCACTAGAAGACGTTCACAACAGATGATTATAAGCATCGAATTTATATTACACTCAGCTGTAAAACAAAGTTCGTAAAATTGTTTGTGAATAGTGCGTGAGCTTGCACAATCGGAGATTTTGGTAGTGATATTTCTAACTAGAAATGGTATTCCAGTCAGCAGTTACGAGACAGTTAATGAGTTTGTGGAAATTATTTTATCTTCTAGCGATTGCAACAGATAACCTCCCAAAGGGGAATCAAATAGTTCTGATAGAAAAGGAGTTCGTAAGCACCTTATTGATTTTTTTTTTACTTTCTTTAGCAATTTTATAATTAAGCTCGACAATTTGCAATGGATTTTGGGGATGAAGATGTGTAGAAGGCAGCAAATGTTCAGTGAATATAGTCGCAGTAGGCACTTGTTAGGTACCTTTATTTTACCTTCACCCAGTGGTCACACCAAATTACAGCGCTGTGGTAAAGTACCGGAACAAAACACAAGGACAGCAACGGAACTTTTTTTTTTGCAGCAATTCAGTTAAGTGGCCTCGTCTCCCACTGGGATTCAAGTGCCCGTAAACATTAAATTCCTTCTCGTTATCTATATGTATACTTCTTTACACCAATGCTGGCCATAGACTTACCAGTAAAATACATTACAATTGCAACCATGAGGTTGAGGTAAAAAACTTGTGCAACCTGCGGCAAGGTAACCTTGCACTAAATTTTGTCGATTAATTAGCTAGTTCAGCCGGTTAAAAACCCACAAATGGAACTGTAACCTACGCCAAAACTGAGCTAGGACATTTAGACACATTTTTCAAGCCATTTAAGAGCTTTGATTCAAACAAAGCATGTATATACATTTTACGAGACTACCCACTTAAAAAGTCGCTTTGAAAAATCATAACAGTAATAAAAATAAAAAAGCAATATATCAGCTTTTCTCTGCGTCATTTGTACCCATCCAATTTGACCTGACTTCCTTCCAGCGTTCGTGTGTGTTTTTCATTTTACATCGATCGTGAACCTTGTTAGAGCCAACCGTAAAAGACAGACGTTTTTTAATTAGGTCACTTCTGATGCATTATGTCGGTCATTAAGTAAGGGGGAAACGACGTTCGGATTACGGAGGATTGCGTGCGCCTGGGTCGCTTATCAAGTTTGATGCTGTACGCACTTGCGTTCGTTCCGTACGAGACGAGCCACTCCTGTATGCAAGAAAAGGGACATGTTTAATAGAAATAATTCTTCGCGTTTGCAAGAGAGTGTAGTTCTTTGTTTGCATTTTTTTTTTAGGAAGAACAACGATAAGTAAAGACGAAATCCACGGCATGATCCGCAACCGCGAGATATATCTCGAAAATCCGAAGAGAAAGGTTTTTCTCCATGTGTGTAAATGCAGGACAAAGAGTGTCTCCTGTCTCGCTTGGTGGCCGGTTATGGACAGAAAGGATTCGTGATGCAAGATTTTATGACTGGGCAGGTGGTTAATGAGCCCGATCTTCTCACGCGAGAAAGCGGTTTCTGATAGACCAGAGAGGTGTGGTATTTTCACGTGGTAGTAATTGAAAAAGAAAACATTTCCAGTATGTGCAAAGGAACACGTAGCTCACCGTTGTTTTCAGAATCTGCTGCTCATAAATGGATGCCTCACTTATAATGCCATCGAGACTTTTTACGACGCGGAGACATAAGTTTACATAACAGCGCATGTTAGACGAACCGATTGCTCCCCACCGTTTCAATGCCTATCGGTTACGAAAACTGCTTAGACCGTAAGACAACGGAAATTTAACGCAGACAAGTACAGTAATTCTCAATAAAAAAACGCGCCAAACAAACCTGCTCTATGATAACCACACGCCATCTGCGAATCAAGCTTGGGGCTGCGGGTCAAAAGCGTTCAAAAGGTCTTGGAGTGGGACGCGATCGCGCAACTGCCGTGGCATTAGGTATAGGTGAGGTCGTTTGGGTCGTTTTTATTGAAAAGTACTGTACATTACGTTTGAAATATCAGTACACGCGAAACACAATCGAGTTATAGAATCATGAACGCTGCAACTTTTGTGGCAGAATGGTGACTTTCGCGTCTGCCACTACTATTTTTCTGGCTGTGTACTTTGCGGATCAGAAGAGCTGTTGATAGCTGAAACACGCATCGAAGGCTCGGTGAGGGAAAGCAAGTTTCTACAGGACATGATCCACAATCAAAAACCTTTGTTCACAACGTTTACTCCCTGCCTTGGAGGTTAAGTCACTACATATCGATTTCTTCCGAGGAGCGACATTAAAAAAAGAGCAAAGGTTCCGTTTAGGCTTCTCACGCGTCTTCGGGCATTTACGAATTGCCCAAGAGCTCCTCATATTTTTTTTTTTTTTTTTTTTTTGCTGGAGGCAAGAAGGACAATAGGACAGTAGTGCCTGTCCCTTGGGGTTGTGATTAACGCATTTATCCTATGGAAAGGAACGCGTGGCTTTCTGGAAAAGGCACAGACACATTGTTGCAAGTTATTAGTCGAATAAAGGGCAAAACATGCTTTGTACCGTTTTTCCGTCCACTCTAGCAATTCCCAGAAGTTTTCTTTTCTTTATTGCAATTTAAGTCTACCATAGAGGTCACACGACTCACTTCTGACTTCCAATACAGAAGTCTATAAGGTAGAATTCACATTTTAGTGGTCAACTTGGGAAAATTTAAGGAAAATAAAATATAGTTTAATTTCAGCCCATAATTGTTTTTCTGATGTCAGATGTCTAGAAATTATTGTTTTACAAATTAAATTATTCCCATTAATTTCGAGTGCTACGCTTCGGTATCATAGTTACATGGAGCAATTCGAACGCATATAAAGAACACATATTTCAAGCCAAGGTATTGAAATTACCACCACAGCCCCGCAATCTTTCGCGATGACCCCTTATAAACGGACGTGCTAATACTGATGGTTACGCTTAAAACTTTTCACTACTAATTTAAAACTAACGCAGCTTACAGAGCAGATAAGTAAGGTCTTAATAAAACAGTATTTTTTATTCTAATGTAGAGAATTTTTGTAGGCAATCGTTACCAACCTTGGATTGTAAAATTTCCCGTAACATTTCAAAGAAATTAGGAATTTCTTATTTTTCAGCCCTGTGGTAAATGCAGCTCAATCTTCTATCAAACAACTGCACTTGGACCATCTTGTGCAATTTATTTTTTTTAAAGAATTATGTGAGACGCTACCTCCCTCTCCCCTATCGTCGTCACGTCCAACAATAAGTTAACTGTCCTGTTAACTTAACTGTTGTAGGATTAACAACAGGAATAACTCTCCGAAAATTGTTTGAAAGCAATTTCGTGTAAAGAATAAGTCATGGAACAATTCGTTCAAAGCTTAGCCACAAGGACTCTAAAGTGATCTTATAGGGTACACGAAAATTAAAAGGTGACAGTAACAGTTAGGGCGGAAGCGTTTTTTACGGCAAGCTGTGCGCTGCGCGAAAGCAAAAATAAAACGAAAGATGGTCACATGGCTATAGTGCTACAATGATTCTACCATTTATTTGCATTATACCAGTATATTTTTACAAATGTGTTTCAACTAAATCCTGTAAATTTTTCAAAAGTGGACCTTCAGTTTCCCAATGGCAAAACACACGGACATTCCGTTCCATCCCCACGTCCAAACTGCCCTCCTCGCCCCTAATTAGCTTCTGTCGTTTCGGAGAAAACTGCCTTGCTTGTTTTCCGATATGAATGCATCATATAAAGCACAACCGTATTCTATAGATAGGGCTTTGTACAACGAACGCCATCCAAAAACATCGTAGATCCATTGTACGGGACACCACCATAGAAAGAAGGAAGTTCAACTTCGACACTACACAGCGTTGGTTCATCGCGAATTTGTAAAATCTTTTCCGTTTTGTATACTTTCAAGTAACTGTCAGCGAACTGGATATTTTCTTTTGAAGTCCAGTGAACTGAAAAAGGCAAAACTTGGGTCAAGTGAATTAAAGTATATTTGACTTCAGCTGACATTGCTTCAAACACGTAAAGCTGACTTGAATTACACTCAGTTGTTTTATTCGGGAAAACTCACTATTTCGCCGTGATAGTAAGAAGTTGAGTGAGAAGCTATAACGCATCGTGTTGTTCTTTTTTGTTTAGGCATATACGGACTAAAGCTTATCAGCGTGAATGTTCCTCCTCAGCGCCTTGCAGGCGAGAGTGCTCGGCTGCAATGTCTTTACGATCTCGAAGGAGACGCACTCTACTCCGTCAAGTGGTACCGCGGAGCACGGGAATTCTTTCGTTATGTACCTAGGGACTCGCCCCCTATTCAGGTGTTTCCCTTAGATGGAATTCATGTGGACGTAAGTATGAAATCTCATTTTCTACGAAAGTAACTTAAGTGAGACGAATATTGAGATCAAAGGTGATCTTATCTACGCGGAATAGCAGCTTTCCCCTGTATTAGGTTCTCGGTCATATAGTGTTTTACTGTCCCTCTAGCAAGCGTTCTGGAAAACCGTGATCGTAAAAGATTTTCATTAAAGTGATAAGGCTTAAGCTGGCGAGCTTTCAAGTGTGTATGTGTGATCCAACCAACGCAAATGCAAGAATGCCAAAGATTGTTAAAACACATAGCCTGGGATAAAATTGATCGACTCTACAGGGTGATAAGGCAGTTAAGGAAGTTCATTAGAACCAATTAGATTGCAAGCTTTCGAAAAGAAGGGGAGAGAGGAAAGCGAACTAATTTGTCTCGTATTTACTTTGCTTTTCCGACCCTGGCAACGGCGTTTGCTTTACAGTTGACACAATCGGACCGCGAACAAGTGGTCCTTGTGGGCGTCAATTTGGCTACTACGGGACGATTTCGATGTGAAGTGTCAGCCGAAACAAATTTTCAAACTCGCCAAGGATTTGCAGAGATGTCTGTAGTAGGTAAGTGATTAGCTTTTTTATGTTCTTGTTACGAGGTATAGTAGACTTTCAAAAGTTAAGATGCCTGGGTTATAAATTCTTGCTTTTATTTGTACATTTACGTGTAATACTTAAGACATTATTAACATTATGTCATTTTATTTCGGATTGTTCACTATGTCTCTACCATTTGAATTTCGCAGTTAAATGCATACTGTCGTCTGTTTTCAACAGCAATCTAATAAATAATTTCTAACCATGTTTTCTACACTTTGTGAATTTTGAGGTGTTTTCTTTGAATATTTCACACCAAATCACAAGCTAATTGAAAATTACTGTGTACTAACCATAAGACAATAGGTTATGAGACAGAAACAAGTTACGCATTTTCATTTGTTTTCTTTTAACAAAAGCTTGTGTCACAAAATCTAGCTGAATAAAGATGCCTCTCGAATTTTCTGCTGCGGAACGGCGAATTTTTTCCCTCATGAAACAATTTATTCCGAAGTGCTCGTTGCACTTTATTCCTTAGCTTTTTCCTTGCGTTTGTGTACAAATCAAAACTTCTTTACAAGCTTTTTAGTCAATCACATCTTAATTTGAAACATTAGTTAGCTTGTACAAATTTAAAGATCACAAGGATTGGAAAGCCTGTGAAGCTGTTAACAAACAAGGTCTAAAATAGTGAACTCAAAGAAAGTTGAAAAAGTTTAATAAATCTCAAAACAAGTGCAATATCTCATTTCCTGCCGGATTTCGTATCCGCTGGCAATGTTCTGTGTAATTAGCGTGACGTCTTACAGAACATACAAGCTGTTCGTGTTTTTAAGGAATCTTAGGTTATAATGGAAAAATATACCAAAAATTCTGGTGAAGAATGCTTGAACTTAGTTTGCTAGTTTCTGAACGAAAACTTTCAGATCCGCAGGGCAGCAAGCACTAAAACAACTTCTGTTCTTTTTCATCTCTTCGACGTAGCTTTTATGATAAGCCCATGCGAGCGAAAATGCTCTCGCATTATAGCCCAAAAAATATTCTCACTGCATTGTGTGTAATTACATATTATTCTCAAAGAACGACGAGGTTTGTTTACAAAACACGACTGGCTCTTGGAATATTTGAATAAAACGCAAGTATTTCTCTCCCAGTTTCGACCTGTAGGCGTAACAATAAATGTTTCAAGAGAACAACTTCATTTCCTTTTTAGCCCGCTGTGATAATAAGCAGACATGAACCTGGCGTACAACGCTGAATAATTGCATGACTACAGCCGTTCGTTTGCAAGCACAAAAGCTTGCTCTTTTTACTGGAATATTTCTGCTTGCTAAAATTTAGGACACTAATGTATATGCAAATTAGTAAAACACACCGTATTTCGGTCTTGTTATTTCTTCTTTGTTTGAGACCAGAGTTACGCCACTATTATCTGCAGGGTCGCAGTTACGATGCTTATCCGAAATCGTACATGAAAGAAAAATCGAATGAATCGATGCAGAGTGCTAAATATGTACCACCCTTAGAAATTTTCATCTCTAAGTGTTTGCAACATCCCTGCTTTACTTCTGTACTTCGAAAGTTCGTGATATTAATGAGAACAGTAGCTTTTAAATATTAAATAATGCCGAAGAACTCCGCATCTTCTCTGAAAGCTGGCATAAAAGACCGTGTACAAAGTCGATTTCTTGAGAAATTAACTTTTGTGTCGTATTTCTTAACCAAGCACAAAGAGGATAAGCGTGATGAAAAATTTACGACCTGCTTCTTGAATTATTAAGAGAATAAGAAGGGTTTTCCTTCTCAAAGACAGCAACACTAATTTTTCGTCAAATAATTATCTTGTCACCGGTTTCGCATTCTGTGAAAGGCTTGTAGGTGAATTTATTTGTTTGCAGGCATTTGTTTTATTGTTTTAGGTATTCCGGAAGGCCCTCCTTATCTGCCATTCACTGTCCACAATTTTACGAAGACCTTGACTAGTTAATTGCTTTAAAAGGGAGCGCAGCATCAAAGTTGTGCTAGTGCAAATGAGGACCTGAATTATACACAAGTATTAACATTTTAATCCGCTGTTCATGGAGTCCGTGTCACTTATCTCTTTAAGTGTTTATGTATAATATTTTTCGCATATTTATTGTAAAGAAACTTATATCCATATCTAAGTCTGTCTCTTGTCTCTACAATCGGTTATATTTCATTGGAAGAGGAAATTAGCCTCACTGTCTTGTCTAAACTCTACTTTCGTTGGCAGACTAGGCTGTATTAAACAGTGTGCTTACTTGCATGTATCAAGGTGTGTCACTGGTCTTGGAACTTATTTCGTAGGTGTCTCCCTAGTTTTCCCCGTAATGTCGTGATAACGTTATTCCGAGCTTAGGTATAGGGTACATTTTTTTCTCACTCCTGTCCACTGGTTATGCCTTAACCTAGTAGCCTATGCTTCGTACAAAAATACTAAGCTTTGCGTAGTAGAAAGCTTCTACTTTTTATCTCTCGCTGTCAGGATTTCCATTTGGGACCGTTTTGTTGTCAAACTTTTGTTTGCTTCTCGGAGTTGTGGTTTCCCCGCGGGCGGAGTCATATGAGGCTTGAACAAACGCTTGGGTTTCGCTGTAATAAACAGAGGCTGAAAGATTACCGGGTCGTGAGGAAAAACGTCTAACTACGTTCTCATGCACGTGCGCTTGCTTAATTAATTGCCTCGCACGTTGCAGCCGATCCTTCTTACCCTTGCGGTATAGTCGCAGAGGATTCCGAATGTTTGATTAGGTGTAAGTAATGCAAATGCCGTGTAATATTTCAGAAAGTTCTATCCGTGTTCCTAAAAGTAGACTATCAGTGAACGAAAAGCTCTTTTGTAGGTCAATAGGCCTGTATAAAAGCATTAGGAACGTAGTAATTCATACGGAAGCTGTATAGTCGCAAGATAGTAACTTGTGAATGATTACTACGTCCTAGTGATATTCACAAACAAGGGTATTACGCGAGTTTCGGATATTTTGAATCCTTTCTCAGGAATTCTATAAAGTCAAAGAAATTCTCCGTTATTGGAAAATTATTATGTAAGGTTTTCAATGTCAACCGCATTAACTTTCATTTTTTCTCACAAACTTTCGTTTAAAAAACTTTCTGACGCACAATACCTACCAACAGCAGTGATATTTCTTTACAACTGAAAAGGTACTACGCGAATGTTACACTATAAATAATACCGTGTCGAGAAATCATTTTTGCTAGTGATTCACAAACAAATTGTGACTGTCAGTCAGTAATTAACCCAAATAAAAAACTGTGTAAGCTTTTCCTATAATATACACCTGAAAAGTTTTCGTTTTAAATTATCTAAGGTTGTTATTCTTTTTTTTCTCTTATTTGTCGTTCAGTTATTTTGATAATTCTTGACACAGATTTTTCCAAAGGATAAACAAATCTCGACATCACATGCTTATCTGAGCGGTATATTGTCTAAATACTGTTGTCACTTAGTTAACTTTGTCCTGTTATGTGCGCTCTTGTTCACACCTCTTTCTAAATTGAAATATACGTCAATCAGTCAAGTTTGTGCACATAGATGTAACAACTGTGGGTGTAGATGTCCTTGGGTATAAGACATGGGTCTTATGGGGAACAACTTGGGGGTTAATCGTTGACCATCTGTACCAAGGGTGAAAGTTTCATACCCTTTATTCCAGAAAAGCCGGTTACAGTGGCTCGAGAAGAAACCAGGTAGAGCGATTGAAGCGGTAACTCTACTTTTAGCAGGGTAGTACTGCTCCATATTGCCGTGTTTATTCCCCTTTTTAATAAGTTATCCAAGATAAGCCGCGTCGTGTGGACAGAGTGGAACAAACATTACCAAGACTGGAGCGTGGTTTATGGTTTTCACTCTGTAAAGAAGGGTTTTCATATTCTGGGCGTATGTGCCCTTTCTGGTAGTCTCTCGTTCCCTCTCGTGCTCTCTTGTTAGCCCTCTCTCGTTATCTAGACATTAGTTCCAAATAACTCGTTGTTTGAAATGGGCAAAAGCATTATTCAACTCAAAGTTTTTTTCCGCTACGGCCGAGACGTAGAATCCTTTACAACAGCTTGGTTAGTGGTGTTAACTCACAAATATTGCCACAGCTACACGGCGAAACATTTTCGTTCGGCACGTAAAGTTGGCTGTTTTTGCTCTCCCATGCAATTTGAGAAGAAACATAAAGAGTAGACACCGGGAAGTAATGTTCATTGCTGTATTGATTGGGTCGGCAAGCATTATTGCCGGGCATAAAATTCTGAGTGAGCTGGGTTTCGTTCGACAGAGGCACAATTGGCAAACAGAAAGACGAGGTTGTGCTCTCCTTTCAGGATCCTGAATTAATTCTATCTACTGCGTCGGGATCTCTCGCTTTATGTTTGGTGATGAGTTCCTCGTGCGGCCTATATGTCTATAAAGCTCCATGCGGGGAAAATGCTATAAACTCGAACCGATTAAGAATGTTCCCCCCAGGAGATAGGTGTATAGTATGCACGTCTATGTGAGGTTGCGAGAACATTTGTTTAATAACTTGGCATGAAGTTTCCGATGATGTGTACGCAACATGACGGGTTTGGGTCGTTGTAGAGCAGCTCTTATTATACTTGGTTTACAACGACAAACTCGTGTGTTCCCTTTCGCTCTTGGATAACAATTCGAAAAAAAGGGAAGAGAAACTGAGAGTTGGGACGCTTTGTTCTCTCATATTACGGAAACGATATTGTTGTCGCTCCGTATTGGAAGACGAGTAGTCCCTGATTTCACTTGCGAGTAGCGAAGCTGTAAAACTCGAAATGTGGAAACTATATACGTCAAATCTAAAGGCAAATTAACGGGCAGGTTGCACTAACTTCCAGTATCGCTGGACTACCGCTTGTTTTACCTATAGTCAAGCAATCGAGTAAGTAAACGTTTGACTCACGATGCTGCAGGATTTTTTCTTTTTTTAAGTGCTTTCTAACAGCGCACTAAACATTTGCGTCTGATTTCGTCAACCGATCGGAACTGGAAAGTAGTTGACGAGTCGGACAGCTGACAAAATCGGACGTAAAATGTTTAGTGCAGTGTTAAAATGGGTACTTTTTTTTTGTTTTTACAAAATTCCAGAAATTGGTATGTCCCCCTCAAAATTGATAGCTCTCCCAAAAGATGGTTTGCTACTCTCAGTTATCGGGCAACCGGCGCTCCTAACTGGTAGCTTAAGCACAAAGACGACGATCTCATCTCAATTATTATTACCTTACCCAAAAACAACAGTAGAAAAACCGCAAAAATAGTTAGATCAAATTGCTAAGAACTGGTATTTATACGTAATGCTAATAGTATGTATGAGTTCCGTAAGGGGGAGATAACCAAGTTTGCTAGACGACAGTGTTTCGTTGTTACTAGCATGGCAAGTTAAAAGGACTGCTCAGCTTATTACAGCTAATAAATGAAAATATTGTGTTTGTAAATAGTTCATAAGCTAATCCTGTGCGTGCAAATGGTCATTGGGCTGTTCATTAAAACTAAAGCTTTATGTAATGCATCGCTTTTTTCATTTCTGTATTATTAATTTTGCAATTTATATATCATGTGATTCAATTTTATGGAACTGGTGTCGAAAATTCCATCGTATTATTCTATGAAGGACTTCATTTGGAAACTATTTTCAATTTTAGCATTTCATAATAAACATAACAGTAAAACTAGTTAAAGCTTTTTCATTGAGAAGAAGTAAAATGAATCTATCTTAATGTCATAGGTTAGTTATTAATTATGTTATTATTATAGGTAAACTTCGGTCTTTTTCTTATACCTTTTTCACGTGTAGTTGAACTTCTGTGTTAGCAACTAACTGTGCAGATTTTGGGTTCCCGTATGTCATCACTTACAGTTTCTGTCCAAATTGTTGTGCATGTAGACATTTTTCATGTCCCCGCTAGTCGTGTAATCAATATTTTCATGTTAAAAACTGTAATGTGTGTTTTTGTCTTCCGAATGCTTCCGAATAGCGTTGCAAATTCATTCCGAAAGTATTACTTAAGTTGTTACTGTCTCACTTGAACCTAGTTAGCGAAGTAATCTTACACTTTGCGCACGGTACAAGTATAACCCTGTTGGCAAGCTGAAGTTGTGCTCCCGTCTCAATTGTTCGCCCTTTTTTTTCCTGCTTTTGAGCCGTGCTAACTTGGTTACCAAGTTGGGATAATTAACTTTTGTCTAAAATTTCTTTAGGAATATAACCAAGAGAAACTGCGAAAATAAAGCAAGCACGAAATGGTTGGCGTAAGCTGTACAAAGCAACTAGGTGGCGCAGGTCTGATTTATTTAAAATTGCAAGACCCCGTTAAGTCTTCGTTCGGACCAATAACTTTGAGTAGTGTCGTAAAGCTTTTTGCAACCCTACATAATGGCTGTTGCCTATGCATGGGGTTCTACGTTAGTTCTGCATCTTGGCTTTGTGGCTGTAGCAAAGTTGGGAGAAAAATTACAAGGAAGGAGGAAATACCCTTCTTCTTTTCTCTCATATATTGCGCAACTTGATATCTTCCGTACACCGCTAGTTTTTTTTGTTTTTTTTTTTTCATCCTAGTTAACTTCTTTGATCTTTAGCTCCTGCAATATCACAGATCTTCTGAGAATGCACCTAGCGTAGACTCGTAGCTTATCTAAAAAACTAGGAAGCCTTAGGGTAAGCTGAAGCTGATATATTAAACTGTAATGCCGCCTGTAAGCGTAAAATCAATTAAGCATAGACATAAAAAAACTAATCTTCTTAATACATTGATAATGGATTTGTTATTTCTTACAAACTTGTGGTTGAGCTATTCATATGGACTCACTAATAACTTTTGAGGTTACTGTCGTGTGCCATGACCTTCTTAAAGCTAACGAGCCCCCTTTTTTTGCTTGAAATGCGAGACCGAGAGTCAGAGGTTGTGCTTAAGCTCGCACTGTACTCCACGTAGAATTCTCGCTGCAAACCACTTGGCAAGGACCCTGTGGTCCATTGATGACTAGTTTGACTCCGGTTAGGGCAGCAACGCTCCACGTGCTGACGCTTTAGGGTGGACAATGACTAACAACGGAAATAAGCAGACGTAGCTTACGTTCTATTTCGCCTAGGGGTACAGCCGCTTAGTGTATGCCCCTTTTAGTCTAGTATTAAATACAAGGCTTTGTTACGCACCATTACCACGTCGGTAGCTTTCATCCGAATCAACTCAGAAGCGCGAAACGACGGGGGAAGGAATAGATCGAGATAATTGATCATGTGGACTCAGGGAGAAGCAGGGGAATAGAGCGGAGTTTTGCTAGAGAGCTGCTATATTTGACTGCGGCCAAGCTGGTGGCCCATCAAACACACAACAGAAAACAGAATAGCGCTTTTACTCAAACCAGGCACGTAGCGAGCTCGACCTTATAAAGTATCTTGCTTCTAACACAAGCCCAAAGAAAGCCAGCATCTAAGCTAGCATTCACAATGAGGCTTCGTTACAGTCACATTTCTCGAAAAGAGGGAGTTCCTTTTTTCTGTGGGGAGTCACATGTGCGCACTGACGTAACCTAATTTTTCTTATTCTTTGCCTTCTGACTCCATTTGCATGGCTGCAAGTTTGGAAAAAACCGGGTCGCGCTCCGTGTGCTCCAGTGTACGCACATTACATACACAGGGCTACAAGGTCTTTGCTCTTTCCTAATAGGCTTCGGACTACCCACTACCACGAATCAATTTCTTTCGTTTTTCCCATCTTTAAGTCCTACTTAAATGGGTTTCACTTTCTCGGTGCAAGCTTTGCGAAACTGAGATAAAAGCTGTGCTTGTGCTAGCTACATCACTTATTAATTCATAATTTTAATTATATTTTTGTAGTATTTACGCTTTCAAAAAGCTTAGAAAGTAGCAGAAATTAATGCCTAGTACGAATGTAAAATGTTTTGAACGTTATACGCAATATTTACTGCACATGAAATTTTTGTTCGTAATTGCCACCGGTTTTTATTTTTTTTCGCTCGGTATAACTTTATGCGATTGCTCAATAACAAAATACAACTTCAAATTCAGGCTATTTTAGTCTTTATATTCTTATAAGAGAAAAAGCCACTTTACTTTAATCAACTCAATTAACTGTTGACAAGACCTTTAAGCACCCAAAGATTTCCTAACACAGATTTAATTAACACTAGAACAGTTTCAACGCCACTTTTATTGAAAAGCGTTATCTTTGTGTGGCAGCTTTTCGCATAAAAGCTACAAAAACATGATACGTTCGATAATATACTAGATAACTAGTACAAAAATTCTTCATATCCTGCGCTGCACACCATTGCCAAATAACACAACACATTGCTTCTTGTAGAAACCACCCATGTTAAATTCGTGCTTAATCATAGCTTTTGGGTTTGAAATCAAAGATCCTTAGCATATACTTCATAAGGCTTATTCTTTTCCTTTTTTAACAGTATTTTGTGCTGTTTGCCGCGGGTGGGAATTTTTACGGGTACAAGATATCGTAGTTCAAAAGTGAGGCAGGAGAAATCACGTTACATTTTTAGGTGGCTTCTCTGAATCATCTATTTTTTATCTTTTAACTTAACTTTGTAGTTAAGTTAAAAGACAAAAAATAGATCAGTTAATCAGTATTAATCAGTGTAGAAGAAAGACCAAATTTTTCTTAGCCTGGCATTTGTTTCGCATTTTTATAAATTTATAGACCATAACCTTATTTTAGCGCCGAAATTTCCCTTGATTTGTGTGTAAACCTATTCACTAGTTGTAATTTTGCCCGATTCGCCTCCTGTTATTTGTGTGCCGATATCTTGTCTAAGGAAATCGACAACATATCACAGTCTATTAAATGGTGTCTTGAAACGTAAAGGCGTGATAACAAAAATCCTGTAATAACTTTAATTACAAGAAAACCTATGCGTTCTTGCTTGGGGACATATTACAGATATTGCGTGCAACAGCATCTGTTCTTTGCTTGACACTCGTCATTAGAAGTTCTACGATATATTACGGCAAGTTTAGGAATACGTTTCCCACTTAGCGAATGTAGTTATAGTCCGAGTAGCTTACATACTGTGGAGCACGAAATTCTATGAAGGGCCGCTTCTCAAACGTCGATTCAGGTATTGAAGGGGGAGATTAAATCGCAGTAGTATTCTTCTCCAACCACTTTTCGTTTTCTGTCGAGAACGTTCGCCATAAAAAGAGTGCGCTTAGAATTGCGACTTTCAAGCTTTTTCATGGGGCTGCTTAAAAGCTTTTTCTTTTGGGTGGAATTTATAGGTCGTTGGTAGACGCTCAAGTTCGTTCTGATTCTCGGACTTCAGATGTTAAGATCTGAGAATCACAGACCGAGAAAGCGAAGAGTAAAAGGGGGAGGAGAAGAGCTAGCATATAGACGGTGTATAAGCTATACCCCTTTATTGCCGTTCAGTTTTTGATCGGATCTGGGAGGGGGGGGGGGGTTGAAAAAGATGACCCACATCACAGTCAATTGTTTCCGATTCCTGATTTTTCCCTATATTTTTTTGCTTCATTTTAGTGCTTCCCGACTCCGGTCCGGAAATTAGCGGTCTGCGTCCCTTTTATCGGCCGGGAGAAATGCTAAGTGTCAATTGCACATCACGTCGATCCAAGCCTGCAGCTGCTTTATCTTGGTATATCAACGGTGTGCAGGTAAAAATTTAATCGTGTTTTTTTAAGCGTATGGTTCTTGGTTTGTTTGTGTTTGTTTTTAGGTAGAAAAACTAAAATAGAATTAAATATATGTAACAGTAACTCAAATTCGGAGTCGTATTTCGAGAGAACAGCATCAGGAGTCGGAAGAGCATATAAGCTTGAGTTTTCAAAGAAAGAAAAGATGAAGCTACTGGAATTGGATTGCTGATTTTATTAGCATACTGCAAGGAACACAAGATCCCACACAAAATACTTGATTAAGTATTTTTTCTCCGGTAGATAGATATCATATCCGAAACAAACGACACTGATGGCGTCTTTTCTTTGCCGTACCAGTTCTCTTAAGGCTCTTTTGCTGCCTTCTGATCTCGTTCCGTTTTCAATCCTATCAGGTTGCTCCGTTTTTGTGTATAGAGCTATCTGAGATCGCTTCTACAGAGAGCCAATTTTGCTTGGTTTTCCTTCGCTCACTCGCTCTCTTAGACAGCACTGAGCAAATTTAACACCCTTATTTGTAAGTCCTTAGCATGAGAGCTTTTTAAATTCGCTTCTTTCAGTCGAGCTGACGATTTCGTACCCTTCGCGTTTCTTAGTGCACCTTTTTCTTTCCCGCGTATACATGTTGACAAAGACGTCGGAGTTTTATTTCAAACGCATTCCACTTTCTATTATATTCCGCTGTGCTAGAGCAATAAAAGCTTATTTTTTCTACACTCGCCCTTCTCTGTTTGCAGTGCTCTGATGTTTGCTGCAGATAAGACATCGAGAACAGACAGAACTGTTCATTCTGATTTCTTTTCAGTTTTACTTCGTTTACAACTAGTCAGACCTTAAAATACAATGTAGTTAGACCCGTCTGGTCTTCTCTTCTGAACTTTTAAAACTCGAGTTACATCGTTCCGTTTTTTGTCGTATTTTATTTTGGTTATACTTTCATAATTTTATTAGTATAGCCAATTAAACTTTCGCCTATAACCAGTGCATAAGGATTGGTCCGTTATTTTGCTATTTGATTGTTTCTCTCGCAAGATATACGTTGGACGAATATCAGACAATAAGCAAAAAAAAAAAAACGAGACCAATCTAAGAGCCTGTTTGTACGAACAGTCAGCTTATCGTCTAAAGGCCGGTCAAAGCAAGTGTAGGTTTTCTAATCTTCGACATACTGCGAAAAGAACCTACAGCAGTAGCAGTAGACCTGATGTTTATCTTTCGGTCACCTTTCCGCCATCTATTGGTCATTTAGAAGAGTCATGATTCGACAGCTCGTCCTGTACCTGCTTTCTGATTTTATATTTTTTCCTTCATATTTCCCGAGATTCTAAACACTTGATGGTAAAAAATATACTTAATGGACGAACTGTAGATTGAAATTTGGAGCAAAATTCAAATTGGCAATTGTTGCCCAAGCCTGAGTCCGAGTATATATTGTTACGTTCACACTTTTACAAATTCCGTTTATTAGTAGTTTTCAATTTATAATCACACAACAACGACTCCAATACAAAATCACAATACTCTTCCTCTCGCGCTCACTGTCACTAACTAACCCCTTTGTCTTTCTTGACTACACGCNCACTCTCTCCCCTTCACCTTTTCTATACCTTTCTTAACCTTGACCTGTCGCCCTCCCGCATGAGTCCCAAGAGACGACGCTTTTGGGGAAAGCATCCAAGGAGCCTGGGGAGTAATAAGGCTCAAGCCGGATACAGAACGCCACAATATACATGTACCCAAAGCATTGGGTGAAAGTTTATTAAGTTGGGTAGCAGATGTCCTCAGAAGTTAATTTAAAGTTTAACTTAAAGAGTTTGTCTAACATTTCGCTACACATAAAATCTTTGATTAACACTTTTTTTGAATTGGAGCATTAATAAACTGGAACCTGAACCGTTTAATACATATTTTCCTTATACCTGAGTTAGGTTACACGTAGTCTTTAAATGAAAATACTTAATAAAAAGTGCAAGCAACAAAATAGTTGGGTAAGACAAACGTTGTTTTATCACTGCAGTTCTTTCAGACAAATATCTTCATAGAAAAGAAAATACAAGAAATAATAATTTCAAGTTCCTTTACCCAAATCCAAAAGACTTTTACCCAATTTTGTGTAATTTACCCACTATTGAGAATCACTGCCTTAGAAGGATGAGCCTCATATCCAATTTGTTCAGCCCCCAATACAGACTGAACAAGTCAGTGTGGTCTTCTTTCAATGGCCGTTAATTCTTCTGATTTGTTTGTTTTATAGCATAAAAGTAAGTCTTGATACCTAGGTTACGTCGTAATATACTGAAAGCAGTTCCAAAGTATGTTATAGTTTATACACTTCGTGAAAAATAAAAACTCTTACAGTTCTTTATTGTTCTGTGTGCCTCCTAACTAAACCAGTTGAGTTAGAATTTTGAAAAAAAAATGCGATTTTTTCTTTTGTTGCTTTGTTTTGTAGTGTTCTAAGCTACTGAGAACTAATAACGTTTAGAAGCCTTGCGTACTGCTCCGATTTCATAGCTCTTACATCCTTGTGTTCTTGTAATGAAGAGGTGTCTCGGCAGAACTCTACATTTTTTTAAGTTATACTTGAAATTGGTACTTTCTAAAAGAAAATTGCCGTAGAGGGGTACTTAAAACGTTTTAGAGCAAGCTCAGTAGATTATCTGCTCTATCCGTAATACTAAAGCAATCTGTTCCATCCTCATTTTCCACAGGCACATGCTGATGGTGTCATTGAGTACGCCCCGATAGTTGAGCATGGTGGCTTAGAAACATCGGTTTTGGGCCTTCGCTTATTTTTCCAAGACGTGGATCAGCTAAGCGGGCTACAGCATACAGCCGTCCAGGGCAACGTTGGCCAAAGGACAAATTCAGCACGCGGATTTAGTTCCCAAATTCGGAAATCTCGTTCAGTGTTGCTGCAAGAAGCACCGACCATGGTGAATCCGTCAAACAAAAGCAGCAATAGCGTGTCTACCTTGTTGCCAGCCGCTGTCTCTGACAATAAATTACCCAGCCGAGCTGAAGCTTTGATATCGCCCAGCAAAGAAACTAAAGCAAGGCACATGATTCCGTTGGACCAGGGCGTGCATCTCAGCTGCAGGGCTTCTTTGACGTCCCTTTATTGGAAAAGTGTGGAAGAAATTGCAAGACCTGAAGAATCACCAAAACAAAGATCTCTGGAAGGCAGACCTGAAGCCGCCGTTTCAAGTAGGCCTAAGCTGTCTTCCTAAACTCGCTTCTCAACTTGACTATTAAGTATCGTTAGTTTGTTAGCTTTCTTCTAATCTGTCTATGGTCGCTGTGTTTTCAGCATACTAAAACAGCTTCCAAGCTTGTGTACCTTCAGGAAAGCATAAAATAAGGCAACGAATGCCGACTAATAAAGAGCCTGATAAATTGCCGATGTCAAGCGTGCTAGAAACCTGTTTATGTGTTCTAGGATACGGTAGGGCTGAAGTTAGTGCGCCGCTTACCTCCGTAGATGGCACCCCGAACACCATTAGTTTTGCCTTATACATTTAGAATAGTTTCAGAAACTTTACAGATAATTTGGGGGAAAAGCTCGGCCACTTGTAACGATTTTATTTTTTAAAAAACGCTGAGAAGGCATTGAATGCTTTATGTGGCATTGAAGGGTTCCAGTATTGGTGCAGTTAAAAAGTAGCAAAATTTTCAAAACAGTTTTGCATTTTCTCTGAAGTCTTTGTAAGGAAGTACTCCTCAGAGCACTCTCAAAAACGTACAAAAACTTTACTGTGACAAAACTTTCGCAAATTGCTGAACCGTATTCCATTATCGTCTGCAGAGTTCCCCAATGTTATCAAGTAATAAGCGCTTTAATATTACCTTGGCTTTAAGAGTAATAACGCATTTGTACGTACGCATTTTCGCGGGAGTGGGCTGCAGTTTGGCATCCATGAGGCTTGAAACTTTAGCGAATTCAGTTGGGAAGACCAATGCGCACATAGTTTTTGAGACACAGCAACTCACTGTGATTGAAAAGCTTTAAAAAAACTCAGTTTTTCAATCACAATGTTCCCTGCGCTGAATAAAGGAACCTTTACAATGTGCTTCCCTGTTCTTGGAAAACTCAACAGTCTACGCACTGATTTTCCCAACTGAATTCTGTATTTGGATATTGACTCCTCTGTCCGCCCCCCGAGTTACAAACCGCACCGCGAAATCGCGACTGCCTAGATCATCCATGATACATTTGACATGGTTTCGAGTGAATTTCAATATTTGTTAGTGTTTTGCAAAAAAATTGAATTACCCAAAGTCAAAGTAATTATGGTTAGTTGGTATAAACTATTGGTGATGTCTGATATGAGACATTGGAACTTATCGAGGAAGCAATTTCCTGTGCGGGAAATGCGGCCTATATCGCATGCGCCGCACTCTTAAAACGTTTGTCAGCCAGTGACCTAATGGTTTGTGATTAAAAACATGTAGTTGTCACCAGCCAAAGTGATAGTTACACTTAATGGCTGACTTTAATAATTAGAAATCACTATGTAGCTTTCTGAAACACACAAAGGCTCAGATTGGTGAGATGAAACGTTTCGGTCTTCCTAATACCTTCTGTAAACAGCTCAGTAGAACTTCGATTTTGTCAGAGTTTAAGCCACTGAGTACTTGACAAGCCGGACAGGTGACAAAACAAGATGTACGTATTTCATGCACCAAGATTTTTTTTTTCTTAAAAAGAATCCAACGGGAAGCAATATTTGAAAATAAAGCATTCCTGTATGTTAGTAAAACTTTTGTCATACCATTATGGTATCTCACTACCCACGAGGTTTGTCAGCATAGACATAAAAAAAAAACATAATTAGCTATGAAACGTTTTTGCTTAGGTGAATGACAATTGGAAGCTATCTAGGAGGACAAAATTGGAGTTCCAATGAAGTAGGTAGGTAGAGGAACGTCAACGGTGAGGGTTTCTCCGATAACTGACTATTTTCAAGTTCAAGCTTGCTACTAGCTGAGTTGGGTTCAATATTCGCTTCCCTGTCCTTACCGAAGCTATCTGCAAGTGGTTTGTAAGGACGCTATGTAAAAGAATGTTTCATTTCAGGGCGCGCGCTAATAGCGAACAAGCATCCGTAAGTTCTGGCAATTCTGTTAACTTTTTTTCTATTTTTCGAAGAGGTAGCTTAGTTTGGTTAATCACAACGATCCCTCATTCACGCTGAGATGCATTCAGCCGCCTTTGAGCGTCTTGCGTCAATGTGAGCTCTTCCCCCGGAATCCTATCCATTTAGTCATTTAAGCAAGGATCTTCATTACACCGCCAGTGGACACTCTAGGACCTCCATGGGTTCGCGTTCAGAAATTCGTTGTGTAAACGTAATCTCTGGAGATCTTGCCCAATAATAGTAGAGGAGGGACAGGACCGCACAAAAATAATAACTAAATGAATTACAAACGTCTTGGAACTGGAAAAAAATCAGACAGTAATGAAGTTGAAGAAGGTTACACAGGGAACGCTTACATGAGAAAATAAATGAAAACTGAATATGCAACTCCTTATAAAAGTGAGTGTTTTCATTATGACGTTTATGTTAAGTAGCCAAAAATTTTGTAAAAATATTTTTCTATCCAGAGTAAACTACAGCATAATCGTGAAACCTCAGTCACAAGGATTCAGAAGTAAACTTATAGAAAACATGGAAAGTCAGCAATGGGCGCTTCGGTACCTTTTAGACTGAAGCAAATGGTGAAATGAAGAAAAACAGATATTCACAATAGTAGAGTTTACTACAACGATTCAATTATTAATAGCTGCAACTTTTCATAAGTATAATCCAGCCCTACCAAGTTCTTTTCTTGAACAATAAATGTTGGCTTTCTTGTGGCAAAACAAACGGAAATTTTGTCGCACCCTCTAGCCTAAACCGCGTACCCGGCATCTCGTTTCTTACAACTGGAAGAGCCTTTAGTTTTTATGATTGTTTGGTCTAATTTTTCGTTGTCTTGAAGAAAATTATACCTCGTATGATAACCAGGACACCAGTTTATCTATCAAGCGTAATATTGATTCAGAGTTTTGTCTTCACGCAAAGTAAAAAATAAAGAACATGAAAATATCCACATTGTCATGTCCGTCCTCTACTTCCTCAACAGAACTTCGACAAGGCCTTTAAAACGGACTTCGCAGCATTCAGTGGAAAATAAAGATCGAAAAACCAACTCGTCAGACTCTTTTTGTACAAAATATCTTTGACTGTAGGAAGTTTAGCCGTGTTTAATTGGGAAGAAATACCAGTTACGAAATTAGCTACACTGAGCCCAGATTTTGTTAACCGGTCCGGACTGAAGGCTACTTGACATATCAGATAGTTGATAGTCAGGGTCAAGAGGTATGTGCATTAAGACATTTTTACAAAAATCCGAGTCAAATGAATAGAAAATAAACTCATTGTATTTCTTGGTTTTACTTTCCTGACACAATTATGGAAAAAAATGATATTATCAACAAGTAAGTGCTTCAAAACTAGCTGTGAAACCAATCGTTAAGTAATAAAAAGTTTTGCCAAGGTGTTGACATGATAAGGAGCTTTCGTATTCGTGATGGACAAAATTGAAATTCTTCTTCATTTCATGTTAGTATCTAAGCAGCACGTGTAAGCTCACCTGTTTTGTAAGGAGTTTGTATAAAATGGTGTTCCCTAACAGTTAGTTTACCACCGTCACTTTTATTATTGTACTATATTCCAGATTTTTCTCAAGGTACAATTTTTTCTTTTTTCTAGGCGCTTTCCACTTGCTTCGACCAATGCTGACTACCGTCTTAGTCTATCAACTTTTACTGTGGTTATTTACTCGCCGACGATTTCCGGAGAATTAGTTTGTTTGATCGTCGCAAGTAAGCCAAATGTAGGAAGTCTCTTTCGTTCAATAGAGCTTCCCTAGTCACGGAGTATTGGTTTCTTATTTAGCGTTAAAATACATAGGAGGAAAATGTCTCCTGGTATGTAAATATGTATATAACTTGCATTGTCTTGACTGTTGTTCATATACCCAGCTCATTTTGAAGCTAATTATGCAGTGAGATTTTATGGTTTACTTAGCACAATAAGCCCCCTTTATGGTTTCATTACTTTATGTCCATTGGTCAGGATTCTTATGTCTTTTTATTTAGGTGGGGATATTTTTAGTTTGAAATTCTCTTTTTCACGAAGGGTGAACGCAAAAACCGTAAACAAGAATTTTACCCTCTCCTGTATAAGTTAGCAACCATGCCAAAGAAATTTTCTATGTAATAAGGGCAATTGAAGCAGTAGGAGCGTCGCGTTATTAATTGTATTTTGGAACGAAGCGTGTTTCTAAGGAACTTGCAAGCTTTTATCTGTAATAGCCTAAATTGGCGGCTAAAAACAAAGTAATAAATTTATGTATGACACAAAATGCTGTTTAAATGTAACTAACAAGAAGGTCGCACGTATCACGTAAACTAAGAAATCGTGTTGGATACGATGTGGCGAGTCCCTGGTGCACTTACGTTGATGGCCAAGTCGGTCAAGTGAATATGATGTGCTGCATTACCCCATTTCTGAGCCCCAGTGAACCATCAAATTTGCTCCAGCCAATTTTAGCCTTTGCGATCCCATTCTTTTCATCGTTTTTTTCTTTTTACCCTTCTTTTATCTTTGCTGGGAGTTCTCTTTTGTGCTTGTCAGCTTAGGAATATTGCCACCGCCCACGTCAAAAGTAAATACATCTATTAGGCAGGGAAAATGCTGAAAATATGTTATCGTTTTTGTCCCAAAAACATGCTTCATGAATGGTATTACTTCTGAAGCCAGCAACAAAATGTGATAGAGCGGAATGTACCCTATATACCTTCTCTTTTCAGCCTTCAGCCTACCGTATATTTTCAGTGTCTTGAGTGGTTTCTCCCTGTTGACCGCACGATAACCTTTCTTGTCTAGACGCAAAAACCTTAATCGTCAAAACTAAAGGGTAAATTTTGTGTATTTGTTTAGTTGTGTCTATAGAGGAAAAAAGATATGCCAGATCAAGCGAAACAAAAGCACAAGCCAGGTTCCGTTTTTGCTCGCTATCTCTGATGTGTTCGCTAGAAACCGTGTACGAGCTTTGCATTTCAATGGACTATGGGACTAGGTATGCTTAAGATCTGGTATCTTATGCATTCCGGATAATTTTACCGTGGAAAAAAAGCACGCTACTTTCTAAGAGTTCTAAGAACTGGTAAGCTTCTGTTTCATTTTTGTTGTTTTTCTATTCGTTTATGCCACTGAGTGAAGTGACCCCAGAGAAAATGAAGTTTATTACTGACAACTGGCCCAGACATTGTTTGAATTGTTGAGAGCAAGTCAGAATTAAAAAATATACTAGGACACAAGGCAGTGCTAAGGCATGCGGACTTTTTCAAATGTTGATTTTTGGTGGCTCTTGTGAATTATTATGGATCTTACAGCATCTCTGTCAGGTCTTATTTTTCCAGTGTGTCAGAACGCAGATTCGCAGTCTATGAGCCGTGAAGACTAGGCTCGAATGCTTATATTTGTATCTTGGCACCAAGTTAAGACACAGGCAAGCGTATTTTGAAACCGAATCAAGGAACTTGACGGTTATGTTAACGTCTTGCACTCACTATCCATGCTTGTTTTGTAGGAAAGTGGAAGCGTGTCGTATTCACCAGCTGTCTTTCATCCATCCATTATCCTGTAGCATCGAAGACACTCCTGTATGACAGGCTCTTTTGCTTTGATGGGCGAAAGATCCATATACATATGCACCTCGCACTGCACCTTGAGCTGCTTTTCTTTCACAAATGGTTACCCCCTGTCCTTGTCACAGGATACGTCTGCTTGATATGCACCATCCTTATTTCTTTGAGCATTCCCTTTTCTTGTTTTTCACACTATCCTATAGCAGGAGCGTTTGAAATTTGGCCCGCAGAAGAACAATATGCGCACTCAAATTCAAGCTTTGTGTACTATCTTCTCTTCTAGTTTTCAGGTGGCAACTGTTAATGGCTATTAAGCGTATTCCTTTGGAAATTAGTTATACTTGTTATTGCAAATTAATTGGTCATATTTTGCTGTACATTCCAGAAAAATAGGTAGAAGTATAAACTTTCAGCACTATAATTCCTTTCTTGAACGCCTAAGTATTATTATCTTCTCTAACCTTCTTAGCTTTAGTCCTTAATTAACCGAAAGAAATAAGTAAAAGTGATGTATTCTTTAGCCGCGAAACGTAAAGAATCCTACAAAGTCTTCAAATAAAAGCTCTTCGCTACACCGTCGGCCTGAACTGGGCACTTGTGCGTCAGATTCAGGTCCGAGGTAAGTTGGCGTACTCCTGAAGGTCGGAGGCATCGATAATGTTGTTGAAGAACAAACAGCACGGAAATAGTTTAAAGTTCCTTCATAGTCGGTATCTTTCGTAATGATCAAGGTAATTGTATATTGGAAGAAATACTTACAATATATTGCTTAATCAGTGATTAAATTACTTCCACTTTGACTCTTTAGCCCGTAAGGTAATGGTAACCTAGGAACTTGGAATCAAACAACCGAAGTGAAAATTGGAGACGCCAGCAATTAAATGCTGACAAGTGAAAGCGACCTTTGACACAACTACAATATTGCCTTTGAAGCGCCAAATCCGGTGTCGTAAGATACGAAGTTCGCTTGTTTACGTTCGCCTTTTGATGGGTGCTTCCATCAAAATTATGATTCTGTATGCAATTCAACAAACGTTTGGCTCATCCGACGCCTTGATTTGCGTCAGTGGCTTCTGAATTCACAATACTGTAACTTCGGGGTTTTACTGTATTATAACATATTGTCTTTTATTCGCAGTGATGCCGATGCAAATGAACCTTGTTCCATGGTTAATTTTCTACTTTTTTAAGACTATTGTGTGCTATATTAACCTATGAGTTCATAGGATTTTATATGAGTTCACGAAGTCTTAACCGTGTTTAACCGCATTTAAAGGGTTGCGTTTCTGCGGTTTAGTATCCATGAGGCTCGGAACCATAGTTTGTTGGCCCCTCTGACCCCCCCCCCCCCCGTTACAAACCGTACGACAGCACCGCGAAATCGCATCTAGATCCTCCAGAAGCCTTTTCTAAAACTTGCGACTGAAACTTAAAAACCAGAGTCTTTATTTCTATCCTTTTTTATTTAAGAATTATAAATTATTTGCTATTATTGGCGTAGTATAACAAGGGCCCAAACTCTTCAATTCCTCTGGGCTCGATTGTTTTGGGTTAGTGGCATAGCTATAGAACTTTAGGGGAATAGATAGGAAGCTTAATAACTTTTCGCTTCAAAATTTTCACTTGATGCAATGCTGTACCCTGAATCGCATATTAAGGCTCCGTATAAAATCTTATGACATAAAAAAAACAAAAGCTTTGTTATTTCATATCGTGCTAATAGTTGATTTCTTCTCGGTTTGCTAAGGACTCTATGTTCATTATTGCCTGAGGTAATTATACTTCTATTTTTCCTACCTGAATTGAACGATTCGAAAGATCCATTTTACAGTAGCTAGGATCGCTGCAAGTAGTCACCTTCCCATGAAGAAAGGGATCCAATACTTGTTCTGAACCCCAGGCCAAAAAGATACGAGTCAAATATTAGGACAACAAGGGCAAATGCATAATAAGTCCTCTCAATATTTTAATCGTTCACTACCAAATAACGCGAGCTTTAGAAATAATCATACTTCTTATTATGTAATTAAGCTTTAAGCTGCAATGAATTTAACATGACTGGACATGAGAGCTACCTTTTTTTTTGAATACCCGACATGTGTTGTTACGTTCTTCTTCGTTAGCTTTTGAGTCCTTTTATCTTGGTATCCTATCTCAGCGTTTTCGAGGTATGCAGTAAACGAACGAAATAGGTACCGTGAAATGCTTTGATGTTGTCGTACAGTAGATTGTTCTCTTTTCACTTCTCGCTTTAAGGTTTTCCGCATACCGACTCCAAGACATTTTCCACAAGATGACCGGCAACCTGATACCCAAGTATTGCTCTACTGTAAAAAGAAAATACTCTATTTCAAGGCGTACTTACACAACTCAATTTTGTGAACATTGCATTCACGTGATGGGAATACATATTATCGCTACAAGGCAAATAACCAAATTAAACCAGTATTTTCCCGCTTTTATGGATGCAAATCCACAGGTCCAATAAATTATGCTCAATGTCTTAGGTAGAAAATCCACGTCAGAAATAATTTTACATATTCACGCGTTTCGTCATATTAGATCAGTATTGAATTCCGAAGGATCAAAAGCAACTTCGGGAGTAGAAGAAAATTGTTCAAAGGATTCGAAATTGTTCGGGCTCTGATGGAATGGGTACTCAAATACGGTTTGGGTAAAAAGCGACGGGGCATTCATCACAGATTGGGCAGTCTGAAACTGAGTAAGTTGTTCGTCGTGTTCCTGATTTACGGATGTCGGCGTTACGAGAGAGTCAGAAGTCGAAGGTCCAAGAACAATAGGTAATCTTTGATCATCTGCCATGCTGTAGATATGCGTAGGAGTGGTATCATCGGCTGGATAAAAAAGAGGATTTGACATATTATATCCCAATACCGGAGTACCACAATTCGGTAAAACTTCCATAATTTCTCCTCGACTTATAGTCGGCGGTATTGCAGAACTTGAATAAGAGTAATCTGGTATGTCATGTGTAGAGCAGGCCTGAGGGGCGTAACCGTTGAGACTTGTAACGGCAGACAGTTCTTGGATTTGTTCTTGTTCAAAGTACCAGCCCAGTCCGCATTCCATGTTGGAGTTATAAGACGTCATTTGTGTGGGTGCGAATGGAGTTGTGGTGTTGAATCTTAAAGACGCCTCCGGTCGCACCATTTGATTGCAAATTTCAGATTCTAGAGCGTGCTGGTGTTGCTCTTGCCCTTTGCCAACACGAATCTCGTTTTGGTCCCACCACAAATTCGCCTGCTGTGTAAGATGGGCTGAAGGGTTATGGAAATGAAGTGAAGACTCTTGCAAGTAAAGGTTGGAGTGCTCAAGGGACCGGGCCGCAATGTTGGGATTGGCATAGCTGCTGCTTTCCGTTTCAAATGGTTGTTCAGAAGTCTGATCGTAATCGGCACCGAAGGAAAAGGTGGAAACAGACGGCTGAGAAACGTTAGGGGATCCATTGGCAACGGAGAACACAGCATCGCGGGCCAATGTCTGACTGGAAAAGTACGTATGGTGCTCTTGGTAATGTGAATTATCTGTCATGTTGCTAGATTGACAGATTGGACCAAACAACCTCCCCGCGTTGCTTGAGTAAGGCACTTTTTCTTCGCTTCGTTCGGCGGGAGCCTGCTCCAAACCTGTACTGGTCTCAGTAACTATAAAACAAACCATATAATAAAAATTAATTGGGAAAACTTGTAGTCGCTCCCAAAGTGGGGTTACCTCGTAAAAGCTCAGCCTTGTGCTTTTCGAATTGCTCGGCAAACACATGAGGATTCTCTAAACCCGGGTTGAGATCTCGTAAAGAGGGATCAATGTCCAATAAACGCGATCGATCCAAGCGACGCCGGTTCCGAAACCAATTCTGAACGGGGAGAAAAAAGGAAACTTGAATCAACCGTACTGGGATTGAAAGAACGGGGTGAAACCAAAGGGTTTGAACAAGTAATTTATGCACAATCTGTTGCAGAAAGCGAGGGTCTTACGAGGATGCTTTTGACTGGAAGACGCAGTTGATCGGCTAATTCATGTCCTCCGTCTGGATACAAGAATGCAGAATGCTGATATCGTTCACACAGCAGCGTGTACTGCTGATACGTTAGCCGGTGAACGGTACGTGGAAGCTTCAGCGACTTCTCAGCCTCTAAAATTAAATACGTTAATAGCTTGTTAAATGAAACTTTAACAAATTATTATTTAAATGAAGCTTTAACAAACCAGGATTCATGACGAACTACCACTCCACTCGTGCTAGAATGCTAACTGATGAAGACTGATTAAATTTGTCTATCATGACCTATCCTTCGCGAAATTTCAAGTGAAGGAATCGAAGATTCGTAATTGGCGAAAACCACATTTTTGCAAAGTGAAGGGGAATGCTTTAATTAGGCGGCGGAGTCGGCTGAGCATAAAGCGTTTGTTGTCGTGTGCCGCAGCAATTATCATCGTTACGAGAAAAGACCGCCTTCCTGAACTCTTAATCCATTCAAACGACGCCGACTACCACGGTTGGAGAAAGTAGCTGAACCCTCGCTTGTCAAACTACCATTGGAATACAATTGAGCACTACTTTCTAAGTAATTCCGTTTTATAAAGCTTCTGTATACCGCAACCAATATAGTTATAACTTCTATGTAAAACACGTTTCTTTTGTTTTTCGAATTTCTACCGCCGGTCTAAGCTTTTTGTGTGCCTTCTTTTTCCTATTCCCTGTGAATGAACGATGATTTTCTCCACAACCGGAGTGCTATTTCCGGAACTATATTCATTGCAACATGATAATTCGCCATGAAAATGTTACAAGATTTAAAAAGTTCTGCGACTTCGTGAACATTTTATAGAGTCAAACATGCAAGGCGAATATGCAAAGTACTCCGTTCAGTACGTATGCAAAAATGCGCATGGCCGCCATCTACTAGAGTGAAAGCTCGTTACAACGTAATCTTTGATTTGGTTTGTTTTGATGGTTCAAGGAGTTTCAATTGAAAGTGTACCGCGCGGCTCTTTCGAGGAAATGCTATCAAAGAAGAAAGACTCGAAAGCTATAACTAACGGCGTAACTGGAAAATATGTGAAAAGGGACACGCCGCCAGATTTACAGAGTAAGTGGGATTAAATCGTAGTGCTTGAGGGCTTAGTCTTTTTATTTTCAGTTACAAACATTTGGACAAGTGATAATCCGATTTCAAAATCCAAAACACAACGAAAAGTTTCTCCGGCTTTCAACGTGTACAATCCTTCAGCCCAAGTAAACTTACTTTAGTATAATGAGGATAGTGTTTTTGACTTTCTTCGTTTTCAGACGGGTATAGTAACGAAGTATGGTTCCAATAAAAACATTCAAGCCCAGTCTGGTCATGGGCATCAAGGCAAATACAAACTAAACCCCAGCAGCGTTATCATACAGACAGCAGCTACTAATATTCAGCAAGAGATACCAGCAGAAAATATTGAAGAAAGTAAAACGAGCCAAAATCCCAGTCCTCGTTCTCGTGGCGTGGAGCATATTTATGCAAACCAGAGTAGTCGCTCTGAATCTCGCCTTGATCAAGTAAGTAGTTCCTTCATTCTAATGTTTTTGTTTTCCGACGTCGTTAGTGTTTGAAACGTCTCCGCACTCACCAACGCACCGTTGTCGCTTGTCATCCTGCACTGTTTCGCTTTCACTGTAGATTTTACCTACAGAGGCAGAAGAATCGTACGCAGATTACGCAGAAGTTTCAGAATCGGATTCACAGGAATTAGCCTTGGGACTTTCGTTAGGCAACCTCGCCATCACGAGTTCTTTGCACTCTCCAGCAGGGCAGTTCATTTTGTATGACAAAGCAGGGTCAGAACCCCAGCTTTTCCCTCTATATCCAGACGAAGGGGCTGCTCAGGTAAATAAGTATGCACCGAAAGCTAGCAACCTAGCTTTCGCAGGCCAGGATCGGCCATTTAACCCAGGTCTAGCATGGAAGGTGAAGGCGTCATAATTTCTCACACTCACACAAAAATGTCAACCTCGTTATCTTTCCCTGACACTAGCTCAGTGTGGTCATTCCAACAATGATAGTGTCATATTCTTTTTTCGCTAGATCAAAAACTCGTCATCGTCATTGCAGCTAGCTTTGTCCAAGCCTGGTGCGTTAACTCTAGCCAGTCTCCAGCCGAATATGTCCATACGAACGTCGATGCCCCCACCTCAACTCGATGTACACCCATTACACATATTTCCACGACTCCCTTCGTCGGTAACTTCTAGTACACGCTCTCCCGCGCTCTCCTCACGTGTGAACAGCCATCCACTACCACTGACCTATTCAACGCCTTCTCAAGATTCCCCTGTTTATCAAAATCTCCCTGCCACAGCCGTTGTTGCCTTAAATGCAAGTCAGGAAATTTATCGGCCGTTAGAAACACATCAAGTGAGCCCGATTCCACCGTCATTACACTCCAGTCAGACACACTTAAATCAAAGTAAATATTACGTAGACCGACAAGAAATATGGGTTTATTTTTTATTTGTTTCAAGGAGCAAATGAAGAATTACCTTTGCCCCCTGGTTGGTCTGTTGACTATACCTTACGCGGCCGGAAGTATTACATCGACCATAACAGTCAGACAACTCACTGGAGTCACCCCTTAGAAAAAGAAGGGTTACCTACTGGGTGGGAGCGTGTGGAAAGTAGTGAATTTGGAGTTTACTACGTGAAGTAACGCTTTTTTATGACTTATTTAATTAAGTGAGGAATAAATGTATTGTGGTATTGTACAGTCATATAACACGCCAAGCGCAATATGAACATCCTTGTGCTCCGAGATATAGCTACGAACCTGATTCTTTAAGGCTTTCTGCTTCAAAAGCTGCTCCGTACCCGAATGCAGTCCCGCGTCACACGCATTTTCATCAGCCTAACGTTTTGGTTCCCGCCAACCCATACTTAAACGAAGGTAACGTACTCCTTGTTATCTCGTGAGCAACAATTCCGATTAAAATGCTATGTTTATCTTCGTAGAAATTCCTTACTGGCTGCAAGTCTACTCCAAAGCGCCTCATGAATATGACCACAAACTAAAGTGGGAAATGTTTCGCCTACACGAATTAGACTGTTTTGATAACATGCAGAAGAGATTATGCAAGCAAGAATTGGAGTCGATTGTGATGCGATACGAAGTTTACAGGTAATATTTGCAAAATGAATATGCACTTTTATACTAAAACCGAGAAATTTCTAGACTAGCGCTGTTCCGTGAAATGGAGAGACGGCACGCAGAGGCTGCAGCTTTGCATCTTGCCAATTCGGGTACTGTGGCAACGTCCGAAGTTCTGAAGCAGCAGGCTTTAGCGCAAGATTTTGAGACAAAGGTTTAAAAATGTTTGACAAACTAGTTTTTTATAGCTTCAATCTGCAATGTGTTCCAAGAAGTAGTAGTTATTTTAGAAGCTTTCAATCTGTACACTTTAGACCAGTTCCTGTTTTTGAAAGTATGTCTTGTCTATTAAAGTACTGACTGGATCATATGTCAGGAACAAGTGATGTCATTTTATTTTATTTTTTCTACAAAGACATATAATACAACAATCTCTACATTTAAAAACCGTTAACTCGTTTCTAGAGGGCTAGAATCAGTTTCTGAGTTTGTGTCCAGCTTTTCGGAACCTTTATAGGTCAGACCGTCGAATCGGTAAACAGTTGCGTTCTCCAACTTCAGCAGTTTAGCCATTTTGGCAGCTACACGTATCCAATGAGTCTTTACATTGTAACTTACAGAAAAATACTACCTTCTGGTAGACCTTCGAGGTGCTGATCCTTCTCACTCGTGGATTTATTCTTGTTTAATGTGATGTATACGGTATAACCGAGTGCGTTCCACGCAAGTAAGAAGTAGACTAAAGACAGTCTATTTTTCATGCGCTATGGAAACGGGAAAACGTGGGATTTACTAAGATGAACAATAATTGTGATTTCTTATTTTACTTGCGCCCTTTGTGGATCTATGCTGGCAAGCAATTGCCGTTTCCGAATCCATTGTTTTAACCACTCTACCATGTCTAATAAAGAATTTTCTGTGATAGTAAACAGTTGTCGTAAAGAACTCTTTCTAAACAGAGGCACTTTTTTCATGTGCTGCCACCTAAGGAATATACAGCACAGCTTTCGTACGAAAGCTCCACTATTCTTTTTATTTGCTTATCCGAAACATGTAAAACATTTTGTATTTTCAATTATCCGAAGCATGCTTCAAATGCTTAGTATGCAATAACTCGGATAATCGAAATTTACAACAGGCGACGATTGGTGAAAACACGAACTGACTATTTTTGGTCACGCCTTATTTATCATCCCCTCATGGAATGTAGGAAACGTAGTGTATAAAGCACTGTATGGTAAATCGTAAACTGAAACGTTATTCGGTCTACTTTGAAAAAGTCAGTAAATTATGAAATCCAGATTTACAACATTAGATATTATTGCCGTTCTGGCAGAAATTAAGGAGAGGTAAGAATTAAGCCAAACTTTGTTGTATAAAGCGTTTTAAGAACTTAATTGTCAACTTTATACAAATAATTATAATGAAGGTTGGTTGGAATGCGCGTAAATCAAGTGTACGATGTTGACAATAAGACTTACCTGATTCGGCTTCAGAGGAAAGAAGAAAAATGCGTCCTGTTGTTCGAGTCTGGGATAAGAATTCACATGACGGAGTTTGATTGGCCAAAGAACCCTGCTCCATCAGGGTTTTCTATGAAAGTAAATTTTTATTGGGTTAGCAGTTATAGTTTTCAGTATCAGCACATACGCTTTTGTGTTCATTTTAGCTGCGAAAACATCTGAAAAATAAGAGACTCGAATCCGCTACACAACTTGGAATTGATCGTATTGTAGACTTGCAGTTCGGAACTGGCGAAGCTGCATATCATGTCATCATCGAGCTCTATGATAGGGGCAATATTGTACTTACTGACTTCGAGTACACTATTCTTAATATCCTAAGGCCACGTACGGAAGGAGAAGATGTAAGGTAACCGATTTTTTTTTCACGTAAATGATTTATTTCTGAATTTAGTTAATCAGCTTCTGTTCTGTGACAGGTTTGCCGTACGTGAAGTCTATCCGATTGACCGTGCTAAGCTTCCTGAGGATCCGCCAACGCAACAAAAACTCAAAGAATGGATTAGTAAAGCAAGACACGGAGAAAACCTGAAAAAGATTCTAACTCCTCACTGCGGTATAAATCCAAGTGATTTCTCTCATAGCAAGATATTTACTTTTTTTGGTACTTTAGATTATGGACCAGCCGTTCTGGAACACGCTATGCTGTCTTGTGGCTTTGCTAGCAATTGCCGCCTTGGAATTGATTTTACACAGGAGAAGGATATGTCCGGACTGGAGCAAGTGTTTCGAAACATTCAAGAAATCATTGATCAGTTCAAAAGTGCTCAATCATTCATCAAAGTATTATTAGTTTCAGACATTTTAATAAGTTTAGACTCAAGGAGTTCTTTTTAGGGCTTTATTATCCAAAAAGTTGAAAAGCGGGTTAAACCTGATGGAAGCTCTGAAGATTTCTTCACCCATCAAGATTTTCAGCCTTATTTTTTCAAACAGTATGAGAAACTTCCTTATTTGGAGTTTCCTTACTTCAACAAAACAGTAGACGAATTTTTCTCCAGTATTGAAGGACAGAGATTGGACGTCAAACTCGTACAGCAAGTAACTACTGGCGTACGGCAGATCGCAGGTTCACCTACATATATTGTTCTCATAGGAAAAAGAAGCTATGAAGAAACTAACGAACATCCGTAAGGATCATGAGAAGCGCTTGGATTCGCTGCAGCAGTTGCAAGCAATGGATGAGAAAAAAGCGCGTTTGATTGAACTCAATCAGCAACTAGTTGACCGGGTTCTCCTTGTCATTCGCTCGGCTATTGCGAACCAAATACCTTGGAAAGACATCGAAGCGTTGGTGAAAGAGGGAGCTGCCAACAAAGATCCAGTCGCGAAATCAATCAAGGGCCTCAAATTGGAAATAAATCATGTCACCGTCCTCCTCAGGTATATTTTTAATGTTTTTTTTCTGTTAAAAATGGTTTAAATGGTTCACATTTTTTTACTCTATTAGCGATCCTTACTATGTTGAGCAGTTTGATGACGAAGATGACAATGAACATCTTCCACCGACGCTCATCGACATTGATCTAAGCTTGTCTGCATTCGCCAACGCCAGAAAGTAACAGAGCCAATTAAAGAAATGTATATCACGTACAAAAACATATCAAGGTACTTTGACGCGAAACGCGCAGCTTTAAAGAAGGAGCTGAAGACTCTTGACGCTTCCGAGAAGGCATTCAAGTCAGCCGAAAAGAAGACCAAGCAAACTTTAAAGGAAGTAGCCACCATTGCAACTATTAAAAAAGCCCGGAAAGTCTACTGGTTTGAAAAATTTTTCTGGTTTATAAGCTCGGAGAATTATCTAGGTAACTTTTGAAATGTACAATTTTACGGGCCTTTCATTGTGCATGTGTGTTTTCTTGCAGTTATTGCTGGTAGAGACCAACAACAAAACGAACTAGTGGTTAAACGCTACTTGAAACCTAATGACTTGTATGTACACGCCGATTTGCACGGCGCTAGCAGTTTAGTAATCAAAAACCCGTCTGGTGATCCTGTACCACCCAAAACTTTACAAGAAGCTGCCTTGATGGCCGTAGCCTACAGGTTAGTTACCAATTATATTTACAATAATAACAATTACTTCGATTCATTCGGTAATAATTCACTAGTGGTGCGTGGGAAGCAAAAATTATTACTGCTGCTTGGTGGGTTTACGCTCATCAGGTGTCAAAAACTGCTCCTACAGGAGAATACTTAACAACCGGCAGTTTTATGATCCGCGGTAAAAAGAATTTCCTGCCTCCCATTCCAGTGGTTTTGGGATTCGGACTCTTGTTTAAACTTGAAGAAGACAGTGTCGCAAGGTATGTAGTCATTTGTGTCGCACAAATGTTAAATAGTGTTCGTTCTTCAGACATCTGGGCGAAAGGAAAGTGAGAGGAGTTGACGACGAGTCAGTAAGTTTGAGTTCGGCTAAGGAAAATGTCCAGGAAATCGAACTAAGTGACGAAGATGACTCTTCAGATTCGGAGGATAGTGACGCACAGGAATTAACCCAAGATGTGCAAAGTATGACAAATATTTCAACCTTTAATCGTTAACAAACGAATTTGTGTTATTAAGGTTTGTCTTTGGCGAAAACCATGCTGAGCAGCGGCGACGAAATAGCGTTTCCGGACACAGTAGTCGCTTTGGGACCCGAGCGAACGAGGAGTGTTTCCAACTCCAGTGGTGCTTTGCCCGCTGTGCAGGAGGAAGACCAGATCACAATTATAGGAGCAGGTGTTCCAGCAATAAAAAAGCAACAACAGCAACGTGGCAATAAAGAAGCAAAAAAAGTTGACGGAGGAAAAAATTCTGGTAACAGTCTTTTCCATCCATACCATAACAAAATTTATTGGTGTGGTATTTAGCATCCGAGAAGGCGAATAATCGAACCGGACAAAATGCCAAACGGGGTCAGAAGGGCAAATTGAAAAAGATGAAAGAAAAGTACAAGGACCAAGACGAGGAAGAGCGGCAGCAGCGCATGGAGCTATTACAGGTGAAAATGCACTACCAATACACAGTCGGTAACGTTTACGTGTGCTTGTTAGTCGGCTGGCCCAGCGAAGGACAAGTCTAAGAAAAAAGGTGATAGCAAGAAAACGAGCGGTAAACCTGCGGACACGAAATCAGGCCCTGCGAAGGAGGTGCCAGTTTCCAAAAGCAATTCTTCCAAAGTCTTGAAAACCGAGGCAGATGTAGAGGAAGAGCCCCTGGAACTGAATAAGGAAGACGGAGGAGACGCTGATGGTGAAGCAAAAGAAGAACCAGACGTGGATGACGATGATGCTGAGCCGGAGCCTGATGTCGATTCATCTGATGTCGCTATTTTGAATTCTTTAACTGGTCAACCAACGACTGAAGATGAACTTCTCTTTGCCGTAGCGACGGTTGGGCCTTATTCAGCTTTGGCGAATTTCAAGTAATATCCTTGGTATATGTTCTTAAATGAGTAGTAAGGGAAAATGCTTTTTAGATTCAAGATTAAAATTATTCCTGGGACCAATAAGCGTGGTAAAGCTGCCAAGACAGCGCTTAATGCGTTCTTAATGGATAAAGCAGCCTCCTCCAGAGAAAAGGATTTAATTAAGAGTTTGAAAGATCAGGATATCGCAAGAAATATGCCCGGAAGGGTGAAACTTGTGGCTACACAACTTCAACGTTCCAGAAAGTGAATTTGTGTTTTAAGGAAACTGGGGTGAGTTCTTTCTTTCCTTCAAAGGGAGTTGTAAAATTTATTTGAAATTACATATCTGCTACACTCCATTTGTATGCCTCTTCTGCCACGGCCACCTTCTTTGTTTGTTTCATGAACCACTGCTTTTCGAAGCCACTGGATCTGTCTACGCCATCCCAACGGTAACCGGGTGGAATGTTGAACCGATTCGGTGGCCCATCGGGACCTTGATAGGTTGGTCGGCCTTGCAAAGCGAGTCAGATTAATACGTTTCCATTGCCTTATTGTCCGTATGATTTTTTTTTTTTGGGGGGGGGAGGGAATAAGTAGAAAAATAAATACGTACTGGGTCTCCCGGGCACAGAAGACTCTTGCTTTTTCTTCTTTTTCGCCATGTACGCGGCCATAGGATCACCTTCTCTTTCTTGTGCTTTCAAATAGTTCTCCAAATCTTCATCGCCCGCCATTCGTGCCAAAGGTTTGGACATTTCGTGCAGATCGTCTTCCAAGCGCTGCTCCTGGGCTTGGGATTGCTTTAATCTACAGTAAATGTATAGTTTAACTTTTCTAAGACTTTTTGGTAGGGCTTTCTTACCCTTTGCCCCACTCCTGAAATTTTTCAAGAAGCTTTTGTTTTCGTTCCTCTTTTTCTCTATTCGCTTCTCGTTCAGCTTCTAAATTGCGACGCTTTCCAGTTGCTCTGTCTCTGTGAACCGTTTCAGCGCCTCTGCCTGACAAATTCTCAGACAACTACAAAATAATAAAAAATAATAATACTAAGCATTGTTATGTGCACTAAGGAGGTGTACTTGTTTGAATGCTTCATCTTCTCTTTGTCGTAGTGCGTCTGTCTCTTTTCGAAGGTCTCTCGCACTTTGCAAACCCGCTTTTTTCCCATCCAACGTCTTGTCCATCTTCTCTTTCTTGATTTTGTGAGGAGGTATGAGGGATGAAGTCGACTTCCGAACAGGCGACAGGTCTCCGTCTGCGTCAACGGTGCGCCTGCTCGGACGAGGACTGGCATCACTTTCTTCGTCCTTTTTTCGTTTTGGCGCTTTACGTGAGGCATTCTCATCTTTATTGGACCTTCTCCTCGGGGGAGAAGCATCTGAATCGGAGCCCTGTCTCTTTCTAAAGACATTGGTCGAATCGTTTTGTTGTTTTTTGACAGGGGAATGGTCTGAATCCGAACCCGAGTCGTGCCTTTTCCTGCGTACAGGCGACCGATCAGAATCAGAGCCAGAATCATGTCGTGTTTTGCGTGCAGGTGAGAGATCTGAGTCAGTCGCAGAATCATGTCTTCTGCGTACGGGTAACAGGTCTGAGTCAGACGCAGAATCGTGTCGTCTCCGACGAACTGGCGAATTCCTGGAATCCTTTACATGTTGGTCTTCATAGTGATCAGTGATCGGTGAAGGAGGTTCTTCTTTAATAGCTATTTTGTCTTCTGTGGTTCCCACAGTTCGCCATTTTTTGCTTTGCAGCTCTTTGTCGTGGTCACTTATAACTGCTACAACCTGAGGTGCATTTTCGTCTTCCTCGTCAAAGGCTTCCGATTTGATTCTCTTTAAGTCCACATCCGTGTCTATTATGGTTACGTTTCTAAAGCACAAGACAACAATAGAATTCATAGAATGAGCGGCATATTCAACTTAACTTATTAGAACATACTAGGGAAGCATTGCGGAAACACGTTAGCCATAAATTAGAGAAAGTAACACTTACGATCTTGCTTTTAGAACTTGCTTCAGCTTTTTCTTCTTGTGTTTCTTCTCTTCATTTTGTTCCGGGGACATGTACTTTTTCAAGTACTCTAGTTTGCTTATAGGAGCTGATGCCATTTCAAGAGTAACGAATGTTTGTTGTTATTTTAGCTCTACTGACTACAGGCTTCGTGTGAGCATCTCGTGGCAGTAGCTATGACTGCATTTGTATTCCAGGAATAGAATTGTGCCTGTTTCCAAACTAACGCGACACCTGGCGTAAAGTCTTTCGTATTTCTTGATTCTTCCAAGTTATGGCGCGTTATTTCAAACGCCGTAGGGTCTACCGTATGCCGGTTGTGTAATGCCATAGAGTGTATAATGCCCAGGTTTTAAGACAGGTGCCATGAACAGAAACATGTTTGTACAAACTTTTCCATTAGATTGTAGCACGAAGTGCCAATAGACAAAGGACAGCATAGTTGAGAAGTCGGACAGACCGTGCAAAAATATTGACTAATGTTCGTACGACAATTTGGAAATGGAAGAAATCATACATTGGTGAATAAAAAAAGTAAGATTAGGGAGGTTTCTTTGAAAAGATTAAAGTGTAGATTAAAAATAAATATAATAATGAATTTATGGTTCTTTTAATAAGAAACGAGTCTCAAGAGTTTTCGTTGTCACGTTTATATTGCACCAAAAATTGTGTGAATATTTTGTACATAATGAAAACTACAGAATAATCCTCTGAAAAGTCGATCAAAAAAGTTCGCAAGTAATCATACAAGAGTCATAGAAAGTCAAAAGTGACGATTCGGTACGTTTTGGACTGGAGCGTTTTTTGCCCGCAAGCTGTGTGTTGCGCAAATGGCGAGATAAAAGAAAACGGATTTTTACACTAATAGAGTGATACGAAGATTCTACTATTCATTTTGCAATATACCTGTAGGTTTTCATAAATATCTTCCAAATCTACCACGTACTTTTGTTGAAAAATAAATCTGTCAGCTTCTTTATGCCAAAAACACAGGCTATTTTCTCCACCTGCAAGTCTAAACTGTGTACCCAGTATCTCATTTTATACAGTTGAAGAGCCTCTAGTTTTCATACTCATTTAGTATTATTTTTTGTCTTGTTAAACTGCAATATTCGCAGTTTGATAGACAGGACATCACTTCATCTAACAAGTATAAGTTTACGACAGGGTTTTGCATTCACGTGAAGTGAAAAATAAACAATTTTCAAGTGTTCACACGGTTCTGTACTTCCCCTATTGCATATGACCTTACAATCGTAGTCGTAGTGTCTTAGAATGGCACTTAAAGTAATTTATATGCAGATTTCGTAAGTTTTCTTGTAAGGTTTTCGGCAGCTAAACAAGCACATAATCTCAACAAAAGGGTATTCAGAAAGGCACAAGCTCGTGCGACCGTCTTGCGCAAAGTGTGGCGGTGAAGTGAGAGGAACGACAAGCGCGAAACTATTGTACAAGTTCGTATACGATATTGGTCTACTCAGTAACTTACAGTGAGAATCGAGGATGTCTGTTTATAACTCACGTCGTTTCCATTCGTGATTTACTCATTTCGTCCATGCAAAGTAATAGTATAAAATTAACCCAACTGCTACCGCACGGCGTCTCTTCGTAGTCTGGCACTTACTAATCATAGTGCGTAACTGATAGAAACGTTATTGACCTGGTTTAAATTCGCCTGCTTACGCGCACGGAAGGAAAAAATCCCCCTCAATATAATATTCATTCAAAACTAACATAGATTTCGAACACAAAGTAAATATTTATGAGAACTTTCCGTTTGGAACTTTATACCTTTTTATGCTTCGTTATGTTACTTCCTAAGTCCCGCCTACTACAGAATACATAATTTCGGTTGTAACTAAAACTTAGACCACTCCTGATTAACTGGAACTCCTGATTAACTGAACAGCTAAATACAACAGTGCTTTGTCTTGTAGTTACCAAGGCTGCAGAGTTCTTACTTAATGCACATAAACTTCCAAAATGCTTGGGGAACGTCGAATTAAGATGAATTTTTCACGAGTTTCGTGCGTTTATGAAAAACTGTTAAGGAGCTCTGTATAGCCAAAAGCATAGACTTATGCCCCTCTCTATAGTCTTTTCCGAGATTTCATGACGGTCAATTCGAACCGTGCGTGTTGCGACACATCTGTGCCCAACGTCAACTGATTGTATCTATGAATACATAGCGATAGACTTCCCCCCTAACGGTTGAGTTTGTAAGGAAATTCTAAATGTCTAGGAGTAGGACCTATGGTAGACAATATGCAAGAGTAGAGTAATTAAAAGCAACTTTCTCCAGGAGCTAGTTATGAGTATGCGGGAAAGTTTCCTTACTCCTCTAGGCTTAAGCATCAGGGAAACCGTTCTTACTTACACGTAGCTCACTTCCTTTTCTGAAGGCTGGCCTAAAGGTGAGCTTCATGTCTTATCAGCAAGCGCCGGCTTTCATGCAGAAATATTGGAGGCCGCATCTATAAGCAAATTTTTGCGAATATTTCGATAGCCTACTCGCCCTGTGAAAAACTAGGACAGGAATCCGTTTCCAGAGAAGACCTTCACAACATATCTATTAATACTTTAAAGTAATTTAAAATGGCTTTTTATCGTTTATTTGCACGAACTTACAAAAGGCTTTGCGCACGAACCTGCCATTGAATGGTTAACTGCATTAGAAACGACCCAAAACAGCTTCTATACAGTTGCCTACTTTCCCTTTCAACCCATCTTTCAATTCCAATGCGCTAGCAGTCACCGGTAAGCGCTCTTAAATGTTTTCCTTTTCTAAGACAAAGCGCAACTGAACAAATGTCAACTTTATTATACGTATATACTTTAAACCTAACTTTCTTTTTTTGTAGTACCACTTCCACTTTTACCTCGTTGCATACATACGTATTTGTATTTCCATATTATGGTGATTTGACCACCTGTTCAGCGGGAAACACTCCGAACTCGAAGATTTGCTCCGACTGTCCTCAAGTGTATAGGCTATCGCTTTTTTAACACATTTCTAAGCGAAGCTTTTTTTTCATTGGTAATAAAAAGTCGGTTCCTTGCGTATATTGCGTAAGTTCTCCGTAAACGTCTCAAAGTCTAGGAAGCGCATGTTGGATTAAATCTTATGAGATTAAGAAAAAAGTGAAAGCGACTCTTCCGGGATCTACCACATGTTAAAAAAAGAGACAGGAGAGGCCAAGGCTACTTTATAACTCTACAACTTACACGACTCAGCAATTTAAACAACTACAAATTCTGTCCTGGTGAAAACATTCTCAGGTTTAACAAGCACTAAGCAGAAAACCTACATTGTCTTCTACATGCCTTGGGATAATTCAATTCGTGCTCACATGACTACGATTCAGAGTTATACCCATAAATCACTACGAAACTTTTCGGCGTTTTAATACCAACTTCTTAACTTCTCGCAAAACTGTTATTTTAGATGATTCTAGTACAGAACAGACTTTTGGCTTCATAGTTCTATCCGCATTCATTTATATTTTAAAAAAGAAAGCGAAGTTAACTTCTTCGTTGTGAACAAGCGAAAAACTTGACAATGTTAGCTGTTTCCGAGCATGTATACACCCGTTTGGTTTTCGATGGGTCAAGGTTAGATACATAAAACAAGTTTCAAAATTGAAGGTCAGGCTGTTGGGCCTAAGATACGTCTTGGGTAACTTCCCCCAAAACAAGCATATTAAAGGTGTGGAGATGACAGCGGGAATAAGAGAGAAAGAATTCAAAAAGAATCTTCCGCTCACGGCCATGTGGTTATTCATTGTCCCACCCAGAACGCACAAGCCAAGCCACGCACCAGGCGTGCTCATGTTGGTATAAAAACCTGTTCTTTTCATTCTGAAGAATAGTCTCCTGTGACTAGGACAGCAACGTGCAACACAACAAGGAAGCCTAAGATCCCTCGTGCAATGAAGTTACTTTTGGTAAGATTTTTAAGCAGTTCCTTATTCACGAAATTACTGCACCTGGTCTTTTACAAAATGAAAATAAATAAATAAAAAAAAGTCCGGTGCTAAACAAGGTATTCCCCCGTTTCAGCGCTATTTTGGCCTCAACTGATTGTCTAGCTTGATTGTTTTAGCTAAATGTTGTTTTTCTACCTTTTCATACCATGACAGATTTCCTTGGCGGTAGCAGCCACATGCGCAATGGTGGCTGCAGGCAGCCTCCCCAAAGCGAAGGCAGGGGATGACCTACAAGTCGCGGAATCTAAAAAGAAGTCGTATGGCGGCATGGGAGGTACACACCAACAATCATACCAACCTATGCATCAGCAGCACTATCAACCCATGCAACAGGCTTATTATCCTCAACAACAATACCGTCCGGTGATGGCCAGTTCTGGTGGCCAGGGCAAAGGCAAAGGCGGCAAATCTGGAGGGAAGGGCAGCAAAGGTGGCAAAGGAGGGAAAAAAGGTGGGCGAGTCCAGCAGGCATATGGTGGAAATTACGCCCCGATGGCAAGCCATGGTGGTTACCAGCAACCCATGGTAAACTACGGATCGGGTTCTGGGAAGGGCAAAAAGGGTTAGGTGCTGATCAAATGTTGGGGTTTTATGATTAAGACGTGTACAAAATTCAGAAAGACTTTCATCTTTCATTATCGATGTTACTTTACACAGCACTTCTCATGGATAATTTAGATTTCCCGCCGTTTTGTATGAATACCTGAAAAGGAATAAAAACCAATTTTTACCGTTTGTTTCAGCAAGACTTAATTTTCCTTCGATTTTTTTAAGAAGTCGAAAGATTTTGAAGTTTCGAAAATTCGTGAAAGTTTTGACCGAAATCAATGGTATTTTGTGAAGGCTATGTGTTTTAATTATCAAGATGGTATACATGAAAGGAAACTTTTTGTTTTGGATTGCCAAACTTCTGAAACCCAAAATGTGGTTTCCCGACAAAGAAAAGGCGAACACCGATTAGTTGCACTAAGTTTTGTATAGGGAAAAATGACCTTCACATCACAAAGCGTCGAGGTGCCACAAAGAACACAATGTTCCATCTTCGACCTGCACACAATCTGGAAAGATTAGGAAGCAAGGAGTTAACAGTGGGACGGGGTGGGTCATTTCGTATTAAAGTAAGAAACACATAACGACGTAGCATGTAACACGTCGCATACAGAACATTCAGCGTTAACTAGTATCTTCTTGCCGTTACGTTTAACAGCGCTACTAAGTCGCTGAAGAAAATTCTACTGATGTCATTTGGTCACTAAAATTCCAAACGAGGAAAAATTTCTTTGCCCCAACAAACTCCTAACCCGCAAAAACGTTTAATTGAATGGGAAATTCACAAATAATTCGTACAGTATCTGGCACATAAAGGGGTTGAACAAATAACATTCATGTCAGTTAATTTTAGTTGAATACACAATTTTTTCCATTTTCCACGGAAAGCTGTTTCATTTCGTACATGGTCTTGACGACTAATAAGCGAGTTTTGTTGCAACAATTGCATGTCAAATATAACAGCCACGGATTACATCCACAAACAATGAACTATTTTTTCATTTTCTTTTATTTTGGAAGTCATCAAAGCTTAATAGGCAGGAAATCTCTACTAAAATGGTGGCAATTTCGGTTATTTATTTTGAAAAATACACCTTGAAGCTAACACGAAAACCTACGTATGCCTTCAGCAAGGAGGGAGCAAAATGACTTTTAATCATGCAGCAAATATTCTGGGGTGTTACTTACGTATTTCTTTTGTATTATAACGTAAGGCATTTGTACCGTAAATTGGAGTTTTTTGCTATTTTGTAACGCTCCCTGATTTGCTTCATTTCATAGGAAAAGGCTTAATACGTTTTCTCTTGAATTCTTGTACACTTTTGTATACGTACTAAGGATAACTTTCCGAATACCACTCTCTTGAGGAACTTGAAAGAAAAACCTGACAATGTCAGCGTGTCATCATACAACCCAATCATTAATTCGTCAATTAACTAATTCTAAATTAAAAGGAACCACCGGGACTCCGCCCATTAATTCACGAAATTCCCTGTCTTGTTTTTTCTAATTGTGTTCTTGAGGTAGACAATCAACAAATGCGCTTTTTAACGCCAAATGTTGTTCTTTTACGTACAGAAGTGCATTAAAATGTGAGACAGAAAGTTGACCCTAAACAAAAAATCTTTCTTCCGTTTTGAACATCGAAAAGAATTCAGCATATAATCCCTGTGTTCCCTCTTAGCGTCTTAAAAAGAGTTAGCTAAGAGGAGCTCTTAACACCTACTTTGGAAACTGGGAAACATCATTTTTTCTTTAAAGTGTACGTAATTGGCAGCCTGGCTGCCGACAAAAAAGCACTATGACCCTTGTTGTGTAACGCTCTTCCAATTATTGGCTACACAAGCAACTGAGCACCATTTGACTGCAGGAACCTAACCTGATTGCCTTGTGCAATTGTTACGTATTCAATTATCATTTAATTTACCATGTGTGAAGGCGCTTCACAACCGCCGGGCCGTTACGTCACTTCTTGTTTTGTAGTTTTCATTACGTATTAATGCAGGGTTATAAAAATGTGTGAGGTAGTTTTACGTAAACGGTCACAAAAAAGACAAACTTCAAAAACTATATCCCTGTCCTGAGAGTCTGATCCCCGAGGTAGTGTAGTAAGTAATAAGCGTTAATTCTATCGCAACACAAGAACTTTCACGATTGGCTTAACGATCAAATTCCCTGAGTTAAAATCCGTGTCGTAAGTTCCAACATTTTTAGAGGTAGAAAATAACCATAGCTAGTCTTCCATCTTGAAGACTGGAGGTGGGATACCTTTGAGCAAAAGGTTGCAAAAGCAAATGGATGAATAATGCAACTGTTGATCAAGAAGAAGAAGAGGGGTGAAATAGCGGACAAAAAGGGTATTACCGTAAGAAAAATACGGCACTGAAACTAGATACCTTAAACTCAAAAAATTTGGACACGATTGTTGCCAAAGTCGACGATAATAATATAACCTTCAGGAGATATGCAAACGCCACTGGGGCGGTCCATTTGGCCAATACCTGGACCCTGCGTGCCGAATTTGCAAAGGAAATTACCGTTGGGCTGAAAGATTTGCACACGGTGATTACGTGAGTCCGCTACGATAATATGACCCTCTGAGTCAACAGCCACACCTTGCGGACGCAAGAATTGACCGTTGCCAGATCCCTCCGTGCCTAAGAACCGAGCCGACTGGAAATCCGGGTTGATCACCAGCAAGCGGTGGTTGTTGAAGTCGGTGACAACAATATGACCTTCGTGGTTGAAGCAGACGCCTCGTGGCGAGTCGAAATGCTTCCAAAGCGTTCCTTCAAATCCATATTTGTTAAGGAAGGTTCCGTCTGGTGCAAACAACTGGACTCGGTGATTTCTCGTATCTGATACGAGAATTTGACCTTCGGCGTTGACAGCGACATCCCACGGATAGTTGAACTGGCCGTTCTTCGAACCCTTTTCACCAAATTTGAAGAGAAACGTACCGTCGAACGTAAACACTTGGATTCGGTGATTGTCTTTGTCCGCCACGATGATACGGCCCATGTGATCGGAAGCCACGCCTGCTGGGCGGTCAAACTGACCTGCACGGGTACCGGGCGTGCCGAACTTGTGGTGGAAAGTGCCATCGGGATTAAAAATTTGGATTCTGTTGTTGCTTCGGTCCGCAATGATGACATATCCGTCCTTGTCGCAAGCCACACCCCAGGGACGACACAGCTGACCGTCACCTTCGCCCTCGACGCCGAAAGTCGTTAAAACGGCCCCTACGCTAGCGTAGTTCCTCCCAGCGCGGACTAGAACCACGAACGGCGAGCCGTGGATGTGACGTCCTCGGATCAACACCGAAACACTGTGCTTGCCCTCAACTTGCGGTCGAAAAGTTACCACGTACGTTCCGTTCTGACGGTCCTCGATTTCAGCTCGGTAGTTAAGACCAGTAGGACCTTCCACCAGGACCTGAATCGGGTCCCCGCCAATCATTCGCGGATCACCTTGATGATCTTTGGCCTGAACAGAGAACATGGCCACGTGGTTGACCAATGCACGCTTGATACCTTCGCCGAGCGCTGTAGAAGCGGGGGCAAAGCCAGAGCTGGATATGAAACCTAACGTGCTAATGGCTTGAAGCAAAGCTGCATCTGGTGGGTTAAACTGGATCACGTCGTCTTCGTGAGGCGTCAGGGAAGAGCGGATACTTCGGAGCTGTTGGAATTCCAACAAGGCTTTATCTTTGCTGTGCAAGATATCGACATCGGAACCGGATTCCAGGGCCTGTTTGATCATTTCGGCAGTTTGATTTAAGCGAAGAAGTGCCAGGCGCAATTCTTCTAATTGTAGATGCAAGGATTTGCCCTTCACTTGCCGAATTTTTTCCACTCGCTGCAGTAGCTCCCTTTCTCGCTCTTCCAGAGCGATAACATGTCGACGAGTCGTGGAACGTATTTCTGCAACAATGGCTTGGGCACGCACCTCTACGCGCTCCGCCATCTTTTTCGTGACGTCCAAGCTTTCTTCAATTGCTCGAATTCCGGCTTTAGCGTCGGCCAGTAACTTTAAGCTGACAGACTTTGAGCTGTCAACGGCATCTTTGAGGTAGATGAAGGAATGCCCTCGGTGGTCGTGCATGGTACATTCTCGGCAAATGGCTTGATTGCACATATCGCAAAACAGCCGTAAAATTTCGGAGGGATGGGCTTCACAAAAAGAAAAGCTCGTTAGGGATCCAACCATAGCAGTGGTGGTCGTAGGAGAGGCAAAAATGGAGAGGGAGGTTACAGGGGATAGCCTGGGGCCACTCCCACCTCCAGTCCCGGCCCCTAAGGAGCCTATGAGACCCGCACCAGTTAAAGCAGAGGAGGTGGGGGTGTTGGTGGCAAAGGGAGGAATATCTTCGACAAATCTGACAATGTAGTGATCTTTCGTCAGCCGGACCCGTTGGTGGGCCCGGACGCAGTTATCGCACAAGACTTCGTTACAATCGCGGCAGCGTGAGCTTGCTATGGCGCCTTCGTCACACGAAGAGCAAACGTATGCACCGTCCGTCGGACGCTGATTACTGGGGACGTTTACATTTGAGCTGATGGGTAGGGGGACCATGGGGGAGAGATCGTACCGGGAATCGAAATCTTCGGCCGAAACGACTTTGAGGATATCGCCAATGAAGGAATTGGACGGAAGCGCATCTATGTCACTCGTGCTATCTTGGGACGGGGCGGGTCCTCCAGATAGCGTCACGTCATCCAAACAGGCCGGGCAAGGGAAGATGGCCCGCGGCCCGCCCTGTGCTTCCAAGCATCTTCGGCAATAGGCGTGTAAACATGGCAAAATGCGTGGATCCTCCACACGCTTCAGGCACAATGGGCAGGTGGACGAACCAGAGCCAGCGTCAGGGAATGGGGACGCCATCCTACAACATCATAAATCGTCAATACTTCCGAAAAACATCCAGTTCCAACATTTTTACAGCCCGTAGCGGAGGAACAGTAATCCTCCCGCACCACGCAAAAAAAAAAAATAATATATATTTTTTTTTTAAAAAATATAGCATTGCTCATACAACAGAAAGTAGAAGTAATAAAACTGTTTCTCTTGGTCATTCTACAATTTACGCAGAAAGGAAGCCCTTTAGAAAAAGGTTTTGGGGGAGTGAGTTAGGGTGTTGAAGGGGGGTTTGGATAGGGGCGAGAAAGAAAGCGGGTCTCGGTGGGGGTGAATGGGGAGGGATGAGGGGTGGCGACTGGGGGTAAGCCCGAACTGGTCCAAGAGCGTTGGCCGCATGGCCCCTATCACACGGCCTATTTATTCAACGCTTGCGTACGCGTCCTTGTATTGATTCATGGACCACAACTATGGCAAAACAAGTCTAATTGTCCCTTGTTTTTGTCGGTTGAGGAAAGTTGAGTAACCGATACGCCATCACTAAACACACGCTCTCTCTCTTACCTATCTGATTTCCTACATTTTTAAGAAATGCAACGCAAGCCTAACGCACAAGTCGCCGTACGCAACGACAGGGCTTTTGTAATTCCATAACCTGCCTTTTAGCGGATTTCTTTTGCACGTTCATTTATTTCTTTTTTAAAAAAACTGACCCAGCTTAGCACGGGCCAGAATTTCCGCGCCCGGCCAGATTAGGCCCACGTTTGAAAATAAAGCGAGTTTAGCACAGCTGAGCTTGACTCGCGTTTAGCTGATGTGTCTGTTTAGCGTTTGCTCTTTTTTTTTTCCCTCCAGACACATGAACGGAGTAAACTTGGAACTCACCTGTCATCACTGCCGGTTTGGCTTGAGAGGGAAAGCCCCAGCTCCTTTATTTTACATCTAACTTAATTACATAAGCTTCACATTGGGTTGAAAACGTGGCCTAGTAGGGCTTTTGCAGTGAGGAATGCGGCCAGTTTCAAACCCGCGGAACTATTCTTCCTTTGGGAAATTCTGCACTATTAGTGGATTCGCTTATTTGTCAGAGCACTTTCATGTTCTTTTTACTTTTTCCCGATGTTCACAACACACTCTTGCAACCGCACCAAAAAGAAACGTTACGTTGCTACACCAAGTTTGAGTGCGAAAGAGAAGAAGAGAACAGCAAGAGCATTAGGCCTATGCCTCCTCCCTTCATTCACTTTCCCTCATTTTCCCTTCGGACCTCCTTTTCCCTGTGCGGCGACTCCTGGCGGCTAAGCAAAAGCCGATAGGCCTACGGTCGGGAAAGCATGTTTTCCTGAGGGGGGAGGGCATACCAGTTTAGAGAACGTTACCGGAAAGAGGGATGATAAAACCTGATTTGGGTCTCCTTTGAAAATGTTAGAAGTATAGCGATCCAAAAAAATGTGTCCTCTCCCCTAAAAACTCGGTGAACATTGAGCAAAAGAAAGCTGGCTGGGCTTAGAGAGACAAAAGAACAAACGGCCTACCTGTCGTAAAAGTAGGGGAAAAAAGAACAAACGCACCCTTTCGAAAAATAAGGAAAATCTGTCTTGTCAATGAGGGTATAAATTTTTATTAACATTCTTAAACAATCTCAGCGCAACTGAGCACACTGCATTTGCAACAAATGACGGGCTTGGTCCATCTGACCTAAAGAAGTTTTTATTATTTTATTTGGGTTCGACGGACAAAAATCACGCAAAAGTCATACTGTACCGAGTTTCAATTGAAGGAACACAGCTAACGCATTGACTTGACTGGGCAGCTTCTGGATGTTGCATCCCTCCGTTACCTAAGCATCACAAACTGCATTTTAGAACTTCTTTGAAAAGATAAGGTCTAAAACAATGCCCAGAACAAAGAAAGCCTGTCCATGCGTCAAATGCAGCCAAGAAACATGGCCGTGTTGGAAACTCCAGTAATACATTCGTACGTACAATAAAAGCGGTTATGACGGACGACGATGAGCACTATTATGGTTTTGCTATTCTATTTTAAATATGAAAAGCCTCCTAAAATACGACTGAACACGATACGAAAAAAAATACCTGGAAAATTAGTTCGAGTGCTCCGCGATAGTTGCGCCGAGCAGCTAGTACACAAGCCAAATTGTACTTCCATACTAACAACGCCGGGAAATGGACAGGCCCACTGTTTCTGCCGTTGTCTAACAAGAAATCTAGTGGAACATCTAAGTACGCTTGTGCTTCCTCAACTCGGTTAAGTACTAGCAAGGCCTCAGCAGCATACATATGTCCCAATAACCTACATGCAAAGCCGGTTAGTTAGGTGAGGTTCTGCAGTCGATAGGCATATTGTTAGAGAAAATCACTTGTGAACGTGAGATAACTGGGCTTGCGATAACAACAAGCGCGCCTTTTCCAAGGCGAAAAACAAATCGCCTAAGCATAGCGCAATGTAGGCTTGGTTGCATAAAATTGTTTGGTAAACATCTGCAACCGAAGAACTATCCTCGACTGTTAAAAGGAAATTACATAAAAGGAAGTTATTGCAACGTTTGACAAACGATTACCTCTTCCCAACAGAATCTCGGCATTCTTTAAACAAAGGGCACCAAACTCCAAAGTCGGGACGGGAATGGCAGCGTGGTCACCACTAGCGGATACGAAATAGCCAAAACATAGTATATAAGCCCAAACAAACTAAAATGTTTTATGCTAGTGAGTCTGAACCTTTCTATGTATGGCTTCTGTACAGGAATGCGGGCAGTTCTGAGCAAACCGGAGCCAACTACTTGAATTGGCCTGAACTGGTCTTCCTCCTGTAACAGAATAAAATAAAAAATTTACCGATGTAAGAATTTCTTCTGGAGGTGAGCTTACCGGTCGATTCACTATACAACATTCTGCCAAACGTAACCACAATTTGGCTTGGCCAATGGGTTTCAAAGCGTTTTCCCGCTGCACGACAGCCAACAAAGCGTCAAATGCATGTACAGCTTGTTTGCACTGAAGCAAAGATAGGCCTAAGCCACGTAAAATTGACGATTCGTATGAGTGACCCCACGCAGCCAACGAAACTGAATCTGAAAGATAAATTTTTCAAAGCATTTCGGATGCCTTCACATTTTAAGCCTTCGTTTAAGAGGAAATTCGAAATTTACACGAATTAATTAATATAATAACATCAATTACAGAATACTGCAATGCACTAAACAATTAAAATAGAATCTAAAAATTATCATTACACCAAAATTAAAACAAAACTGACGCGGGTTTCCAAAATTACCATCTGAGGCATGTTTGCGCAAGCAATATAAATCTGAGATGAAATCTCGCTGAAGAATATTCATAGAAACATCGCAAAGGGTAGAAAGTATAAAGACAATATTATTCTATTTTCATTAGCATTACCTCCTTTGGTTGATGTCGCACTATTGGTGTGGTTTTCATAATGTTGCCAAGCCTTTTTGAAGTGTAGAGCGGCAAGGTGGGGTTTCTTTTGCCAATAATATCTCCTAGCCAGCATGGCTGTATGTATAGCTGTCCAACATTCGTTTCTGCAAAGTGAAGAGAGAATCGACGTGGACAGTTAGAAAACGTATACATTAAAAAGTAAAGTGAACGGAAAAAAAAACTTACTGCGTATCGCCAAATACGATTGCATTCTGAACAGGGGAAGAACTATATGTTGCTTTGCCTTGGGCTGTATCCAAACGCGCTCGCAAAAGCAAAGTGTGAGGATCCTGCGAATAAAACGAGGTAAACAATAAAAACTGTAAGAGTTTCAGTTAAATGCACAATTCGGGATATAGTTTAAGCAGGTGCAAGATTAAAGAGCCCAAAAGTAAAAAAAGTAATCTGTGCCAAAGTGGAGATAATTCGGTTAATCATTAGGTAGTAAGTTTAACGTGCACCCTCGTAGACAGACGGGGACTAGAGACTTTTAACCCATGATTTTTTTATTGTATAATGGTGAACATAGACGAAAATCAAACGTCCAATAAAATTGCATGTTGAAAATCCCCCACCAAGACTCCCAAAATCCCTTCCTAACCAAAATCCTAGTTATGGGACTGACTTTTTCGTTACGATTAAGTGGTTTAACATTAAGAGGCTAGAATTAGGTGGTTAGCATTAAATGTTTGACACAGATGTTTAACATTTGATGGCTAGCATTAGGTAGGCTCTTTTGCTTTTTGCGCTCTTTAGTCCTGCACCCGTTTAAGCCAATGCCATTTGCTTACGTCAGATGCCAGTGCTTCCAAAGCACTGTACTCCAGTTCTGCTTGATCTACTTGATTGGTCATTAAATAGGCACGAATTTTAAGTTTCTGTAATCGAATGCGTAGGACGTCAGGAAGTTGTCCTTCATCGCCAGCCTAAGTTTAAAAGTACGCTATAATTATTCTTCCCTTTACACGAAGCAGATAAAAAGATCTCAGTGGTGGTTTTCACTTTAGGGGATTTTTCCTTCTGTTCCAATGTGAGTGATGACCCGAGTTTAGCACCACGACCTAGTAAACTTGTTTCAATGAACTGAACAATCTGCAGTGCCTCGGTAGGCTCTGTGATCCTTATGTTGACTTCAGCCAGTAGAAAGCAAATGGCCAGACTCAACTGTTCCTCTGAAAAGTTAAACTCATATAAAAAACATTTCGGTGCCGTTGCAAAGCAAACTGCTTTTACCTAGCTGGTCGACTAGGGCGTAAATTTTGGTCAGCATTTTTAGAGCAACATGGTAATTTCTTCGCCAGTACTGCAACAGGGCTAGGTTGTACGTCAAGCATGCTTTATCTACGTCACCTTCTCCAGATGTCTGTAACACAAAAGCGACCAAGATTAAACGAAATATTTAGAAAATTATCAAGCTTACTTGGCTGTCGAGATTCAAAAGTGTCTTTTGAAGTTCTTCCACCTTGTTTTTCATGTGATATTCTGTAAGTGCTATATTATGGGCCAACTTCAGGTCGGATGCTTTGGACGGTTCCAGTTCTTTCAAAGCCTTTAATGCAGGTCCATAATCCCCTTTCTCGAAGCTTGCTTGGGCAGCCGAGGCCAGTGATTGGTTCAACTCGGAAGATGAAGATGAAGACACGGGACTCGCACTAATTTCATTCATGATCGCCGTTTCGGACATGGTTATATTCCTATGAATCAAATATACGCAATGGGTGATACACCAAATTATAAGCGAAAGCAATTCATTCTAAGTCAAAGTCTGAGAGAAACAAAGAATTTTAAAAATGCATGGAAATCGTACTTCAACTAAAAGAATTTGCAACTAAGTTGAATGTTTTTGTAAAAGCGAAGATGAAATATTTCCCTGTCCTATTTTACGACCGTTTCAGACTTTAACCGAGTACGATTGATGCTATAAACCGCTGACAGTTGAAATAAACACTTTGAGAAGGAAACTGAAAAAGCTCTGTTACATTGAACGAGGATTACAAGAACGCTGAACAATGTGTCTTGTTTTACAAACGGACAGTGCACAGGCAAGGTGAGCTTTATGAAACAACCAACAAGTACAATTAATATAACTATAAAAACTTTACACAGAAAGTATATAGATCTACACAGCTAAAAAATAAATTTCAGAAATATATATTACATTTGCAGAATATCTCTAGAAATTTACTTTCACAATACTTGCCTGTAAAAAGTAAAAAGATTGACATGAAAATATACAAAGGATTTAAAGAAAATGCATACTCACATAACTTAAGTACCGTACAAAAAACTTGGATGCGAGACCGACCACGTGTTCTGAATATCATTACAAGTTTGTTAACTTAACAACAAACGCGGTTCAGAGTAGGAAAAAAAAAGTCTAGGTTTATAGGGATGCGAAGTGTAGCTTAATTTTAATGGCCGACTTAGGCAAAACTTTTAAGTAATGATCCCTATGAGACTATCAAGGGGTTAAGTCAAGCATATAGTTTTGCGCTTGTTAAAAGCTAAACCGTGCCCTTTACTGTCGAGTCGAGCAGGCCACAAAATGCGGGACCGCTGAAGCTAATAGATAAGCGGGAACAGCACAACTAAACACATGAAAACTTTGGCTTTGGGTTGCCCTTTGCTGCGGTACATATAATTGTGTGTGGTGGCATCAAAGATATGAGACATGATCAGTACACCTGAGGCGTTGCCCGGGAATGTGTAACCACCTTACTTAGCACAGACAACTTATGTACTACTGATTCTCCTCATTAATGATACTTAAATCCCTTCCTTGGCTGCGTCATGCCCCGTTTCATGAAAGCGAGAGCGATTCACTGTACCCGACTCAATAAACAGCTTTTAAACGGGTAAATTCGGAAAGCCACCCGATAACCCCCCACCCCCTCCTAGCACGCATTCATGTTTAATGCAATGTAATGTGTCTCCATTGAGTATTGTGTTTTCGATACCTTTCCACATTACGATTTCTGGTTCCTTTTTTGGCTTGTGAAAGAACCCCAACAAACGCTCCAAAGTATATACCCTATTATTAGGAGTTGGTCTATACAAACGTCCTCAAGTTTAGTTATTAAATACGCGGGTAGCCCTCTTTTCATTTTCCTCTTTTTTTCTCTCTTTCTTTCTTTTAAACAGAGCGTATTAACTGTGGTGGGGATGGACTTGTGCGTTGTGCAGAGCGACGAGACGCGGGACAGTCACAGAACTGAGCACATTGTTCTGTTCATCAAAGTAACCCAACCGTTTTTCTTCATCCACAACATCCATTACAGTACAGCACACTATATTTCATTTCACGTAAAAAGACTGCGACCATAAGGGGGGACACTATATTATGTATTTATACAAGAGGCCATATTAAATGACCCCGAATTTTCCTCTTGATAAATGCAGTCCAGCATGGGCTAGAGGAAGAGAGTGGAAGTAAGAGCTGAGTTGTTTAAGTCACGCCCCCTTTTTATATAAAACCTGGCAATCATCCACTCTATAACCCCCTGCTGAGCCTTTAACCCTCCTGTTACTAACCCTCGCTTTGAAACAGGGCATCACGATTAACAGTTCTATAAGAGCACAATTAACAATGTGAATATGTCATCCCGCTCGCCTTTCTTCCATACTTGACCACATTTCACCCAAACTTCGAAAACCACCTCATACCACTTTCTCACGGAAAACCTCAAAGGCTGAAGACTAACCCCAAACTCAGATGTCTCTATTGGACTCCAAATCATTCCCAAAGCATTAATTGCTTCAAGTGACAAATGATTCGTAACCTGTGAGGCGACTATATTAACACAATGAAACCAAGACGCACAACATTTAACTACAGATATGATAGTATTTCGCTAACTGTGAAAATTTTATATAGGCATGTTAGCTAAAAATGTTTTCTATGTAAAATTTCGCTAAGACGAACACCGATTATAACGGGCAATCGGCTATTGTGTGCAAGTCCAAATGTCCCAGCGAAATAAAAAGTATTTATTTCAATACTGGACTATTACGTACAATCAGCTTTAATTGACAACTTTTCCATCCCCCTACATGTACGTTACAGCGAGATTTTACTAGAAGTAACTATTCGCAAATCCAAACAGAACTCGAGGTTAGATCTGTATACAATTTAAAAACCACTTTAATTCAAGTGAAGCAACATAGCTTTGTCTTAGTTGGGGTTCGTTCGCATGAAACACGTACAATAACTCCATTCGCTCAAGCGTTTCCTTGGCAAATATAGATGCTAAAACCTTACCGCGTTATGTGACAAACTGACCACATTACCGCATACAATTTGTAGTTCTAAATCGTAACATGTATAAATCGTAATTCAGTAGTAAGGGTATTAAGTATAAAAAGCTTTGGAATATGATATGTAAACACGTTTTGGACAGTGGTTTTATGTCCTTAAAGCGTCCAACTGGGCACCTTGTCGCATTTTGTTAGCTGTAACACGATTAGTCTTCCAAAAGGGGCTGGATCTCCCTGACCGTGTGGAAAAGAGATTGTATAAAGTAGCAGTTGCGCCTACAGTCCCGCGGGAGTACCAATGAGCGTCCAGGCCGTACAAGGATGCTCGCCAATAGAAAGAGGGGGAATATTACAAGGCAGACGCTTTCCCTACTCCTATGATTTCTTGCTTATGTGACCAAAGTCGCGTGATGAGGACCACATTCACACTCACCCGCAACTCTGAAGCGACAAGTTTCACAAAATTAATATCGTCTGCCACCGTGCTCAAGGTGAGGCTCAGTCTCTTCGGTGAACTCCTTCTGAACAGTGCCAAAACATTCGTTCGCAACCTCTTAAGAAGTTACCAATTGTGTGATCCGTGTTTATCACGTGTAAGAATAAGAACATTGTATGTGTTGACGAGATACTCAGAAATTTAGAAATGGATCTTACACCGCCTAACCATTCCGAACAATTAGCATTCAAAGCACACAACCTGTTTGGATCTCCAAGTGCAGCAGCCGCTGCAGCTGCACTGTTGCTCAGGTATAGTCTCACAGTTCCTAAAACTGACCAAGGGATTTTTTTAGCACTGTAACTCAGCTAGAGAACTTACAATTTTTGCGGGTATCGAGATATAACCAATTCATAACGGGAGATGTTTATTTCACAGTGCCTTGCCATTTTATATGCTCCAATTAAGGCTCTGTACATTTAACTCCTCTATAGGAGAATAACACGTGAATCGTTGATGTGATTTACAAATACAGTCTGGATTTTCCCCACAAAATCTTGACGTACAGTGCAAAATTATGGTTCCAGTAAACGTCTGTGAAATTTCTTAAAAGTGCTGATACTTAGGAAGTTTACTTACACGGAGCTAAGCCTTCGTTGTCTTTATTAGGAGAAAAACCTGAAAAGTCGTGTCTGGTAATGCGCTAAAACCTTTCTAAGAACTAAAAGATTTGGAAAACTACTCCAGCGATATCTCAAAAGAAAATTACCGCCGGATATAAAATGTATTTTGTTTGCAAGTATAGCTAAAAAAAAAGCTCCATTGTACCAATAGATTTGAGTCTGATCTTCTTTCCCTAAAGGAAGTTGCAATTTTTTTTCGTGTGTTGACTCGCAAGAACATGAAGTAGTTTTTGAAAACTCCGACGATAGAGTTTATAGTCAATACTGTACCACCGAAGATTATAAAACATAACCAGTTTCCGCGAAATCACTCACGTTATGAGCGTTATTCTCGTGCTAAGACTTGAAGCCGCTGGAGGATTCTTGTCGAAAAGGACTACTAGCCATTTACACAGAAAACAAATCTCGTTTTATACGTTATTTACAATGTAAGCACTTGAAAGTTCGATCGTGATGCAGATCCACCCGAGTTCAGCTAGATAGTTGAATACCCAAAAATTTCCTGTCAGATTACTCTTTTTTAAGTATATCATATTGTTGAGTCAGGAGTGCACAACTACCTCTCCAAAAATAAGCAACTCGTTATTTACCGCACCTACCGTGTGCTAGACTTGAAAACTTAATCGGAATGGGACACTGTACTCATTTGTTTAAATCTGATTTAATGAAAATAATCTCTCATAATAAACTTAACACGGGTAGTCAAAAAACGCAAAATCGACACGACTTTACCCCAGTAACTTGCCATACATTAGGTTTCGTGGTCAACTTCTGCCTCTTGGTTTGCGCGACGTCCTTAATGACCTGGGGTCATTGTGCAGAAAAACTAAACTTTTAACCATTTACAGAGCTTCTGAACGGTACCAACGAACTCCAAAATGTGCTCGCTGCCGGAATCACGGCGTCGTCTCCGCTCTGAAAGGGCACAAGCGTTACTGTCGTTGGCGGGACTGTACTTGTGCTAAGTGCAACTTGATTGCCGAACGTCAGCGTGTCATGGCCGCTCAAGTTGCCCTTCGTCGCCAACAAGCTCAAGTTGTACAGATAATTCCTACAACTTTGTTTCCCTATTTAATGCGATGCATTTATTTACAGGAGGAAAACGAAGCTCGACAACTCGGTCTTCTCTACGGTGTCAGCGTTCCACCGGCGACCTCATCGTCCTCAGTAACGGCTACAACTTCGATGGCTAGCACAAGCAGCAAATCCCATTCTCCTCCTGTGTCTTCCCGTAACCCTTCCTTTCTGCTCCCGTCTGACGCTTCACCTGCATTCCTGGAAAGTAATACTCGCTTTTTACACACAACTCCTGCCAACAACCCCAAAGAGGGGGAAAATGCTTCGCTTGACGCCTTTGCCGTGATACCGTCCGAAGTCTCCGACGTGCTTTCTGCCAATATGTCCAGCACTGCCACTGGAACAAGTCCAACGAAGGACGCTACTTCTGACTCTACTTCGGATTCTCCACCGCAACCTAGCCCGAGTAAGTTTAATGAACATTCTACTCAACAGAAAGATGCGACATGAAATAAAGACCTTTATGAAAGTCACATGACTGGAATTCTTCGAGTGTCTCGCGCCTTTCACACTTGCACTTGCCTCCTCACCCTGCCACTGACGACAAAAGAGTTCATTTCAACGGAATGTGTTTTCTGTGTGTATATAACAATAGAACGACGCTCGCGTCGCTGTAGGTTCATTATTCCCCCTTAACCCCACCTTTTACACCCCACTCCCTCACCAACAACAGCCCTCGCTCTACCTTATATCAGCTGAAATCTTAGTCATATTTCTTAACCTTATTAATTCTTACTTTTATTGTTAACTTTCACACTTGAATCTTCATTATGAGTTTGTACACCTCGTCTTATTTCTTTCCTTTTTCGTGCATTCTACCGAAGATTCACTTGCTGACTTTTTTATATCTTGAATTACACTCTTTCATACTTCAGTATTTTGTCATGTAAGTTACATGGGTGAAAAGGAGTTTATGCATTACAGGTGAGTGTGGAATGACTGAATGGTAGGATTTTTCAAAACGCTACACCAATGAACTTCCAACACTTTCATGATTCCGCTATCAAATCACATTTTACGGTAGAATCTCGAGGCGAGAAAATAATGTTTGGTACATCCGAAGCTCGTTGTACTAGAAGTTTTTTCTTTACACGCATCTAACTCGGTATCTTACAAAACTGTTCACTATGGTCATGTGTTTGCTACGGAAGGGTTCGTTATAGCGAGATTATGTTGTAAAGTTTAAAAGTACTTGAACTATTCATAATTTTCTTGTGGTATGCTGCATATTAAAGTTGTGTAGTTGGCATAACAAACTGGCTCTTCTATGGTAAAGTCATGCCTTTTAGGAGTCTACATTTAATGTATCCCTTTTAAGTTGTTATCGCCTGCGACAATCCCAGTCAATAGAGCATGAAACTCGAAGTTCATATTCCTAATTATTATTCTTAATGTATACACTTAATCCTTAACTATCATTTTGGTATTTTAATCTTTGCAGAGTGCAATACTAATGTTTCTCTACCCTCTTTGTTTCAGGCAAGAAAACACGTCTAAAGAGACGGGATTCTGAGAGTAGTGGCGGTATTAGTACCAGTCCCAACCTTTTGGAAGAACCAAGTGACTTGGCGGCCGAAGCTAGTAACAAGTGTTCTTTACCTTCTCGATCGGCCCCGGATATGCTTACTCGCTTGTTTCCCAACTTATCCCCCCAGTTTCTTCAGCAAACATTGCAACGCTGTCAAGGAAATGCTTTGCAAGCTATTGAGCAACTGGTATACGACTCCACGGCTATGACGGCTTCCAAATCTAGCATTCCTCCAGCATTTGTTCTACAACAGCAGGAGCAGATATCCCGACCGTCGCCTCGCACCCTTTCGATGCCCGATTCGCTATTCCAACACACTGCGGCCGTATCAGCTGCTAATACATTACTCGGTCTCCCGGATTTGAGCCACGCTTACAAATTTTCCGCTTACGCCACTACGCCAAGTCGTTTCCCCCCTTTCCCGTACAATCCGCAGTTAATCCCCAGCAGCGTGGGTACAGCTTCTTCGACGTATTACTCTTCGCTACTACGTCCCGATTACCCTGTCTTTCCTGGCATGAACCCACCCACCTTTTCGCAACAATTCAGTGCAACTTTACCAATGACCCAAACTGCGTCCAGCTTCTCGGCCTCTCCCGTACCCCCTTGCACGACCCCCGGGGCCAATTCTGACTCTGAATCCTACTCGGATTAATAACTGTTTCTTAGGGAGAAAATCTTTAAAAAATCATACACCTTGTTAGATAAAGGCTGAATCTCTGTTAAATGGATCTTGCAGTGTGAAACAGCTGAACATGACTTGGAGTGGCGAATACAAGAATATAACTGTGAACCGAGCGTAGTAGGGTATTAATCAGTCCCAAGCGATCAAGAGGCTTGCTACGTAATGGGGAAAAGTGGGCTACGTTCTCTATCTCTTACAATAAGTATATCATTCAAAAGAGGCATGTGTGTGTGCAAAGGCTGAAGCCAGGGTAGAAAGGGTCAAAGAGTCTGGCCCTGACATCTCCAATTTGCACTTTTGGTTACAAGAGCCTCTATCCAAGCTTGGGTCCTTCGCAGAATATTACATATTCTTCGTCTACAATATACTTTCTTCACTCTATATCCCTTATTGCAACCATGTCAATTCTCCTCCGCCACTGAAACCCTCTTAATAGAAATCCATTCTCACGTGCAATGCTTCTAACCCGAACGTTTTCAAAACGGTCGGTATTTTTCAATCTCCACGCCACTCCTACGCTTCTAAAGGGGATAAAGAGACCAAAAGACAAGGAGATGGGGGGAGGTGGGATTGGGTTACCTTTGCAGCACCAGAGGTGCGGCCAGCAACTTCTGCGTCAGAGGATGTTCCAAAAAGAGGCGACTGGTGAAAAAAGAAGTCTACTGTAAGTTGAAGACGAACAGTGTGTGGTTTGAAAAGCTGGGCAAACAATATAGCACCCACTGAGAACAGAAAGCGGCCACTTACATTTTCAAACTCGCACCGGTACTTAAATGTACGTTGCATAAATATTTCAAAAAGAAGATCCTTCTAATTTTTAATGTTCGGCTACCTTTTTCTATTTTCTACGTGCTCGTTACAACTATCTTTCAACAAAGTACAAGAAATACCTGATAATATTCACACACTGGCCTACGTGAAATGTTACATTCATGAGATAAGTAGAATACTCATGTCTCATATTCATGACATACAGTAATTGTACAATTTCGACTCTATTTCTGAAAAATGTTACAAAGCAGTAGTTCGAGATACAATTTCCTCATGCTGACCTATTCTGCTTGCATCAACCATAAGGACTCGGCCGTTTCTAGATTTAAATTTCAATTTCAACCTCAGGTTCATTTTTTTTTCTAAAAATGAAAACAAAAGAAAATTACGTCCATACTCTTTCGGTCCTTCTGAAAATAAAGCTTTTCTAGTAGCTTTAGTTGCTAAAAGGAATAAGGTACTACAAAAGGAGCGTCGAGAGAAGAGAGAAAGTGTATTGTTGAAGTTTTGCTGATTCACGCCGGCATGGTGTCCGTTAAATAACCAGACTATTTGGGCAAGACTAACATTACTAATGCAATTGACCACTTGGAAAAACCGATACAAGTGGGCAAAACCTTTTCCTACGGTCATCTTTCCCTTTAACATTCACTCCTGAACCGCACCATATTGCCTTTTCTCACGCTCACGTCTTAATTTGACTGACTGAAAACTTGCAAACATTGTAACAACCTCAACGTTTTGAACACATTTTCGGTATTTGCCTAGATGACTACGACGAGATTTGACTACGTGCTCAAAATAAACGAAGCAACGACGGAGATTTATACAACAACATTCGCCAGAAGTTGCTGGTATCGACAGTTCCGCATTTTGAAAAACGTACAGCGATTACTTCATTTGAAAACTGGAAAGGAAAGCTGACCAGTGGAAGAAATTGCTCTGGTCATCCCGAGACACGTAAACTACATTTAATGTACGTATGAAAAAACTGCTTCGCCGAAGTGTGGCTTGGTCTGGTTTTCCATATGCAAACTACCGAGTTTGCGGGTGACAAGAGAGATGACCAACCATTTTTACAATCCGCATTTTACAATTGGGAACCTATCAATGCCAACAATACCCAATACACCAACACCCCAGCCCCGTTAAGACACGTTATTCAGATACGAGGGTGAAGACTCAACAATTACCATAACCTTTTATTTATTCGACTTGGTCGCGTGGCTCCAATAATAGACGACGCTGCGCCCGTAAAGGACCAAGTACAGGATTTTTGAAACTACGAACCAGAAGGGGGAAACTTTAAAATTTGAATCTGTTTCCGACACTTTCTATACTAATCCATTTAAACCACGAAACAGAATACAGACACAACCTCTTATGTCCTCCTTTCCTGAAAACTACTATTTCAGCCCATTCATGCACTATCCTTATGCGGCAAACCTTTTAACAAGCAGCGAATTGTGTGTAAAAGATACAGACAACTATGTAAATTTGTAATGTTGCGCACATATATGTGAAGCAAACGCTCGATATAAAGAGCTTATAGGGTGGACATATTCACTCGGATACATTGCTCTAGTTCTTGAATGATGTCTTAGCAATGTTGCAACGAACGAAGTCATAGAAAGGTAAATCTATAGTTCGCTTGAATAGAAAATTACTAAGCAAGACTATGACAATCGTTTCAGCGTAAGCCAGGTTTACTGTTGTGTTTCACATATACGATATCTTTTGCCATTAAAAAAAATCGAATGAAAAGTTCAGACTGAACAAAATGGCTTCAAGTGCAAAAGGATACAGGTCCACGACAAAATGTCCGTGGTACGGAAATAGAAACTCGGAACTTTTGTTTATAAACCACCCCGACTTTCTTGATTCGCGAATGAATTCAGTAGGTAAAAACTATAATAAAATTATAAATAACTTTCCTGAACCTAATCTGGGTTTAATCTAACCTTGCTTAATTATCATAAATTACTTTTTTCATGTAACTTTCCCATGGTTTGCATTGCACGACTTGTTTCGGATAAATTAAATTAGGTTAAATAAGTTAATAGGCAATCATATTATTAATCAACGCAAGCTAAATTAGGTCAGTTTTTGGTACGTTTTGTTAGGTTTAGAAAAAAAGGGATTTAAGAGGGGTATAACTGAAAGGTACTACAGCACTTTTAACATCAGCAATTCCTCGAGAGAAATAATGAAAACCACCCTGCTTTATCATCGTTTACTCTTATTTTTCAATTTTAATGCTCATGTACCAGATGCTTTTTCATTCAAGGCTTCACATACTGGGCGATAGTTTGGTTCGCGTGCTAAGGTGAAAATTTAAAATAATTTATAATTAAAATGGAACTCTCTCTGTACTTAAACTGAATACATGTAGCGTGGTAACACAATAAAGCCAGTCTAATAGGGTAGTAATAGCGGGAAAATGAATAAAGCCCTGAACAATAAACAAACGAAACGTCACAATATTATTATCAGCAAGCTAAAAATTCACAAAAAAATATAACGTGTAACCATGTGATATCACAATTAATGGTAATTCTGCACAAATTACCTAAGCTACCTTAAAGTTTATGTACTTTAAGTAACAATCATCAACTTGCTGCAATATAGAAAGTCAAAATGACTGTGATTACAGAATTAGCTTTAAGTTTCTCCTTACCTTCAAGCAAGACGTTCAGTTGTAGAAAAAAGGGTTTGTGAAAGCCCGAGAAACTTTTCAAAAAACAGACACAAATACAAACGTGTCAACTTCGGTTTATTTTTATTATTATTTATTACAGTTTCGATTTTCACGCCACCTAATGTGAGCATAATTAACTACTTCGATGATACACGTCATCTAGTGGAAATTGTGAGAATCAAGCGGTAGAAACTCGGTAACTCCGCGTTGTCAGAAGCTTGCAAAACAACACAATATTTTCTGACACAATGGCGGTATCAATTGAAGCCTATGGAAACATTCAAGCTCAGCTTGAAAAAGCAAAAGAGGGTCTCCGTGGACTGGACGACAATCTCAAACGAATTACAGGGCGTGATCCTACTGAAGTGAGGTAAGTTTAGATGGCATCAAACTTCGTACAAAAGTCAGAAAACTAATGGTCTTGTTAGGTCACTTACAAGACCTAGTGTGAATACAGATGTGGCGGAAAAGCCACTTGAGAAGAAACCAACAACAGAACGAAGGTTCTTCCATTCTGATGGACATGACCATAGAGAACGAGCCGGGGAGAGGAGATTTGGCGCCCAAAGAGGCCCGCCTGCTAAACGCTTTGCTCGTGAAGGCGTTTTCAGCCGGTATAGAACGAGAACTTTACCATTAATTTGTGGCTAAATTGCAATTGTAGACTTGGAGCTGAACCTGGGGAGAAAAGAGAGGCTGATAGTGGTGACGACGAAGAGCTCCCTCGCAAAGTATTTAAAATAACGTGCGTCATTTGATTGTCAATTAACCGTGTAAGGTTTAGCCAGTAGTTTCATCTCGAGTCATAGCACCTGTTGACGAAAAGAAGCGCGAAGATGTTCTAGCTCAACAGACAAAAGATAAACGCAGTAGAGAGCGAAACCGCCGTATGTTCGGGGCCTTGCTGGGGACTTTGCAGAAATTCCGACAAGAGGAAACTCAATTGAAAGATAAAGAAGAAAAACGCGCTAAAATTGAGCAAAAGCTAGATGAAGCAGCGCGTATTGAGAAAGAGAATGTGCGTAAAGAGCGTCAAGAGCTCTTCCAAGAGCGCAAAATGAGACAGCAAGAAATTCGTCGTCTGGAGTTTAAAATGTTTCGCATCCGGGAGGTAAAACTTGCATTAAGATAGGGAGCTCATGGAAATAAATGTTTGTTGTAGCATGAAGAATGGGAAGTCCAACAACAGCAGTTGTCGAATTTCATTAAAACAACCAGCAACCCACCGATATATTATTTGCCTCGCGTACATAATGCAGCCACGAAACAGCGTTTGGTAGAAAGCAGAGAAGCTTTGCAAGGTATAGTTCACGTTTTAGTTCGGTTCTTGTGTTTGAAAGAGAGAGTCGCAGATGCGCTTTGTATGGTATGGTAATGAGTTGAGCACTTTTTTCTAAACGCAGAATTGCTGTCAACACGCCGTAAAGAGCTGGAAGAAGAATTGGAAGAGGTTGAAGCAAGAGCACAGCGAGCGTTAGCCAGGGCCAGTGGACAAAACGAGGAGGTTTCACAGGACAAAGAAGAATGGGATGCGCAAGACGAGGAAGATGTCGACATGGATGACCTGAGTGCAGCTGTCAGAAGTAGTGTACAAAAATCAGGTATGATTCGTTAAGCTATGTAGATAAGTAATACTAATCTAGTGTTGTTAGGTGGTTTGGAAAATGTAGATAATGGTACAGGTAAGGGTCGCACTGTAGTTGAAGTAGGCCGCGACAGTGGAAACGAGGAGGAACAGTCTTCATCTAGAATTGTCAAGTTAGTCGATGAAACGACAGTCAAAGAAGAGCCCATAGGAGAAAACGAGGAAAGCTTTAACACAGAGGGCATTGAGTTAGGAGAAGGTGGGGAAGAAGAGAAAGGAATAGCTGAAGGACAAAATGAAGATGAGAGTAAGGAAACGACAAAGAAGACGTAGACGAGAGTAATTGACTTAAAAAATTTTATGCATTTCCAAGGTAAGTAGAGGGTGTGCAAGTTTGTCGGATCGAAATTAATGTGTCCTTTTCATTTCGCTTTTTGTAACTGTCGGACGGTTTTTAAAAAAGTCAAAGTGCTTGAAATAGTGAATAATACACGGATATGTCCCAACAGCAGATCGTTTATGCTCCTTTTATCCGATAAGGTAGCTTGTTGCTATTCTAGAAATTTCGTTATGTGCCTATACTAAAATGGTGTTCGGTTACACAAGTTCGCTTTCTACAGTATTTTAGCTCCATATGGCAATATGTATGCTATTTCTTTCACTTTTTGTTACAACATTTGGTCTAGGTAAAAAAAAAATCTGTTTAGTGAACAAGTTGTTCGTATTTAGATATTTGAGTTATGAAGTCTTCGGAATGTGAACAAGTTGAAAATGTGAAAACCTTAGTAGTTCTCGGAATTGTTCCCTTTATTTTTAACTAAAATGGTGTACTTTACATGTGAGCTATACATACAAGTGATAAAAATGCACGTGTTATTATCAACAAAAAGAAAACTACCTTAACACACGAATGTGTGCGATCCCAATATGTATTTTGTAGGCCACATGTTGCGCAGAAAAGCCGCTTACTGCGTTGTTTTTGCAAACATAGCTGCGCTTGTGCTATCTAAATTGGCTGCAATCTTAGCGACTTCATTGCTAACTGACTGCACGACAATCTTATTTATGGGAAGAAGGGCAAGAAATTACAGTCTCACACCCTTAGTTGACTGCTTTAGTGAATACATACTATCGTATAAGATATTTTTTTCTTTAGAACTTTACATTCAACTTGGTGGGGAGGACAAAGTCCCAGAATGTCAGCATATAGGATATGTGAATAAAAGTCCCACATTATCTTTTTTTTTAATTTACTAAATAAGTTTATATTTAGATAAGAAATTAGGTAGTTCTTATCTGCTTTTTTATGCGACCTTTATTATATAT
>JAGQDJ010000323.1:0-119758 GCA_022885665.1 Triops longicaudatus | reverse complement strand
ATATATAATATGGGTTTTATATATATATATATATAAAAACAGTTACCAGCTTAGGGGTTTTGCACATAACATCATGGAGTTCAATCGCGTGTAAGATGAGTACCCTACAACACACTTTCCGTGTCGCTATGGAAGTCTCCGCCAAAGCATTCAAGCACTCATCAGTGTTACTGTAAAAAATGATAAAACAGGAGAAAATTAGACGAGTTATAGGCCTCAATATGCCTTGAACAATTGTTGTAAGAATCTGTTGCATTAATTAATTCACGAAAATAGTTCAAAATATAAAAAAACGCGAGAAATTCAAGACCACAATCATTTCTCATGTCAGGTTTTTCAAGATCGCTTTATAACACATTCTAATCTTTCGTACCCTTCTTCAGCAGCTTGATGGAAGTACGCTTCAAAAACAAAACTCTCCATTATTTCAGGGCAAGCTTTACTAATTTCCAAGGCGTGGGTTAACCTTTCTGCGCGCCCGGCGAGGAAAATGAATCTGACGATTCTCTACAACACGAAATTAATTTGCAAAACTCCCAGTACTTCCATTCACTTTTTTTTTCGTGTACTTACTTTCATGTCTTCAATATCCGAAAGGTTAAAATGCCTCACGTTATAATTTCTTAAAACCGTTTTCAGTGGAATGAGGCTAGCAATTTCTTTCAAAGCTTCAGCATCCACTTGGGGCAGGGTTGCAATGTGCAAATTGACCAAATTCCATATCGTCGGACTCCACGGAACTGGAGCCGATTCTGCCGCCAACATTACTGCTGCCGCAATTTCCTACGTAAATAGTTGCAAACATGTTGAACTTTAGTCGTGGGCATACAGTAAAGGGTTTCAAATGGAAAACTCATACCCGTAAATTGGTCATAAACTTGACAAGCAAGCAGACCACGTCCTCCCATGGCGCCTCTTCACCAGCCCACCAACCTTCTTTCGAATCTTCGATCACTCCCTAAAGCAGCAGAAAGGGACACAAAAACGCGCTCGTAAAGCTCGTATTCTCTCCATAAAAAAATTCGAAATGCAATATGACAGTACTTTAATGTACATCCGCAGAACGTGGCTAGTATCCAGGCAGTACTTCGCAATGTAATTCAGCAGAAAACCTTTGAGGAAAGTTTCCATATCCTCGGGCGCATTTATCCAGCTCAAAAGCTCCAAAACGGCCTCAGTTTTATTTTCCTAGTGAAGAAAATAAGTAAATAAAACAGTTTCGGACAAGTTTTCTACACCTTCCTGAAACGGAAGTTTTCAGAAAACTTTTTAAAAAATTGCTCCTACTTGTGAATAGGTTTCCAGATCTACACGAATACCGTATTCCTGCCATAACGTGGTCATTTCTTGCAAACATTCAACAAGGTTGTCTAGCTCATCCAAGTTTCCTTCCACACCGACAAAATTTTGGCTGCCATACTGCAAGTCCAATTTGCCGTTCAATTTTAAACATTCTAGAATGGCGCTGGCGAAACGAAAGCCCGTAAGCGGCCACGTTTTCGATTCTGAGGCTTCTAAAGATCTTCCAGGAGAAAAAAAAAAAATAATAAGGTCAATAGATTTACGAAAATAATAACTAATAGCCACATAAAAATAAAAGGACGTTTTTATTCCTGGAAAACCATAAATAATTGAAAATTCACACACTTTGTTTTGTTGATCGTCCACTCAACAATTACGGATCGGGATTCAGGTAAAGCTTTCAAAATGGGCGGCAAAACGCGGCCAAAAAAGGACAAAAGTATTGGAACCGGTAGATTTCCTACACAAGATATTAACTCGTCCAAATCTGCCGACAAGTGGGACAAACATTCGCTTTCATGACGATCCCATATCAGCAAGGCTTGAGCTACTTCGCCCTATGTAAAGGAGATAACTAGTTAATTCAAAAGAAAAGCAAATAGTCGTGTAAAAAATAATAACACTACTCTTTCAAGATATTCGCTCATCCACTCTATTGTTTCAAACGAGAGGGACAGTGAATACCACGCTTCTACAGCCACGGTGTTAGGTTGCTTACTATACAACAAACGAAAAGTCGTCAATCTTTGCAAGGCAGTATTCAAGACAGCTTTCCACGTTTCGTGCTCGTCAAACGACTGAAACAAAATTGAATTGAAGATTAATATGTATCAATTAATACAGTAACTAAAGTACAGGAATAAACTGCGTTAAACAATAAGAGTCCGAAAGTGAAGACAATTATTTAATAAACATTAGAACTCCGATTCTGTTAATCCCAATCGTGGAAATATCCGACTATGTTGACCGCCTCAGCAAAACTTCGCTTCGTTAACTGAGTTTCGATACTGATTTGGACAACAGATGTTTTAAGTTTCTCCGTTATTGTGTTATAAAAGTGTAGTTAAACCTGTAAACGGATTTTATTTTTATATACTTTTTTATTTATTATTATTTGACTGTGATTCCGCATTAACTTTTCCTAAAATAGCCTAATGTACTATAGAGGTGCATCTTATTTTGTCAACTATTTGACGCATCAACGACATACCGGTCCCAACCTGTTGAAAAAATCGGAGTTCTACTGTAAAAGTTAATTAATAAAAGAACAGATGAAAATAGTACGAGTAGACGTTTGAGTAAAAACTTCAGTTACTCCTTGGGAGGAATCCAAACGCTTCCTAGCATACAGTAAAGCAACTTGGGCGTCCTGTAAAGTCGGCAGCGCGGCTTTCCAACAACATTCACAAATAAACTGCATATCCTGCACCAAGTCCAGTACATCTAGCCACACCCTAACGTCAGTAGCGGTTTTGTGACTCGCTTCAGGAAGCCAAGGCGAGAGATTTTCCAGAAGCCAACAAGCTTTCGCTTTGTAAACGTTTTCTAAAGGCAACCCAAACGTTTGGGCAAAACTTTCTGCTTTGGCAAAGTCTCTTCTGGCAATCAACCGACTCAGTCTGTTGGGATAATGTAATTGAGTTAGGCACATACACACACAAAGAAATGAAAAAACAACAACAAAACACAAAAGAAAAAACGAAAAAAAAAACCTTGTTTCCGGCTGGGCGGCTTGAAAACTTCGTAAACGCAGTGAAGTAACGTTGGATTGAAGATCCAAAGCTCCTTCCAGTAACATAATATGGTCCACATCTCCCTGGAATGGCAATACGTAGCTAAAGCGCCAAAGCTTTAAGCTGAAAATCACGGAAAAGTCTACAAAAAAGATATACGCATTACTTTACCTTGCTCACACGTTCAATCTTTTTAATCATCAGTATTGCGGAGTTTCATATAAATATTTAAGCATTACATTTACTTACTTTGCCTTTACATGGGAAGTATTGAAAGAAACATTAAAAAATCACCTCGCATTTGTCGGACTTCGATTAAGCAATCACCCTTTTCATCCGTGGAAGTTAAGGTTAACAACCGCGGTTCTTCTTGCGTGCCGTAATCCAGCAAAACGAGTTGTTTGATGGGTACGTGATCCCACACACATAAAAGCAAGAATGTTTGGGCACACAGTTTGAGAATGCGGCCTTGGTCGTCTAAGGCGAAGATGATTCTGTACACAATTTTACAGCTGTTAAACAATTCAGAGGTATATAAGTAATTTACTTCTGATTCGAGGTTCGTTCTACGAATTTAATGTCACATTCCCACGGAAATATTCTTATCAAAGCTTGTAGACTCATGTCGTACAGCAAAATGTTTTCGTTGGCACCTAGTACCGCCTGCAATTTGCTGCCACTTTGGCACATATGGACACACGAAATCTAATTTTGTTCCACGGAATAAGTCAAAGGCACATTAAATACCAAAAATAACTTTTATGATAAATCTTACTCGTACATCTTGTTCCGTTATGTTCCACGAAGTGATTTTTACTGAACACAAGAACGCGGCAATGTTAACATTGGCAGATCCCTCACTCAGAGCATCGGCGTTTAACCCGCTTATCCTGCACAAAAAATAACTCAAAGTAGCGAACAGAATACCTAAGGCTTTAACTTACTTTATAATAGTCCCTTTAGTCAAAAAACAGTATAAACAATAACTGTCCAGTTCTTTCTGAAACGAAAGCCCGGCAAACGTTACACCGAAGCTGTCAGATGTTGCAACTTTCCTAAAAGTGGACTCAAATTTAAATTTTATGCAGTACTGTAACCACTCTTTTACTTATTGATGAGCATTGTTCGCGACGCTGAATTAAAAATAGAAACTGTGCCATCGTGTGACGCTATGGCTAGGATATTCTTCCCAGGCAACCAAGTAAGGCACTCAACGGTGGCAGGTAACTGTAGGCTAGCTTTCAGCGCATTATCTGTTACTTCAAAGACATGGACATACGCATCCACAGCAACTGAAGCTTCGTTGGCGACGCATTGGCCCCTGACGCTGGGAAACACCTATAATAACACGTAATTTCAACTTCGTTGGATATTTGCACAGCAAGTCGGCTTGAACGTGTAACAATCGTATCGATTTGTTAAATATTACCCTAGAATAGAGAAGAACAGGGAAAACTTGTCATTAGTATACCTTGTTGGGTACTTCGGAACTTCCAATTGTCGCAACTGTGGTGACATCGAATATGGAATTTCCTGCTATAACACAATGCCGCGTACCAAAGTTGGCTGTTTCTTCTTCTGGATCCCAGTCTGTATTCACTATATCCCAAGAAGCCATTTCGAGAGCAAAATATTCAACCCAAGCCCCGGTGTTCCAATGTCAACAACAAACAGGTGAACCGAATTCAAATGTGTTGTTCGTAAGTTGCTGGCGAAGTTCGTATGTGGCGCTGGTACTGCTTGTTACTTTATACCTCACACAGCGATATTAATGCGTTCTTCTCATGATGGAAGGGTAGCCCTCGTATATTCCAGAAGAGTACATGTACAACTCATTAAGAATTTCTCGTATGAAAATTTATATCCTCCTAAAACAATACTGATTTTTTAAAAATTGCTTAAGTTCTTAAATTGGAATTAAATGTCATGATCGTTTCGCGCGGTTTAAAGGATGGCGGGAAACTTAAAATTGGTCTAGGCTTCGACTCTCAAAAATAGAAAAAAAACTTTTATGCAAACATTCATTTTACAGTTAAATAGACCTCCAATTTTGTCAACACCTGTTATAGGAAAAGAAAGGTTACAACCGCCTTTTTTTTTCTTTTGATTTTAAAGCATCTCTTCATGAATAACATGAGATTTTTTTTCGTCTTAGAAAAATGTTACGGAGGTAAGAACTGCAATTATTTTTCGATTTTTATTCTGGATTTCGTACATTACGAAAACCGGTAACACGTAGATGCCTTCATTAAATTGTTTATACGTTACAGTGTACTTCGGATTCAATACCGCCCAGCTGTGAAAACAGCGATTTTAGAAAGGGTTATTTTCCCGTAACGCAGTAGTTCTGTTCGTGTATCAATATCTATCCGTTATCCGAGGTTCATACAAAGAAGCACAGGCTAAAGTTGGGAATAAAACGAAAAAAAAAAACAAAAAAAAAAACACAGTTCCAGAAAAGTGAGCTGTCGCGGATCCAATCCGCGAAGCACAATTAAATGAAACTCTAAATAGCCACATCTAGAAACAATTAACTCACAGACATTTAGCTTCATACTTCTAGGCAAATTCTAAAATTTCCTGTATCCAGTCCTCAAATTTATCTCCATAAATGTCGAGACCAACGCAAAAGTCAATGTCAGTGTGTTTATAACTAAATGCCCCCTTTTTTTCTCTAAAACTAAGTTCTTACGCGTTTCTCAGTCTCAGAGTCAGAATAAAGCCCATTTTTACAGAAAGGAGACATTGCTGGTGTGCTTTCTCTCATTTTTTTGTTGCCGTAGTCCTGGTAGACCATTTTTGCTCTAATTTTACATGACAATCTGGAACCTATTACTCGTCACCCCTGTGTCCCTTCGATTTCACACAACGATAACGCAACTTTCTTCGTGAGCAAGCCTTTCCGAAATCACCAGTAACGCTGTTGCAGTTCTCTAGTAAACTTCTTCAGTCCCAAGACTCCCAAGTTCAAAGTGACTAAAAATGGTTTCGAAGTGTTGTAACTGTATTCCTCACCTCGAAGCTAAATAAAGAGGTTTGAATAAGCAATCTGCGTACCAATTAATTAACGTGGCAGTTAACCTAATAATTCAATAAATAGATTTCTAAATAAATCTACAGACTAGTTGGAGTGGCAGCTCAACGAAACTCTTTTCTCTTACGGGCCAGTTGCGGCCCGTTACACAACCCTTTCGGAAACAGTGGAAAATAGGAGCTATGATTTTTTCACGGACAACACTAGATTGACAAGAAAATTGGAAAATAACAAAGTTCAACACATATTTATTAGACAATGAACTCGAGTTAATTTTTGTAGCAGCAACAAACGCGTTTTATTTCGTGTTCGCTTCAAAATAAGGAAACATAAGAATGCACCAACGTAATTCATTTTTGGAATGTCTTAAAGCCATTCACGTGCGATATTGCCAACATTTTAATCTATAATTTGTCCTCCCCTTCGAAAACGAGAAAGGAAGACATAATAAAAATCCATCCTTCACCTATCTAACCAACGGTTTTTGGTATCTTTACCTATAAAACATTCCCGCGTAGAGAGCCAGACAAGAAATCCTTCGTTAATGAGAAAAAGTTAATGAATGTTCGAAGTTGAGACCAGTTTCCTTTTTCCGTCCCAAATCCACAGTATTTGCTGCCCCGTTTCATTTTTCGTTGAGAGCAAAAAAATAAACATCTTGGCACATAATGTTACAGCTCCTCTTCTCCCTCTTAGAGCTTCACTTTCAAATCTTGCATACGTTTGCGTATCCTTCTACGCAATTCTTTGTACCTATGAATGAAAAGGTACAATTGATTATCATGTTAGGCAAATTTTCCTTGATGGAATCATTACGATACCTTGCTCGGATATTAGCTGCTTCTCGTTCTTCCTCTTCTGCATATTTGTCCAAAATGGCTTGACATTCTGCTTGACTAAAACGGATGAATTGTGCTACCGCTGGACTGATCTCAGCCGTTGCTTCCGCATCTACCAAGAAAAGACGTGCGACGTCTTCATGAGGTCCCAAAATGACCCGTGTTAGCAAAGGGGATTCATCTTCTCTTAACTTCTTCCGCTCTACAAACAAAAAGAACAAAAATTGATAATGGTTACGTATTATAAAATTGCGTTCATGTTGTCCAGAAGGATTATGAAACATTTGGCCATAGCACAGTACAGAGCTCTGACCTAGGAACTTTTGACCACCATAACGTAAACGGAGTAAAACTATCTTATTTCTTTCTTAAAGTTATTCCAATATTCTAGAGTTCCATTGTATACAGCTCAATTCCTGATAACGTCTGTTTCTCTGTAAAGAAGGGGACAAAAGAAAAAAGCTTTGTTTCCTTACCGCCGTTATCTTTAACAATGTAAATGGCAAAGTTGCTGGCTTGACTTTCGACCCGATATTTCTCGAGCAGAATCTTGATCACTTCCTGAGTATTTACCAACGACGTAGCCCAAACAGTCATCAAACTCCCATACGGCGGGGTGAAAACGCTCGTTTCCCGGTTGTAATAATGTCCGTTGATAGAACAACGCCGTTTGAGCTTAGCTTTGTCAAACCGGCGTCCAGGTCGACGCCTTATAGCCGTACTTTTCGACGAAGAGGGACTGTCGTTCTTATTTACAACGTCGTTAGCCGAAGATGAAACATCTCCGTCTTTCGCGGTCGTGCCGTTATGCCCTTCCGCCCCTGTAGCTGCTGTTGACGAGTCTTCCGGCGTCGAAAGCGATTCAGACTCTTTGGCATTATAGGTTGCAGAGATGTTCAACCCTATCGTGGGCGGTAGAGTTTGATAGGGCTTTTCATGGTCTTTTAATTTGCGCTCGACTTGCAGCAGTTCATCCAGTTCATCCCATTGTAGATCTTTCGGCTCGAGCTTGGAAGGCACTGTCAAGTATTTAGGAGTATCAGGGATATTCTGGGCCACGGAATCTGTCATCGGACTCGGTTCGCTGGTGACGGACGCGTTACTGGGCGGTTCGGTGTTTTGGAAGGGCGGCAAGTCCTCGTCGGAGTCAGAATCACAGAACGAGATGTGCTAAAAAAAACGAACCGTAATAAGTTTGAGGGCTAGATAAGCGAAAGTAGGCGACTACTTCAAAGTCTGCTCCGTTTGAAACGGCCCGACGATATGTTTTTTTCCGTACGGCGACAAAAACCCGCTGGTCGTCGTCTTCTTTGAGGTGAATTGTGCTGTTAATGCCCCAGTAGACTTTCAAAACGCCTTCTAGTACAGCTCGGCCATTAACCTGGAAACGAAAAGGGTGTATTACGTTGTGAGAATAGAAGAGGCGATTTGTGTGCGTTATGACGAGGAGGGGCTTACTTCTCTGCACTTTAAACCACCGTTTTTGTTCTCTGAATGCTGATTGTACGCTTTAAGCTTGGAGTCTAATTGTGAACGCGAAATCCCGCCGTAGGATTTGTTTTCCACTTTACCAAAACTTGAATGAGATTCAACTCGTGTGCCATGACCAAATAGTTGAGGACCGAATAAGGCACCGTAACATGGAACGTGACAGTATGGAACGCCTTTGTGCTGTAATTAGGTAACGGAAAATTAATTTTGAAAATGTAAATAAGGCTAGGCACATAAACAATGAAAACTGAAGTTAACATGCTAGCGTAAATTAAATAATAGAATTGTTCTAATTTTTTCACCTCTGCGTGTTGCCCTGGTTTAAGAACTTTGCTACATTCTTCACAACGGAGACAATCTGGATGCCAATCGAAACCAATCGACTGTTTTCTTTCGGCTAAAAGAAAGTAAGGTAGTTAATAACAAAAATAGGAAGGACAAAACTAGTTTAGAAATTTGATACTGTTAAGTGGCTTAAACCAAATTGCTTAGAAATTATTTTGTAAAGGATAAAGTTTTACCAAAGTAAACTGGCTTCCCACATTTATGGCAAGACCACATGGTGTGTGAATGAAATATCCTTTGATTTGCTAAACTGTTACACCAGAAATAGGTTTAAACTTGTCACTATTTCATAGCACCATGGCATTACCGACTGCTTCAAACAACAGTGATTCGTCTAACTACAGAACCACATCAGACATCTGTCGAAGAGCGCGACGAATAGCGAACCGCATGGGAAGTCAATACAACATCATTTTGCTCGTGACCGCCTCTGCGAGGAACACGTCCGAAATTGGACTGGCTGACTATCGGCGGTCAATGAGGGATATCTTGCTGCCGGCGCCCAAAACTGCAGATTTCTGAATTACACAAACGTTCGGTCACCAGCACCAAAAGACCTAACATGCAGTATATGTGGGGTTTACCGCACTTACGCATAATCAGTCCGTGTTAATTGTGCGCGAGCCTTTTAATCGACGAGACCGCCAAGAGACAATGTACCGAAAAACTGTGCTAAGTAAAATCTTACATTTGCAGTATAAGTTGACAGATGCCTTAAACATGTAAATCTTAAATTTGAGTAAGACTTGACAAACGTAACGGTAGTGGTCTTAGCAAGCCATCCAGTCCTCTTGGGAGCCCTTTTACAAGGACGTTATGACGTTGAGCAACAAGTTTTCCTGAAGCTTTCTATAATTTTAGCAACGACGGCATGTAACATTTATTATATGTAAACCGGGAACCTAACTCGATCAAATTAACTTGCTTTTCAAATAGCTTTTTCACATTGGAAGTGGTGTAAATTTCGACTGCCATATTTATTTTTAGAAAAAACGGTTACAGAAGTGAGACAAAGAAAAAAAATCCTCAGCAGTAGATATGCAAGTTTGTTAACAAAATTACCTGAGTAAAAATGACTTAGAAAGTCGTCAAAAATTTTACTTATTGCAATTTTTCCAAATCTCTTCAAAACCGACATTTTGAAATTGTGGTCCAGACTCCGACAACTTGGGGAAGACGATGTTAATGAATTCCCAAAACGGAATAAAACACGAAAAAATACAATTAAAAGTATTTGCAACGAAGCATAGATGTATAAAGTACTTTTTACTACAAAAATAGCACAAACAAATATGTCAAACGCTAAATGCACGACATTCTTTGCGGCAGGTTAAAAACCTTCGAAAATGCCTGGCGTGTGACGCACTGGCGCCTCTGCAGTAGCAAGTGTCACGGGTTAGCGTATATCACCACGCTGCCTTGTCAAAATTTACTACATAACTACTTTATGAACGCTTGGATTTTTCTCACAAATACACTTAATGTTTAGTATTATATACACAATTCTGAGAAAGTCTGGTACTTAAGCTACGCACGTAACTAAAGAAAGTGTTATGAACTTACGCACCTTGTTAGAAAAATGGCTAATTATACATGTCTCTTTAAAAGTCTGTGAGTCATTAAATTTTTGAAATCAAATAACTCAAGAACCACAAAGCGGACTGAACATCAACTTTTCAGACACAATTAAAACAGTTATGAGAACAATATCGTACTCATATTCATGTAGTATTCATGTAGACTATGTAGTGAACATATAGCTTCTATAGAGTGAGTGATTTTTCTAATTCTTAGTTCAAATTCCACTTTACCGAAAAAATAAAAATGGTAACTGTTATTGTACCTTTTTCTCTACCCCTCTACGACTGTGATAGAAGACTTATGCATGTCATTTAACAATATAAACTTTAATTTTCCTTCCTCTAATAATTCGTTATTGTATGACTACTCTGAGCTTTTTTTTTCTAGAACTTGAGATACACTAATTATCTTAAACTGAGTTTGTAACACATATATCCAGGTCAGATATTAAATTTAGAAAAAAAATGTAGTGAAATTCGTAACAAACTTTGTAGTTTCTACTAAATGCAATATCTTACCCATGATTTCATGTGCCTATTCTGAATCTAAACACGAAGTTAAATTTAGTGTAACGAAAAAAATAATAACAACTGTTACGCACCGCAAGGAATAGTCTTCCTAATACTTTTAAAGTCTTCTGATTGTATCTACTCAGTAGGCCTACTCCTACGGGCGATTTTTATTTATGTAGCTATTACATTCATTGATGTTTTTAGAAGTAATATGCCACACACACATGTACCTTATTAATCTAGCTAGAGTGTCTACTTGCAAACACAGTCAAAATACAATCAATGGGGCAAATTAACAAAGAAATTAATTCTCCAATCGCTTAAGCTTGTAGTGTACCTTCATTTATTTTAAACTCCGCCTGGAGTATCTTTTTGTCTACATCGCACACCATTAAAAAATACTGGGTCAGTACAAGATCTATGATTAATAAGCCCCAGTTTTATTGGGGTTATGGGTATGGAAGCCCAAAAGCAACAATTGAGCGGTTTGGTGTCGATACCATGGTAACAGGTATAACTAAAGCGTTCCAAGGTCTCCCAGTGCGGGGCAATTCCGTATTGTATGTTTGAAGTCCCTCACAGCTTTCTAGTACTAGGGTTCGACCCGTGAGTCTAAAACGTGTTGTTTAGATTGAGGCTTATAACGCGATAGGGTCACCGTTGGTCAGGTCACGGCCTGCAGTTAACCCAATCACGCTCACCGTCATGTGACCCTGGAATGGGTGCTTACCTTAGTTACGCTGACGTCAAAGGTTTCGTTGCTAAGGTCCAACTTTGTATAACGCAGAGTTTCCATCTAAGCCAAATTTCAGGTGTCACAATGGCACCACGGTAAAGGGTACAGCATGTGCACCTAGATTTCACCTGTCAGTGTCACACTAATATTACAAACCGCAGGGACTAGCACTTTAACACCTCCGACTTGACCTGCCAAGAACATTTTTGTGGATTTTAATTCTCCCAACTTGACACAAAAGTGCCGAGATTTCTTCGTAGTGATTTTCTTGTGGCTCTAGTCACATTCTGACAGAATTTAATACTTTGTTAGCCACCACGAAGTGTATAACCTGTGGATAACATGAGTACGGCGTCCACCATCTCTCTTAACTCGACGGATGCGTGGGGTTCACCTACCGACCCCATGAAACCCCAGCCGCCGAAAGGAGATGTAGAAGCCTTGAAAAAGCCCGAGAAAAAAAGAGGAAAATGTGCCGCATTTTGTTGCGGTGAGTGAAGCTGTGATCATCCTCACCCTACCCGTAGAAGAATTGAGCTCAATTTGCAGCGTATTTACCGCCTTGAACGAAAGCCCATGAGCTCAAGTTCTTTGCCGGTATCTTCACAATACAATACAGTATTGTCAAAAAAGGCTGAAAATAAATGCAAAAAAGGAGATGGAAAATTCATTGGCATGAAGAGGAAATAAGTTCATACCATCACATACTAAGCGATTGATAGAATGCTTATAGATGCGAAATCTAGGTGAAGGTCTCGCACCTTTAATTGGTCGACATGCCCTTAATTAGATATCCATTTACAGGGTGGTCGCCATGGCGACGACCCTGGATTTGGACGACTGATGTGGGTCGATAATAAGGAAGGAGGAGCTACCCTCCATGCCCCGAGCAACCTAACCCCTCCTTTTCCATTTCCGAAGGTCGGATATCGATTTTCAAACTTTCAATTTGTATTATAGGAATCTTCGAGACGCGCAATACGCTCAAAGGTGCCGAATCCCGATTGATTGTCAAGACCACTATCCGAGAATTAGTCATTTACATAATTTTCTTGACGATATTATGCATCCGTAAGTTTAACACAAAAAATCTTTCACTTCGCTCCCACGTTTCGCTGCATTTTTTTCTTTTCATCTAATTTTTCTTTCTGCATTTTTTCTTATCTTAGTCGCCTTCGGAATGACCAACCCAACTATGTTCCTTTTCACAAGTGCCTTGACGAATCTTTTTATCGATTCTACTTTCGAGGACGGTCAAACGACATTCCGAACCATGACAACCATGAACGACTTCTGGACTGTAAGAAATAAGAGAACATAATTTATCGGGTCAATGCTTTTTATAACTTCTTTTTTAGTTTGCCGAAGGCCCCATGCTTGATGGGTTCTACTGGGAGTATTTTTACGATTTAAATGGTACATTGGCCGAAGACTATGACAACAATATTCTTTACGAGAATAAGCTTCTCGGTGTACCTCGTTTTCGTCAGGTATTAACATCGAAATTTATAAAGGAAAGAATCATTGAAGGCTCTAAACACCCCCGAGAGATCACAATTTCCCCGGCCACGGGATCGCGCCTGAACCGTTGTTGCGGATCTGTCTGTGCCTAAAAGGCATGTCAAGGTCTTGTTAGGCCGGAGCGAACACAGTTCGTCCAGCCAAGCTAGCGCGCCAGACGCGTTGCCTTGATACACGAGCTCGTAGAGGAAGAGGCAAATTTTTGCAGGCCGGAGGGATTGCGGTTCCCTCGGCTACTCACAAGGTCTCAAGTCACGGACCTTTCAACTTTAAGAAGTGCTACTCGGGGAGACTGACATGCCACGACAGGCCAACGTGAAGGCGGATCACCCGGCCAAGTCATAGAAAGAATCATGAACTGAAGCTTTTGAAGATATTTCTGAAACCCTATGGCATATACTTAACATTCCTGGTTTCCGTCAGCTATCACTTAAACAAGCTGGACTAATCACAGTTGGTCCTGCCGGAGTTCTGGTTATGGCATTCAAAGGATTATTTTTTTTTGTGTTTTTTTTTTTTATATTTCTAGCTTGAAAAAGTTTTGCGTGTATTTCTACGGAGACAGCACACACCATTTACTGAGATTTATTAAAAAAAAGGTTCTCATAGAGAATAAAGGAATAGAGGAAAATAGGAGAGTACACGATGACTACACTGTACATAACATTACATTACTACACTGTCCACTTTCGTTTCACAGTTGCGTGTACGAAACGATTCCTGTCAAATCCCGGAAGCTTTTGCGAAAACTATACCGGTATGTTACGGAGCTTACTCAGAGAGTCGCGAAGATCGCAGCACAATTTGGGGAGTGAATGGCTCAAAGTAAGTGAAAACTTCTCAAGTTAGTAGAGATATCCGTAAATCCGGAGCCTTGCATCACGGAACTCTTCACAAAAAGCTTTACGTTTTTTTTTAGCTGGAAATACGTGGGTAGTGATATTCTAAAAAGCGTACCCTTTTGGGGCAAAGTAGCGCTATACGGAGGAGGTGGATTTGTTCAGAACTTGGCAACGAATCGAGATAATGCTTCAGAAATTATCCAAACGATGAAAGACAGTTTATGGATTCATCGCGGGACGCGTGTTATCTTCCTCGACTTTACTGTTTATAATGCTAACGTCAATTTATTTTGCATTGCCAAGTGAGTTTTATTTCCTTTGTCGAAGTTACATCTGTTTTAAAAAATAACTATTCGTATCTGCTTTTCCAAAAAGAGTAAAACCCAACGAAAGACCAAAACTTGTCTAACTTTTTTCGTAGATTGGTTTTCGAGTTTCCTCCAACGGGCGGAGTGGTGACCTCGTTTTCTTTCCGCACCGCCAAACTTTTACGTTACGTCGAGGCTTTCGATTTCTTCATTCTCGCTTGCGAAGCCGTTTTCGCCTTTTTTACCGTGTTCTATATTGTTGAAGAGCTTGTCGAATTATGCAAGACTCGTTGCGAATACTTCAAGAGCTTTTGGAACTACGTGGATATGACCGTCATCGTGGTACGTTTTTTTTTCTCTTTTGCTTTCCAAGATTCCTTTTCGCCCCTACATTTTTTTAACTGCTGCTTTTGGGTACACTGGGCTAAAATTGCATTTTTTGTGGCCTGTTTTTTTCTAGCTCTCTACAATTTGCATTTGCTTCAGCATCTACCGCTATTTGATGGTCAATACTGTGTTGGAAGCCTTGCTCGCTAACGCAGAAAGGTTTTCGGATTTCGAGGAGCTCGCTTTCTGGCAAATGTTATTCAATCAGACCGCAGCACTTAACGTCTTCTGCGTTTGGATCAAAGTCTTCAAGTACATTAGCTTCAACAAAACCATGATGCAAATGAGCTCCACACTATCTCGAGTACCTGCTACAGCGAACGTCCCTTAAGAAACTTGAGCAACCTTCTAACGAAACAAACTTTTTTCTTTACAGTGCTCCAAAGACATCACTGGTTTCGCTGTCATGTTTTTCATCGTCTTTTTCGCCTTCGCGCAACTCGGTTATCTATTGTTCGGTACCCAGGTAAATAGCCAAGTTTGACTTTAATGAAGGAGCTTAACCGACTTCATTTGCATAGATTGGGGATTTCCGTTCGTTCAGCAACGCTGTTTTTACCTTGATGCGGACAATTATGGGTGACTTTGACTTCCCATCGTTAGAAAATGCAAATCGCGTCTTAGGACCCATGTTCTTCATGGTCTTTATCTTCTTCGTTTTCTTTGTTTTACTGGTATTGATTTTTCGCTCTCAAGTTTCAGCACTAACCCTCAGACAATCTCAGCAAAATGGAGACCAACTTAAAGTAGAAGAGACACAAGTCTATTCTATTATAAGTTCTTATAGAGCTGGAAATTTCCTTTACTTTACTTACCCTATCTGCTTTCGCATTTCCTCTTCACGTTTCTTTACAAATGAATCAAACAAAAGAAAAGACGGGTCTTCATCTCGTTTTGTAACATAAACACTATTATCTCTTCGCCAGGCGTCACTTATTAATATTTCACTCTGTAAGCCGCATTTCATGTTGCTTCTATCGTTGGATACGTTATAGAATATGTTCTTGGCTATTATTGCGGACACGTACACGGAAATTAAGGCCGAAAGCGAAGGCAGAAGTCCCGAAATTGAAGTGGCTGAATACCTGAGAGGCACGTTGAATGCTATCATGGGCAAATTGGGCCGCAAGCAAGAAATGGCTACAATTGAAAATGCAGTGCAGCAATCTTCCAACGGCCAAGCTTCAGAAGATGACGTCAGGAAACGCCTTAAGAAGTATGTCTTTTCTTTTCTAACTTTTCCCATGATTCAGTAAGTATTTCTTTTATGTATTACTTGTAGTTTTTTTTACTATACTTAGAACGTCTGAACAGTAAAAATATGATTTTGGTTTAAATATTAATGTCAAAGAACAAATGACCTAATTAGCGATTAAATTATGGTTAAAGTAAATTACGACTAAACAGCTAAGCTCGAGAGTGGTGGTGTTTTTTGCGTTCTATGAAAGTCTTTGAAGAGTATAATTGAGAAAAAGATGCCTTGATTTGGAAAATATCTTGCCGAAAAAACTTAAGATTTAAATTTTAGATCTGGCTTTTCGGAATTGGAAATTGAAATGTTCCTGAGCAACAAGGAAGCGGCAAGCGGTAATGGTAAATCACTTTTCATGAAAGATTGGCGCAGAACATGCTAAAACATGTTATGCAATTTACGCCTACTCTCTTATTTCCCTCTTTCCCTTTCTTTATCTATTGCTACTAGGGTGTCAAAAAGGTGACTGTGCTGCTGGTAACATTCCTGGCGTGGGTCTGGAGAATGGTGTCTCTATGGAAGATTATGCAGAGTAAGTCATCTTTTTTTTGCCAGGTCTGAAGATATTTGCATGGAAAAAGGTTTGATACAGTGTTTTTGTTCCCCGACTGTTTTTCTGTTTATTTTTATTCACTCACTCCTCTTATTGCTTTCACCCTCATTTGAAAAACAGTTTAAATCGTCGTGTGGAAGCTATGGAAGATTCCGTCTCCTCAATTGTGGGCAAAATTGATATCGTTTTAGTGAAGCTTGAAACGATGGAAAAGACAAGACAGAAACGACGTGACACGATGGGCAAAATCTTAGATACTATCACGGACAACGATAACGGTAAAGGAAACTTAATCCTTTTTCTGTGCAATACATTTTCGTATTTTGCTTTGGATGTTGCAGTGGATGAGCAAACCAAAAGAAAACAAATTGAAGCGTTAATGCGATCCGAATTGGACCGCATGACTCATTAAATCACAGCCATCACAGGGATTGCGTTAGTCTACATTACGTTGTACATTACAGGTAATCACACTCCTTCGTGACATAACTCATTTTCATTACGTAAACTGATCCTTGCAGTCATACTTCGTTAACTTTTCCTCCTATAGTAACTATTTTTCAGTATTTGCGTTCAGTCATTATATCGTCCTGTATGCATTTCTATATCTTTCTAGACTTCAAACTTTGGGACTAATCGCCAGTGTGGGTCACAACTTTCAGTTATTTGAGCGTTCTGCTAAACTGTATAATACTGTTAAGGATATTGCGTGCCTTCCAAAGACAATTAGCTAACAGATGATTCATAGTAACTTTATAGAAAAATTCCCTGATCGCAAATACCTGGAACTTGCTCAAGGAATGTTACACTTCATCACTTCCTAACCTTTTTTTTTGTTCCGAGTTTTGTCTTGAAAATCGTGTGATAAAACTAAGGGCATTCTCGCACGGGTTTCTTATGCACTAACGCTGATCTGAGTGCCTTAATTATAACTCCAAGTCTAAAATGTACCAACAATGTCGCTTGTGTAAGACATTAAATCCTAATAAACCGCTCCCTGAGGTCCTTACATTACACCTCCCAAAAGTCCGAAATGAAACATCTTAGCACCCCAGATATTAAGTTGGGTCAGATCAACCTAGCTAGAGATGTATAAAGGAGCCCAGGGAAATAAACGCCAAGTGAAGAACAACGAAAAGAAACGCAGCAAGACATTTCAAGTAGGTAACCGTGACAAAGAACTCCGAGAAGCTTCTGACACTCGGGATTTATGTCTCCGTACTTACCCCTCTCCCCCCAGAAAAAACGAAAGAAACATAACTGGGGGGGTTGGTGGATGTTAGGGAAGCTAAAAAAAGGGGAAGAACTACGCTCTAGTCACAATTTACTCGAGCTGTATTGTGCACAACTCTAAAATAATCCTTGTTCCTAAATTTATATTATTCACACATTACGCTAAACCATCTTTATGACGAATGATTGCTTGGAGGTTATGTGCGTTCCCCTGGTGTCACTTGCGAAAGCTAACAATAAGATGTAGACGAAACGAGTACAGACATGGAGCATGGATTTGGTTTAATTAGCTTCAGAGCTTATTACGGATTACTTCTTTCCAGCCAGATGAACATCCAAACACTCCTCCTTTCCGTACCGAACAAAAAGCACAGGTTTTGAGGATGAAAGACCACTTAACTACTTATACTTGTACGAAATGTTACCATCCGTTTAACTGAAGAATGTGTTTCGATTTGCTAAAAATTTCTAGAAAAAATTTCGGCACAATCTTCTACAACATTTGGTTAAAACTTGATAATAACTCCCAGTGTTCATCTATACGAGAAGCCCCTGCGGAAAGGAAAGTTTTAACCAGCATTTAAACATGAGGAACCTGCGGAATTTGCGAAGCGATTGGTAGGAATTGAGAGTTGGCAGACATAACTAGAGAGGCACTTCAGAGTACGAATTGTAACTTACTCAAGTTTCACGTACTAGAACCATAACAACGCATTGTTGACAACAGCGATGTTTGCAACAGAGTTGGGGATTTCAGTCAAACAGTAACGTAATCGAACCAGACATAACCTAGGTAGTTCCATTAAACGACAAGACAGGATTGTGTCACATGACAAGGTTAAAATCGCCCTGTGCGACAAGGGACGGACTCGATAACAAATTGTTGTGATATGTAAAATCCGGAAAAAATGTACAAAGAACAATGAACAGTTCGCAAAAGTTGCTATTGGCATCTCAGTCTGCATACAAAGGTTTCAGCATTAAGCGAGACTCCAGGCGAGTTGTTTGTAAGTATTTTAAGGGTTAGTTTCAGAACGAATTCCTCAAATTTTTCATCGTTTTCGAGTGTACGACTGCTTCGATATACGACGACATACATCGTACGTCACCTACTTGCAATTACATCTCGCGTAGATCGCAACTCTGCTCGCAGAGTCTATTATTATTACAAGACTTAGTGGAGTTGCTCTGGGAGTATAGCTGGCACTCTCTATTTTCCTCCTCATTTTACGGGTCCTTTTTCGCAAGCTAATGGCTGCAATTCCGTTATCCATAAGGGTTATTGCAGCAATACGTTGCATCGCTAGTTGTCAAAGGCAAAAAGCGGAAAGGGACTTTCCGAACAATAGGGGTATCCGCACGTGAAACGTTTTTTCTCTCGAGTTCACGTAAAAGAAGGTATCCGGGATTGGATAGCAGGGCTTTCTTCGAATGCCTTGCGAAAAACAGGAAACGCGTTCTTTCCATTCTCTCTATTCCTAAGGAGAGGAAGATAAAAGAAAAATAACACATATTTAAAGCATCTTTCAGCGCATACATTTTTCGTCTGGGAAACGTCCACGGGATATCTTTTGTTCTAACAATCTTAGCACACTTCGTAAAGGAACTTCTCTCGGCGACGTGAATCAGGACAAAGAAAATAAAAGGTTATTTAACTCAACCTTTTGAAAGACTATTAACTAATAAAAACGTTGGCCTACGATGGCGAGGGACGTTCTGGTTTAAAGATAAAGCCGCAGGGTAGATTAACACGTCGGCGAGCTTAGCTGCAAATGGCACAATTGTTGAAGACGGTGTTAATAACAAAAGTATACAGAGCTTCTCTCGTAATAAGAAACGAAAATGGATTCACGGAGCGGCAGCGGAGAGCAAATAGAATCGCGCGCATAGAGACAGCAATGGTATACCAGCATCCCAAAGTGGAGTCGTTTCCGGCAAAGGGAGCAAGAGCAAAACTCGAGCTATGAAAATCTTCCTGGACTAGTGTTCGCACTTCCTCGTCGGCAGTTTGAACAGTTCCTCGCCAAGTAGCCAGCTGTACTGTACTCGGGATTTTCTTGCCCTAAATAGAAAAGCAAGAATGTGTTGGTGCCCGCTTCCTTCCGTTTTGTTAGCACTTTTATGGCTAGCGTGAAGTGGAGAAAGTCTTTTGACAGAAACTAATGTTGTTGGGAAGAACTACAAGCAGTTTGGGCTTAGAGCTTTCACTGTCGAAAGCATAGTTTTATCCACCTGCGTAGTGTAGCATAGACACTGTAGCGTCCTTGTTAGAGTGTGTTGAAGAGTACAGTAGTTCTTGAAACATTTTGTTTCGTATAGTGATGAACACAGGTAATGTAGAAACCTAAATAATTCATCCTCATTCTTTCGTAAAAACACACCGTCCGTAGAAACATATCAAAGTATTCCAGCACAGTATATAACAGTGTAATCAAGAACAAGGAGTTTCTAACATGGGCTAAAGCTAACAAAAGGTGGGATGGTGACAGCGTGAATGAGTATGTCAACTGTCCAAGGGTGTTTTGGGTAGGCTAATAACGAAGCACCGAACAGAAATTTCTCTGGTCTCATACGGGTTTTCTAATTGGTAGGGTATAGTTCTGTTTTTGTGCACACCATTCCATTGTTTCCTACAGAATCAAAAATTCCGATTAAACGGCACACTCTTTAACCAGACTAATTTATCTCATTCAAGCCGCTGACCCGCTTAAACGGACATGGGACACATGGCTATTTGTTTGAAATGTTGGTTTATGCCTGAACTAGGACGAATTTCATTACATAATTATATCTCTATAAGCCAGTAATTCACCAGTGAATCATTTTGCTCACCCGATACGTAATCTTTATTCCCAAATTGCTCTGCGTTGAAGAAAAAATTTTTCGTTTGATTAGTTCTCATAGCTTGTCATTTTTCTTTCCATGGGCCGTATTGATTTGTCGAGGTAATGGGGTATATTTCTGGGGATAATTTGTCTCTTACAGAACTCAGATTGCTTTGAATATAGCGTTGGCTGACCGGCAATTAGACCTTCCATTATAACAATAATGCACCTATGTATGAATCAATACCCTAGTGAACTTTCCTATCCGAAGCAATTTCTTTCCCTGCATGCTTAACGAATTGATTTCCTAGTTAAACACTTATTCCATTCGGTCAATTTTTAAGTATATGGTACTTGATAATCCTATTGTTGCGAACAGATTTGGAGTGGCTGAACGATTTGCACTTCTGGAATCTGTTTTGGCTAAACTGACACAGCGCTAGGCGTTGCTTTCATGACTAGAAATTAGAACTGACCTTCCCCTTACGCTGCATTTATACGATAGAACATATTAGTAGTTCATGTGCTATTACGAATAGATGACCCAGAGTAGTTGAGTCCTATTTCTCTCAATACAAGAATAACAACTGCGTTTCGTGCAGCATTGTATACCTTAAAAAAATTGAGTCTCAATTCCATTTTGTTACCCTAGTTAAAAATCAGACTAAAATCGTGAGTAGAGCTTCGGAAAGCTATCGGTGAACCTTTCATTACTACCCTCTACCTCGACTGTCTGCTCAGCAATTCCGCACTGAATGCTAAGCAATACCTAATCCGCTTTGGCTAGTAAAAGTCTGCTTCCCGATAAAAGGAGCATTCAAGGCTCAATTGAACCTTACCAGTAATGGAGGTTTGATTGTTACGTGCAGCGATGTCGAACGAATGGGCGGGGATCTCATTAGCACTCCCAAGGCTCCTAAGCCAAAACGAGCCTGTTGCATACCCAAGCATTCCACGAACTTCTGGCTCTTTCATTGTCGTGCTGCTTCGTAATAAAGACAAAACAATGGGCAAGAAGGTATACACATCTTCACTATTCTCCTTACCAACTAATCTCACCCGAAGTGCGAGGAAAGAAATACGAACTTGTCAAGTATTGCTTCTCATTCTTCAGTTTACCTTCCTTCGTTGTGTCGGAACGGTTATTTATCTTTCTAACACCCTGCTTTCAGTATTAGCTGGCAGTATCTTGTTCAGTACTAGGGTAACTAGTCTCGCGAGACGACAACCTGGTTGATTAGCATCTTTTGTAGACACAGGTCATATTTCTGGTCCCTTTTAACCTCTCTTTCCACTATCTGCTTGACGCTAACTAGAAGTAAAAAATATTTCTGCGCGATTTAAAAGTTATTGTGCTGTCTCTCAAGCTGTGTGTTCAATAATGTTGATATTAAAATACTTCCACAAACTTCGCCTTTATTGTCTTCTTGTCCGCATTCTTTAACTATTCTTTTTGTTCCCTGTTTTGAAAGTCAAATCTAAGTTATTCAATTCGTTCTCCCCGCATCCCCAAACTCAAATTGATAACTAAAAATCAAGCACGAAATAAAAATGTAACTAAACAATAAAAAATGGGATTCTCGGGCACGCAAACGCAATAACCATTGTCTTTAAAACGCATTTCACAGGGTTGACTTGAGTGTAGCCATTGTTTCTAGAACCATGGGCAAATTGGATCAAAGACGGACTCCTACTCGCATGGATAGTCGTAAGTAGGCCTTTTCTGTTCATCCCTCACGCCCCACCCTACCACCCCTTCTTCGGTCTAGGCTTACGATATATCCCAACAGCCCAAATCCATCCTACTCCATTTACTCTTCTTGTCTTTTCTCTCTCTTGCTTAAACATCTTTGTTGTTGCTCTCCTCTCTTGACATTCTTGTTGCTTTTATCCTTGTTTACCCCCAACCCCCTACAGTAGAACTACTCAGCATGTTAGGTTTGCCTCAATGGTTCACAATGTTAAAGCACCAAAGCTTCCATGTACTACCGAATACTATAGGCTTCATTAATGCTCTTTATCTTCCACAAGTTCCCACCTGACAACTTTTTACAACACTAAATCGTGGTCGTTGCCCTTTTTTGCAAGTTTAAACATGAGCCTGTCTAGGTCGCATTTGCTTGCTAGCCCCATAATCACCCCATGGTGGGCTTGACGAACATAGGACGAAATGTCGAATGTGCGTTACGGTTAGGCGTTCAATGCTGTGTTTATACGCACGTTGGCGAGCTGAAAGGACGTAGGGTTACAGCTAACATGCATTCACACCAATTGGGTATTTTGCCCGAAAAGTCTAGTTGCGTATTTATTTAGCATATCTATCGTAAAGCGGGATTATCCTGAACACCTGGGGTTACATTGATCATTTTATAGGAAAGTGTAGGCCATCTATTGCTCCCCAACTACGAAACGCAAAGCAAGGCATGAAGGATTGCTAGATTCAGTGATAAATAGGCTTTCTTAGGAAAATGTTGTTACTAAATAGGGTTCAAGCTAGGGCAAATCAAATTTTAATTGGATTCAACTTGGTTCACAATGACGTTAAGAATCAGTTTTATCTGACTGTTCTTTCTTACACCATAGGTTAAGGATCTTAGAGGCTGGATTTAGGTCGTCCTTCAAAATTTGAACCCAGGTTAGGTAAGATAAAATAGATTTATTGTTTGGACTAACGGGAAGACTTCTGATATCTTTCGAAAAGACTAAAATCCATTAGAAAAAAAAAACAAAAAATATTACAATAGCACCTCGATTTAGCAGACTTTCAAATTATCTCATGCAATATCGCTATGAATACTACGTGGCAATTGTGAATCGTCATTTAAATAAGCCGACAATTTTAGGATAACACTGGTAAAAAAGTTATTTCTTACTTCATGCTGTCAGTTAATCGAGAGTTTCATATTTTGCTTGATTGCATGACAATTATGGGTGTGACGAAAGTCTACACATGTCTATGACCAGGACTGAACAGACCAACCTTAACATCATTGACTCTAAATGATAGCTTACGTTCTTACTAAGCAACGCGTTTAACCAAGTTTTATATCTATTATATCGGAATGCAGAATAAATTAATCAAGGTTTTCTTAGCCTCGTCTTCCCGAAAATCGCAAAATAGTTACGAACTGCACTCAGAAGCCGTGTTCCACCTATCTGAGGCCTCGTTTCGTATCGACTTGCTAGACGTCGATACGAAACGCCTGGCGACGTCGATATCCTTCATAGAGTCGCTCTAGTAACATTAGGTTCAACCGTCTCGACCAACGAGAGCCAATAAATAAGAAATAAAAGAAACATCCATAGAACAACAACCGAAGTCGTGAAAGGAACGACATCTAAAAAATATTATTTCTTCTCCTTTCCTGCCTACATTGTTTCCTCATACGCAAAATCTCAGTCCTTTTCCTTCTGTTGGACTCCTTTGTATACTGTAGTAAGAAGAAGGGGGAAAATACGCGTTCGTAGGCAGAAACGGGGAAAGCTAAGCTGTTAGGAATGTTTTTAGTGCACAGGGCGTCTCGGGCAGGATTGAGTGCTGTATCTCGCATCCTCTAGTAGTTACACTATTCCAGGCCTAGGGCAAAAACATGCCATTTCTTCCCTGAAACGCTAGAAAACACAGGATCAATGATTTTAGCGTTTTCCGGCAACATTTTAGCGCGAATTTGAAAAAAGGACACCAACGACAAAGACAACAGGTTACAGAAGGAAGATTATCCATAAGCCTACGAATTTTTTTATACGATCTGTCGAAAACCAGGTTAGCTGTACGAAAGAAAGCAACATAGATCCAAATCTTTTGACATTAACTCTATTCACTTGCCAATAGATTAAAAGGTTAATATTGCTGCAGACAAAGACCGCTACAGGGAAGGGAAATAAAGCAAACGCGTAAAACGCGGTCAGAAGCCTCAGTAAGTTGGGTGAGAGAATTTCTGGAACTACTTATAAACGAGGTAGGAAAATATAAATCCTCGAATTTATTGTATATCCGGTAGAATGGCCTTGTATCGTCCGTTAAGCCTCTAGCTCTCTTTCGGTCCAGAAAAATTCCTTTTATAGCTACAGCTTGTATACGGTTCTGTCTACAAAGATATGTTTCCCCCTAACTTGTCTAAAGCTTTGTTATCAAGCTCGCAAGTTTGTCGACAAACAGGCTTCCGACCATTTTTCTCCTTGTTAGTTTTCCTACCCCACTAAGTTCTCCGTAGAGCCACTTGCTCTCCAGGGCCAGTACCAAACTCTACTGTACACGAGTTACGGGGTGCGCAAGATGCAGCCGTGCATCTCCGATTCCCTGACACGTCTAACGATTCTTTGACTGAAAGCTTTCGGAACTCTCTTCGATCACCGATGGAAGAAATTTCAATGGAAAACTGTTTGGCTTGGATTTACACAAAAAGGATCAATATTGTCTAAACACTCCAACAACCAATATGTTGGCTCTCATTCAAACATTTGACACTCGAATCTCTCGTTACTGCATACCCAAATTCTCATATGAACACACAATGTATAATTTTTTTACGCACATATATTGGGCCGTGAACAAATACAGGCTAGAAAAGCAAACCGACTAAGGCGTATAAGGAAGAAATTCTACATTCGACGTTGAGTGGAGTGCAGTAATAACTCCTATCTAGTAGAAATCGACACTTAGGGATATTACTTCTTATATGTGAAGACAATTTTTGAGAAAGTGAGGTGGAAAACTACTTCTGCGCTCAATGTTAGCTGTCATATGCAACTTTGGGCCCACCGTGCTCGTCATAATGGTGCTCACCAGGAAGAAATTTCCCTGTGGAGTATTTCTGAAAGGTGCAGCCGACCTGTAAAATGTCTGAAGACTGAGTTTTTTCTCATTCAGATACTTTTCGAGAAGAACCGCTCCCCAAGAAGCGGGGGATTTTTGGAGCGATCCTTATCATGAACCAATTCCCCTCAGGGATTCCCATAAGGAAAAACCCCTTCAGCAGGATTGCACGAACCACATACACATTCACATAACCCGATATACGGCAATTCCCTGCTACCTCCGAAAATGCATGCGCTCGAGTAGGGAGATGCCGTCCAAAACCTAAACAAGGACGCGACGATCCGTGTAAGCAGATTCGAGTCCGGTCCCACGTTTTCTTAATCTTATCACGCAGCTCACGTACCCGCTATCCTTGGTAGTTGGGAGCAATTTAAGCTTCGATACCTGATTTGTGCCTTCTTCGCTCAAGATATAAGGCCCAGGAAGGACACAAAACGCGAGACGTCGTCTACGGAGATGTGTGTCCAGGGAGAGATAGAACCAGCAATCTGCAAAATCGAATTCTTACACCCCCGTGTCCCTGACTTTTGCCTATCAAACAAAATTGAAAATGAGGAAAACCTGTTCCAGGTACAGAATTTAGAAAATAATACTCAGCGAAAGGGTGAAATTGTTAGAGAAAACCAGAATCCACAGCACAAAGCTGGTTATATTGAGCATGAAGCAGGGGAAGTATCGAAGTAATTTAATAAGGTAGACGAGGGTAACATGCGAATATATTGAAAATGGGGAATAAAATATAAATATGAACAAATACCGAAACGTTATATCGTAAAACATTGACAGTAATGAAATCTTTAAAACCTTCCACGAGTTTGACTCTTATTGAAAGTTACTGAAATGCAAGGGAAGAGGGCGAATTAGAGTACTGTACTGAGAAAAAAAATAATTATACATGGCAAGCCACAGAGGCCTAATAATGCCTCTCGAGGCTAATTAACATTCATAGGCGCAATACGAGTTTCTAACAAATCGCTTTAAAAGTAAAGACATTTCATATACAGTAGTTATTTACTCCATACAATTTTAAATTTCGCGGTTTTTCACATTGTAATCACTGGTTCAAATCCCTCAATACTTAATCCAGGTAATCAGCCTTAAGAGGCTCAGTTAGACTTCTTTGGTTTGCTAGGTAAACATTTTTTGCTCAGTACAGTACAGTAAAACCATCGAAGAGGTATTCTAAGGTCCCGGTATCACAAACCCATTTAGGGAGAATAACATGGGAAATTATCAAATGTCATGCTGTAAAAACGGTTCGAAAGTCAAAGAAACGCTTTGACAGTAATTTAACTATTAGAGATACTTAATATACAGTACTAGTTTCAGCATTTCTGCTGAAAGCAGCTTTTTGTAAATTATGTAAGTTTTTGTAAATTTTATTATTTGTAAATTATGGCTAAATTTTTGCTACTTTTTGCTGTACCGAAAATTGGAACTGGGGCAAATCAATGCAATAGGACTATTAAAAAAAGGGGGTAACGAATTGTAATATCATATCTGAAAATTTTAAGATTTTGTTTGCCCGTATAGTTGTATACCTCTATTCAGAGTTTCTAAATGATTTTATTCATCCACGGCTGTTAATCACTGTAACAGGCCTCCTTACCACGGAGGACGAGATGTTCCTATCATATGTTTAAAAAAAACTTTGAAGTTGTGTATACCATGGCTCTAAGCAGTTCGTAGCCCGAAGTCTAGGCCGTACTCTTTTAACACTGACAACACGGGAAGGATGGCCATTTGATTTTCACTATATTGTAATACTCATAGCATATTTTTGTTACTAATATTAATTAAATATTTTTTTACTTCAGTTAAATATTTTTGTAATTACCGTTAATTAATAACAAAACATTTTTTTCCGCACACTTAGGAAATAACGTCGTGAAGTTCTAATATTCCAGACATAACGGACCAAATTTTTTGGGGTTATAGTATAACTAAAATGTAGTATAATACGGAAAAGATCTTTAGTATAACACAAAGCTTGTCGTAAAGCAGGACTTTGCTTCCAGATTTTTTTAAACAGTCAAAAATAATTCTAAAATTTTCACCGCAATTTTCTCGTGTAATCGTCAATAAGAAAAAGTGTAGGCTATAGATTGGGCTTCAACTTTGCTAGCAGTAATAAATATTTCTTACTAACCATTTACTTACAAAACCAGTAGAATTTTTCAATTGAAATTTCTCTAGGGAATAAAGTTATAAGTTCTGCGAATAAGGTTACAGTAACAATGAAGTAGCAATAATTACAGTAACAATAATTTCTCTTTAATTTCCCCTGCACATCGAAGCAATTCAGAAAGACAAGTAATTAAGAATGTCGAACAAAAGGAACACCAAAAACCGGAGAGAAAATAAAAATAGTGAATAACAATGGAACTTTAACGAAACTTTAATTGCATAGCTATGCTAATTTCGTTCGCCATTATCTGCATAATAACGGCAACAAGTACAAAAATTTATTTAAAATCTCATTAAGAAATTCGAACAACGGAACACAAACAGAAAAGAAGCTCAGACATATAAGGTGACAATCAAATTCTACATTTCTACATTCTAGTCTCCTTTATATGCTTTAGAAGTATTCAAGGAGATCGATTCGAGCTTTTTACTTTTCAACGCACTAGACTTCTAACAGTCTTTAATTTATCATAAGAAGCATTTATGCACAATTCAATCTCCCTCAGAGCATAACGTCTTCAGAAACTTTGCCAACGTAAAGGCGTTTTAGTCCAACAATGCCAGCTTACCACGAAGAGTTATTTGTATGTAGCCCTTTTTCTTCCAGAAAATTCAATACTAGACGGCATCGAATCACGCAGTGGACAGTCCATTTGTCTTCAACCCGCACTCACGCAAATTTTAATCCAACACTTGCCATGCAGCACAGGTGAAGAAAAACAAAAGAATGCAATAAGTTTTGCTTAAAATACCATTCTGACTCGGCCAAGAATCCATTTTAGTTATGTAGCAGCAATATGTAAACTAGTTATCGATTTCTGTCTTCCATTGTCTATCTTATCATATTTCACAATAAAAATTCCAGCACAAAGCTTTTCAACCTTCCCTCATTTCCCCTGTACAGCCCTGGAAATCAATTCACCATTTACAGGCAAGTAATATCTAGGCCATAAATTGTGAAAAATTAGGCTGAAAGTTGCCCATAATGCAGTGATACGCTGCTTACGGACCATAGAGCTGCGTCCATCCCTTGATACGCTCCAAGGCCCACTTGGCGATAAAGTGCCTCAATTTGTCAGTCGTATAGTGGCAGAAAAAGTACTCCAAATAAATCCCTACACCCAAGGCGCTTAGCCATTTCAGATTCCAGACTATCGTTTTCCTTTTTTTTTCATGTTACGATCCCTCCCGAAGTCCGTAAAGACCCATATTTCCAGCTTGTTAAACCAAACGACGCGAAAACTGGGTCAACTAAGATTCTAGCCAACATTTGTTATTATGATCAACAACTAGAATCGTGCTTTCTGTACAATTTACCCAACCCTTTGAGAGTTGTATGCTATACGAAGATAACACAGTAACATCCCGCTATTACGTACAGGCAAGGGGAGGAAAACTTTGTACGTTATAGCCGATGTACCTAATAGAAGCCCGAAGAGTTCTAGAGAATAAGTTTTCTTTTATTTTGTCCTATTTCTATGATTTCATATTTCATTTCACGTGTTAACGGACACCACTTTGCAATAACAGTCTTTGTGCAATTTTTAAGTGAAAAATAAAGTGTAGTATAATGCACACAACTTGTTTTATTTTCGCTTTTAATACAAATGTCCACTGAAACGGGTTTGAGCGCGAAATCTCCAACAGAAAATTCGAAGGGATTTGTTGAGGAGCGTTAGCTTGTGGAATACAAAGTGTTCCTTTGGGTGGGTGTTTCTTATGCGTTACCACACGGCGCAGCTAGTGTTAACTATCGCCGAACGAAAAAGCATATGTAAATGGCCCAAGGGACCTGTTTGTCCACTATAAGAGAATATACGTTATAGACGATTTTTTCCTTGTATATTTACGTTGAGATTTTGCCCTGACCAGTGGACATTGTACACAGCAGCCGATTGTTCGTTATTACCGCTGTACGTTATAGCGCGATTCTACTGTAGTATCTTATAGGAGCATGATAGCATAACAAATCCCTTTTCTATAAAGATCAGTTTCAAACGACGGGTACCGATCACTTTCAATCTTGGCTCGTCGCAGCTCTCAAGCTGTGACTTTCGATGATTTAAATGAAAGCTTTTCGTGCTATTTCGAGCTCTTCTTAGTTCGAGTCAAGCAAACGAATTTTTGTAGTAGTAAAAGGAGAGTACGAGTGCGTAGGAAGTTTTGGTTGTCATTAGTAACTTTTCTGAACCTCTATCAGGGTGTGTGGATTTTGCCTTGCCACGAAGTGTCCAGTACCAGCGGCGGCAATAGTGTGTTTGTTGATACTGTACTGCTGATCTTCCTGCCTTTGACTTGTTGAGTTTGCTCCACGAACGCACCAACACATTTCGCCCAGCGTAGCAAGCCTAATATGCTGATTCAGGCTGCTTTCCTAACCCAGCATGAGAAAACACAAAGGTATTGTGCCCCAACTCTCATTCGCCAATGTCCCGCCCGCTATTAACTTGGAAATCGCCGCGCAAGAATGTGTTATACGTCATTAAATCTTTCCGGCATGTAACACTTTGAATGTCAAAAATCCTGCATTGCGCATCAGCTTATCCTATGTTACCTCACTAGCTCGTCAGCTCACCCTTGCTCGCCATTCGTCTTACTCTTTTCGCTCCTTAAAATCCTTCGTTGAGTGAATAGCAGCTCAAAAGCTTGCGGCTAATGAAGCTTTCCTTTATGTACCTTCTCTACGTGCTAGGAGCTCGCCTAAGTTGATTCAACCTTCTCTAACACCATGCATCTCATCATTTTCTTTTGCCTCACAACCCAGTTTCTTTTGCTTTTCCCTCCTCTCTGTTGTCTCTTTCATGTATGTTTCTGACCTTAGAGCCAATTATAATGTAAATTACCCCAAACAGATATACAAAAATGTTTCCTTTTTTGTCTCTTATACAAATATCTTGCGACTATCAGATTTATTCCCAGTTGGGAGACTTTGTTATGATTTTCTTTTATACTTTCCTCTCAGTCTTAAGTCCTTTGACGATACCCAAGAGCCTCGAAGGAATATAAACAGAAAAGAGAAAGCTAATTAATTATGTATTGTTAGGTAGCAACTTGGTAGGCAAGTTCACGCAAAGCGTCAAGAGGATCGTCCAAGAAGTCAAAGAGGATGGGACGCAGGGTAAGGATTAACAGTTCATTGTTGGTGACGACATTGTATTGATCTCAATCTCATTAGCTATGAGCGGTATAATGCGCTTCTTTTTGCCGTGCGTTGACAGTGTTTCAATTGAATTCAGCACTTATGAAAAACTCGTTACTGATTTTCATTTTGTTGATGACATTTCCTGATTTTCGTTCTCGTTTAATATTGTGTTTTGATAGGCTTTTTGTTTTTACGTGTGTTGACTGAGATACGAACGAAACAGTAAAGCAACATGGGGGCAGTTCTCATTGCCTTTTTTGGGGGGAGGAGGGGTGGAATGCATCTTCGTTTACATCCGAGTTTTCAACAGCAAGAACATTTTATTTTAGAGAGGACATATTGTACTCATTTTGCAACGATTTTCCTTGGACTGAAGGTTAACGGTTCGTGTCATAAATGAAAATTCGACTTATAGGTCTACCGTTTGTGGACATTTCGCCCAAAAATAAATAGGGCAGGCTAATTTAATCTAGGTTACATTACGTTAATTTTTCTTTCATTGGACAGTTACCAATTTCTTTTGCAACGGAATTGACTAGAGTAAAATTTAGTCGGGCCTATAAAGTTAAAGATACCAAGCGATTGGGCAAAATTAGCAACAAAAAAAAGTTTCTTGTCAGTCGGGCTACCGTTGATTATACCGTTGATATACCAAGCCATCATGTTTCAGTTACTATCAATGTCTGCATCGTTGAAAACAATACGCCTCCGTGATGTTGTCATGTACAATTGTTTTATTTATTTCTAGAATGAGGGAAAGGGGCTACTATTGGCACTGATATGTCAAGGGACCACTTTCGAGTACGAAATAAGGGAAAGCACACTGCCACGATAGAGGGCACACGGACAAATTTTGACAAAGCCTAAGCATGAACCAGCTTACTGAATCCGTTTACCTGCATTTTTTTAGTTTTTATTTCTTTATTTTTATTTTTGTCATTATTTGTCGTCAGTATTATGCACTTGACAACATCGAAGCTTTCAGGGAAATATTTGCTTTTAGTAGTCATGCAACTGTAAAGGAAACTGAAAGCCTGGCGCTCATTAGGTGAAGAATATTGGACTCTTTTCGGTTGGAAGAACAATGCAATCTGAATGACGCCATATAGGACGGGATGGCGAATTCATGTAAAAGACGTCAGAAACTGACAATAGGTATAGAGAATACTGAAGTATAAAAATGAAATGCAGACAACAACATTGTCTCGACACTGTTGAGATAAAAAAGGAAAACATGTCCGACCACAATATAAGAAAAGCAAACTGCTTACAGCACCTTTCCCAACTGTAAGAGACATTTGACACCGTACCCTTGCAACAGGTGACGGCGTCACACACACACACACAAAAAAATAGACAACTTTTCACGTAAATCGTTTTAACGCTGAACGCTAACAAGTAAGTTGGAGTTTTTTTGTAACAAATGGATAACGATTTTAAAGGTAGTTGCAATCAGCTGTGTAAACTGACGCGTGTATAAGCCGCGACGGACAACATTGGTTCATTAGCGCTTGTTGACATTTCAATTAATTTTCCATCGCGACGACTACCGAAATCCTGTTTTACACCTCAAAAGGTCCAGAGGCTCTTCTTGTGCATCCAGGCTCTTTCGCCTAACTTCACCTGCGTACGTATGTTTTTACAGGAGGCCAACCAAGAGACGAAGTTATTGCCATCAATGAGCGACTGCGGGGAGTTCGGAGCCGATTGGAAGAATCTTACACGACAGCAAAACGCGCCTTAGTTCAGCTTCACGCCAAGTACAACGAAAGCAAATCTGTCACATTTTTTCGCCGTTATGCTCTCCTCCGCACTATGATCAAAGTAAAGAACATTGAAGCTAGAGAGGAAAAAAGTGATCGCTCCTCCATTCCTTTCCGATCATAGAAAGTAGAAAAAAACGCTAGCCATTTTTGCCTTTTGTCGGTAGGAAGTCGTCAGGCTCGAGACCCAGTACTGGGCTTTGGTAGAGATTCCTAAGCAAGATAAGCAAGAACCTGTGCCGACATACGTTCTCAGAGCGTGTGCCACGTTAGAGAAGACACAGAAACCCGGAGAAGGAGTAAAAACTTCCGCCAAATTAGCCGAAGAGGATGAAAAACGACGGGAACGCTTGGATCGATTAGAGAGTAAGTCCTAGTTTTTTCTCTCTTCCTCCCCACCAAAGTTCTTGTAAAAAATGCAATCGGTAGAACGTTAGACGATTTTACCCTTCAGCCTTAGTTAAAACAAACTACGTTTTTTTACTAAGAATTTCCAGCATCAACGGTTTAAAACCTACAGAAGGTCCTAACAAAAATCCTAAGAAATCTAAGAAAAAGCTAACTCGTTTATGTAAACAAAATGAAAAAGAATATAATTCGTTTCTTCCCACTGAAATCTTGGGAGGGGAAAAACAGCCCACAGAATAAAATGCTCACGAACTTTTGAGCTACGCAATCTTACCAATTGTTCTTTGTTCTAAAAACTTCGCTAAATTCCCTTATTGCGAAAACTTTAGTTAGCTCACCGCATTTGTGTCATTGTGCATTGGATGCGGAAAACAATGATCAAGGGAAGTGTTGGAACCGACTTGTAAAAACACAGAAGCGTAGCTTTGCGTCGGTACTGAGACTCAACTTTAAATTCGGTTTACAAGCTTCTTTTGTTCTGTCTCGTCTTTTGCCGTTGGTATAATCCAGAAAATGGGCTGAAAAATCAGAAAAAGTTCTGTTTTTGTTTAAATTCAATCGTTTCTTCCTCTACTAGCCAAGTTGTGGATCATGACAATGACAAAAGCGAAAGAACGAAAAGCATAAGAGAACTGAACGGAAAAGTCAGTGGTTTCTTGGAAATTAGTGACAACTGTAGAATTTCTTGGAAACAGTGAGCTTCGGCTTAGGAGAAAACTGAAAACTATATGTGTTTCAGTGTCATTTGTTGAGTCGAAATCTGTGACAAGCTTAACGTACCGAGTTTTCATCAGAGGATGACTCTGAAATGAACCTTTTGTCCGAGACAACTCACCGCTAAATAAATCGGATTGCCCCTTTTTCTGTCTTAAATCACAATTTCTTTTATACGTAACTTAGTGTTAAAGAGGCTTATGCGAGCTAGTTTATATGTCTGTATATAACTAATTATTTTATGTAATACAGGTCTCACGTCTCTGCAAATTGAGCAAGAGAATACTCTGCTGACCAACGACCTCTACAGACTGCTCAAGAAATATGCGGGACTGAGGAATATCATCAGAAATCTCAAGGTGAGTAATAACGATCGTTGTCAAGTGAGACATGACACTTGTGAACCGCTGCAGACTTTCTGGACGTGACTGGGGCGCGAAAGGAAAAGTCAAAATAATAAAAATGGAGTTGTTTCATCTTTGCACTCACAAGATAGAAATGACACGGATTTAATTATCGAGACATGATTACGAGAGTCGCACACTAGACTTAGCTAAAAAAGCATGCCTGTTAGCAAGACGGCGTGAGTAACACGCAGTCTTGTAGGTGGCAACAAGAACTCGTCTACAATACTTACCAAGTGTTCTTTTTTTAAATTCTTGCTCGTGAATGCAAACAAATAACCAGATCAAAGAACATGCGGACCTTGCTCTAGCATCAACACATGAAATATGCCACAATCACACCATTTTTTTAAACGTCATACTAGTGGACGAGCAGCGAATAGGAAAAAGTCAAATTTTTTCATCATGCCCAAACTGGAGTGAAAAGACCCATCGACCTACCACGGAGTCGTCAAGTTACATGACAGGAACAGAATACCTGTGACGATTTTCGTAAATGTCTTATAGTGATTACCAGAGATAAGTTTATCGGACGAATATTGCAAAAATATATTTTAGCAAATGAGGTGAGCAACGGTATCCCGCTCCTGCGTGATTCTCTCGCGTTCTAATTTGCGTGACTATGAGACAATTTCCGCAATGGGAATTTAATAATTAGTCATTTGTTGAACATTTGCACTAGTTTTACATTATGGTTTAGTCAAAAATAAGTGCGATAGTCCCGTCACCAGACTTAAAACTGGTATAACCGCCATTATACAAAGAACTAAAAATTGCTCAGATTTATACATGTGTCTATGAACCTGAAATATATGAAACCGTCAATAGGCTGTGCCCGGAATGGTTAATTTTTAAAAATCGCTCGTTTTAAAATTAGTGCTCGCATTCTTTTTGGAAAAGTGCGCACTCGCGTTCACACTGGTATGAATTTTCCCCCTGTTGACTTTGCAAACCGTGACTTTTTCGAAAATGTTTGCCTCTTTTTTTTAATACTATCCAAATGTGATTTAGTTACGCCAAATTTCACAAACTTTTCCACTCTCCCATGGTCTTTATACGGATATTTTATTAAATAAGTGCATAAGCACTCCAGCATCTAATGAGCCTAAGAAAAGGAAGAAAAATGATCTTGTTATACTCGGTTTCCTCAAGTTTAGTTACGTTATGATGTCTTCAATAAGTTAAGTTTTGTTAGTTAGGGAACTGACAGGAGGGGCAAAATTTCAAAGTTCAATGGACCAAAATTACTTAAAGGCATTTAAACATAGGATCTGATCATGTGTTTCACCTTGGGGCTCATGAGCAGAACACACAGCTAATCAACACTGGATTAATAAGACATCTCACATAATTGGTAGATTCCCTTCTTTTGATGCATGAAAAAATTTAATTTGTGAAAAAATCCGTTAGATGACATTCTAATCGCGAACGTGCGCTCGTTGTTTCCCGCTCACGATCGCAAAAAAAAAAATGAAACGAACAATCACGCTTATTGTTCGCAAAATTTCGAGCGCGCTCCTTTTAGCTCTAGTTATACATCCAGTCTGTTTCCACTCACACAATGTAAGAAGCACCAAATATCAGACGTATCCTAGCTTATCATTCGCATTTAAATATTACTGTAAGAAAGATCACCCATTTCTAACATTTTATTTTTCGCATCCGGGTATTATGTGGCAATCCCGCGAAGTTCTAGGATGCTACAAAACTTGGTTACACTGTCCAACTCCAAAGTCTATACTCCATTACGTGCTAACGAATCAATTCCAACTTGTCTCAACAGGAAAGTTATATCGGCTCCAAAGTTTATCCAATCATCCCTCGCTACAACATTCTTAAAGACATGGTTAAGACGGTCCTACGCCATCCAAATTACATGGAAGTATGCCACGAATCCAGCAGTTAAGACCATCTAACGGCTGGACCCTACCCTCCTAAGATGTCTAAAGGCTAACAACTGCATTTTCTCCCCGTAAGTGGCGTACATATTTGGACTAACTTTAAGCTTACACACCACACAGGAAATTTCCTGGAAGCGGAGCACGAACTACGGTTCCAAGAAGTGCAGTATTGGGGCAATTGTTGTCGACTGAAATTTCCGTTTACATGCAACGAGAATGAATATGCCCTAAATCCTTATCCCACTGTCTCCCAAGTTTCCCTTGCTAGTAAAATGAATCCGTGTATTCCTGTTTGTTATCCCCATAAATGAATCGGTATATCTTTATCACCCCCAAGACAACGCTTGTTACGGAGATTATAATGTACAACTACAATGTAGGGAGAGCCTGTGTTATGTTGGCTTTGTTATGCAGAGCGCCTAAGTTTCCAACTTAACGGGCACCTCAAACTTAGGGATTGTTATGCAGCTTAATTTCATTACACCATCGAAGACTTTGATGAAAGACAGGCACGGACTTGGACGTTTTCTTTGTTCCCATTTTCTGTCATTGTAGCTCGTCTCATCTTAATCTCGACTCCATTTCCTCCTTTTTCCTTTATCACCTGGTAATCGCGCCAGCCCTGTTAAATGTGACATCCTAACAAAGCTAGAGAGATATGTATAATTTTATGCACTAGGAACAAACAGTGGTGGGTCACATGTGTATGTTTTGTGTTCCTTAACCATGTGGGTGTGTTTCGTTGTTGCGCGAGCGTTGGGAATGATGAACAACACTTGCTTTAATGTGGTGTACCAAATTCATACGGATACAAGAAATTCTGTATGTTTTGCTTAACACAAAGTCATTGTGAATATTTTCCTTGGAATCTCAACTATTGTATTTGAATGGGAGGAAAAGGACTGGCAGATAACACACGTTAAACTGTATGGGGAGAACCATGATTTTTGAAAAGTTATACAGCTACAATTACATTGGTTTTCTTTTTTTTTCTTTTTTTACCACTGTTAGCATCCCTGTTTCAAACATTGTTTCTTTAAAACCCTTTCATATTAGCTGACAAGTAAGCTAAATATATAATGGCAAAAAATTTAGGCTCTTTCTTCGTAGTCAATATTCTTGCAAATAAAGCTGAGACCAGAAAAAAAGTTTGACGTCAAACAGCGCATGCACTAATCGATTGCCAAGTTTTAAAAATTACAGCTCTAGTAGGCAAAAAGGTATTCAACGTTCCTTCTCCCTTCGAAATTTCCTCTTTTTACAACCCTAATTTTCGCTGACCTTATTTTTCCCTAAAACCAATAGGGATTTCTTGAAGACTTGAATAGAATTTTAAATAAGAATTTCTGTTTTAGCGACACAGTCCAAAATGGACAAAAAAGAGAAACGACAACAAGGGGGGTATAGGAGATAATTTAGAGACTTTAACAAGAAGACAGAAAAGAAAACAAAAAAATGCATACTCCCTTAGTAGAAGAAAAAAATGTAAACTGTGGTTCACCACCTTTCTGTCAATATTCCTCGATTTAATGAAAAGCTGCGAATTTCAATAAGCGACTAAAACATGCCCCTAAGCAAGAACCCATCACAAGCAATTTTTCCTCTCTTCTCCGCAAAAATGAATTTTGGCTGGCAAACATAGACGGAATCCTTTTTTGGAGCACGAATTGCACTTTTACCGCTCTCAACACCCATGAGAGGATAAAGCGCCGTCCCTGGAACACAAAGTCAAAACAAAACAAGTTAACTACTGTTGTAGCGGAAGTGCTATACAAATGTGAGATTCTTACTTTATTTACTTTCCAGCAGCTTCTGTGTGGCTCGTCTCGACACCACTGGTATATTGCTCAATTTCGTCTTGGCTCACTTCATCTCCACCTAAAAATGACGACAATCGCAAGAAAACACAGGATTATTAACCAAAGTTGCAAGCCGTAAACTTCAACGACGCACTTATGTAAGTGCGAAACAACAGCACATTCAAGGTTTACAACCAACAAACCAACATGCTGACCTGCCATTCGACGACTCACGGGACGGTTCACACTGAGCAAATATATAGCCTTCAGTTATGAAACACTAATTTCAGCTGAACTTCTTCGTTTTTGCCTACACACTGAGTACTATTTTTCTATAGGCAAAACTAACAAAGCGTATGAAACTTAATTATTGTGAACTATACGCTAACATCTACTACAAAGCTACTAGCTTAAAAAAACGAGCAGTATGAAATTGCTTTTTAATTTTTGCTTTCTCGGAAAATTACTGAGCAAATTTCCGCAACTTGCTTTATAGGTCACAATCGAAGGAGAGTTTTATTTTGTGTGCAGGGTGAACACGGGTACACGACGGGTGAAAGACGAGGAGGCAACAGTTTTGCGAGAGATAAAAAAAAGATGATCTAGGACTGACCATCCTCTTCTTCTTGACAATATTGGAACCCAAACCGCCAATCATGTTCCCGTGCATCAATCTCCACATTGTCGTCGTCGTCAATGCTTATCGCATGGCGAGGAATCGCACGACGCAGTGATGCTGGTGTTCCTTCACGGTGGTAGGAGGGTTAAAATGCGCAAAAATCAACGCACATCGCGCAAAAAGTACCCAGGCGATCAGACACACAAAAATATGGTTTCAAAAATAAATGCCGACGAAAGAAAAAAAAGGGAGAAGGTTATATAAAAATCCCAATTAGTTCCATCATCTTTTAATTACACCGCTACAAATATGGTCGTCTACCACCAACACCGAAAAAGAAAACGTGCCAATCACCTAACCAAAAGACTCAGAAATCGGAATCGCCATGCTCACGGAAGAAACGAGAAATCTGGCAAAGAATTAAAATTGGGTTTGAAAACGTGCACGTGCACATTTCACCCAACTAGGAAGTGTTGGTGTAAAATTATGTAAAGAGCCTTGGAGAGTAAAAAGTAATCTAGACAGATCAGTGAAGAAAGACAGAAATATTTATCCACGAAATTCTACATACTTTACAGCGAACAACAATAACAAAAAGCAGGTACGCGAAACTTTAACGGCTTGTAACAAACCAGAATAAAAGTGGTTCGTCAAAGCAGTTTGCTGTGTAGGTTGTTACTGAGACAGTCTGTGTACCATACTTTTATCTTTTTGCTCGCTGTATTACATCGAACAGACACAAATGGTGGGTAAATTCTTGTTGCTTTCAAGGCTGACCTGTCAATCGGGATGAGGAGGAGGTTAGTTCATCACGGAGGACCGAAGTTGTAGTGGTTGTGGTAGTAGTAGTAGAACTCTGCTCTGACGTAGCCGCAGGATGAGTAAAAGGGTGAGGTGAGTGAGTAAGGGAGGAGGGAAAAGTGATAGGTGGAGAAGTAAATGAAAGACCCTGGCTCGAATCCCACGTGACGACGCGTTTACGAACCACGCGTGTCACTTTGCCCTGACCGTCGTCAACCTCAACTTCCTCTTCGTCCGCATTCGCCATGCGGTCTGTCGCTTGTTGCAACATTTCCTGCATGGCCGCTTCGTTCATAGTGCTCGGGCTACCCTCTACCACAATCCGGCGCTGTACAACTCGGGTCACGTGCACATTCCCGTGCTCGTCTTCGTGTCGCGTCTCGTGGACGTCTTCACCTTGGTCAAACTGTGCCATATATTCCCGTAGTCGTTCTTCGGCTTGGTCGCCCTCGAACTTGATGTGTCGCACTTCGGGTACCATTTGGACAGTGCGGTGAATCTGGTAGGAGTATCCGGGTTCTTCAACACGTTCTTTCATAACGGTTACGCGATTGCCCGCTTGGTCAATGAACTCTTCATGTGCTTCAATATCTCCACCGTACGCACTAGCTCCTTCCATAAAACTTGCTGGCAAGTCTTCTAAGCAAGTGGCCGCTCGTGTGCCAATGATAGTGTCGGTAGAGGACAGCATCGCGGCGCGATTTTCCGTGGCATCTAGCGTGTCAGTGCTGGAAATCATAGCGCCCGAACCGCCACTTGTCATGCTACCAGACATGATGGAGTCCGTTTCGTAGCCCGTGGCTCGAGTGGCGGCAGAGCTACTTTGATTAGCATCCAAAGAATCGCAGGATCTAAGCAACAGGTTGTTAGAATCATGGGGCAGATCTTCTTGGCCACTGGAACTGCTTGATTCTGCGCCAGCCATCGCTTGCAACGAGTCCGTTTCGGGACCTAAAACACGACGAGATGACGGATCTTCCTCGATTGAATCGGCGCTCGTCACCAAGGGGTCTCTTGTTACATGGACCTCCAAAGAATCATCGGGTACTTTGGTCCGGGAGTCAAGAGAGTCAGAAAAGGATTTGTGGGCATTAATATTGGCCACTTCGAGGGAGTCGAGCGACTCAGGTTCGTCACCAACCCTGGTGACGCTAACTTCAAGCGAGTCTAGGCTTTCGGTTAGCCCACGAGTTTGTCGGGCTTCCAACGAATCGGCGAAAGAGCTCGGGGCTGAGGGTAGTGAAGTTGCGTGGGACAAATAACGTCCGGAGGATTTGATGACTCGGGTAGTAGTGACTTGTTGACTCATGAGAGAGGTGCGATGTTTCTCTGAATGGTCGCTCAGATCGCTGGCTTCAATTGACTCTGTCTTTTCGATTACGCTGGTGTCCGTATTGCTGAAGCCAGTGCTTCCAGAAGATATTTGACGGACGCGTAGAGCGCGGGTGGGGGTGTCGGGTAACACTAAATCGTCCACTTGCGGGGGTGGGACAGCGGCATTGAACTTCTCGACATTGCTTTGGGCCTGACGGATGATTTCATCGATTTCGAACATACGCTGTTCATAATCGTCTGAATCGGTATCATCATCGCCTCCACGGCGTCGACCCTCACCGGCGTCGGACATGGTTTCGCAGCTTTCAGATTCGGAGACTTGACTTTCATGGCCTTCATCGATCTCAGACAGCAACGCGGCCTCCTGTTGTCGGGCGCGCTCTTCGACACGAGCAATCTCAGCCATCTCGCGTTCAAGACGTTCGAAGTCAGTTAACGAGTTGACAGAAATGTTGTCGCCTGAACGGTTTACTCGACGTGAGCTAAGTGACTCGGAAGACCCAGAGCCATTGCTTTGTCGCCGCAATTTCTCCAGCAGAACGTCTCTCTCCAAGCGTTCGAATTCTTGTAGGGAATCGACGGACATGTCATCATGCTCACCACTTCGAGTAAAATACTTGCGACCGCTTAAGACATCAAACTCCGGCGTGCTGCTCAGCGATTCCTTGAACCGGTCCAAGTCTCGCCGTTCAGCCCCGTTGGAGCTTTCGTCATCTTCGCGCCCTTCCTCAATGTCAGCTAGGTGTTGTGGGGCACGGGGTTCCACCTCAAACACGGGATCGGCGACAACACTATCAAACTGCATTGCAATCCAGTGTTTCTCACTTTCAATGTCTCGTAAGTCAGGCTCTGGCAAATATTCTTCGCCTTCTTCATCATCAGGGTCAGTGCTGCGCTCGAAGGACATTTCGTACGCGTAAGTACTGGCTGGTAACTCAGAAGGGTCAATGCGCCGAGCCACTAAAGCGGGTGGCGACAAAACTTCTTCCTCCAAAGGAATTTCAGGTTCGTCTTCAGACTCTCTGATAATTTGCTCCTCTTGCTGTCTATCTTCCGGAAGACTTTCCACTCCTTGACAGTCAACGTCCTCAGCTGCCTCGTCGCCTTCTTGCATGCCTAGGCTATGATGGGCAATGTACATTTCTTCTGATTCGGTTAAGTACGAGAATCGACGATCAGCCGTTGGACTGGGATGTTGCACTGTAATATCAGGCACAGGAGTCTGCGAGAGCGGGCGAGGACTTGGGCCACGCTCGGCAGTTAGAGTTTCAACTTGGACAGAATTATCTTCATCGTCCAATACTTGGAGCTCTTCCACTGACGCAGGTGAGACGGGTTGGTCGACGGAAACGGCCGAGGCTATCAAATTTGTAGAACGTGCTGCATCAGGTTCGGGAGTTAAAGGTCGTGGAACTAAATCTTCCGCTTCCGTGGAGGAAAGTCTGGTAATATTATCTAATTCCGAGTCAGGTCGATCTTCGGATACACCAACTTCAAAGGAAGTAGGCCGCGGTTGACTGAACGACTCATCAATATTTAAGACGGAATCGGCGCAAGATTGACGTCGACTCGTGATGACGGACACTTCGTCATTCGTTTCGACCTCAATTTCCTGACGCGAAATGGCTTGATCAACTTCTGTCTCGAACGATTCTTCGTGGACTGAAATGTTTGTGATGGCCGTAGTCGTTGTCACGACGGTCGAGTGCTGTGACGAGGTGGAAATTTGGGTCCCAACCGTTTGATTGATTCCTTCGACGACAGACGTTACAGTCATGGAAGAAATCGTGACCGCTTGGGGCTCAACGTGACTTATACTGCTCGAGCGGCTGGTACAAGTTCCAGCCTCCGAAGTGTGGAGTAATTCTTCTTCTTCAGCCTCTTCACCTGGGGGTTGTTCAACAACAGTTGCGAGGGTGACGTCTGAAAGGCTAGAAATCGATAACGTGGGGTTTGCGTCTTCGTACGAAAAGAATTCGTTTTGATCGACTTCAGGCTCGTCCGAATCCCTAGCGGGAGATTCGTCTGAAGTGCTTCGCGACTCGTACAATGTGCGAGGCTCCGGATGGAAAGTCATTTCGATTGAACGCTTCATACGTGGTTCCATTGGACCCATAATTTCGAAATCGCCGTCCTGGGCGCCTTCCAAGTGACCTTGAGCTACTTCCATAGTAGTTTCTTCTTCTAGGAGCATAGTCTGAGAAATTTCTGCCGCAGACGGCACCATTTCGAAGGAATCGTCCATGTCTTGGGAAGCTGGCTTACCCGCAACCTCAGCTGTGTAAGGGAATTCCGCAGGAATACCAGTCGGGGTCAAGTCACGTTCCGCAACGTTTGGATCACCTGGTGAGACAATCAATGTCTCTGATACTTCGCTGGGAATGTCTAAACTAGCACCGTGCATACCAGATGCATCTGATCCGAAAGAATTGACGGAATCGTGAGAGCTGACCGAGCTTACAGCAGTGTAGAACTCATTTGATGTCGCCGAGCGAGATGACACTTGGGATGTTAGTGCGGTCTCGTACTCGGAAGAGCCTACGACGGTGCCAGAATACAAGGTTTCTACGTCGGAAGAGCAGGGACGACTAACGAAGGCAGTCTTAGTGTCCAAGGAGCAGTCTCGTGCAGTATAAAATGTGGTATCACCAGAGGCGCTCGTTATTGAACCCGGAGAAGTTACGGATTCACTTTTCTTTTCGAACTTCCCGTCAGGAGACTTGGCATCCAATACCACTGCAGATCTTCCCGATTCGAGCGGCGACTCGGTTACAGGGCTCACGGGAGATGGCTTGAAAGTCTCGGTCTCTGCGAATACATTTTCTTCACTCTGAGGCTCGATTTTGCTTACGGACTCCACGTGTTCAGACATCTTCTTTTCGATTTCGGGTGTAAGAGTTTGCTCGACTGTAGTAACGTTGTCTTGCTGTTCTAGACGGAATTCTTCGTGCATAATTTCCAAAGTCCGAGCTTTCTGGGAAACGGTGGGTTTCTGTTTTTGCTGTTCTTCGTGTTTCTGCAGCAAGGAAAGCAACTCAGGTTTTATTTCGAAGTCAGAGGGCGATGGTTCTTCCAAAGGTTTGCCAGCTTGACGTTTCGCTTCCCGGATTTCTTCTTGAGCGGCTTCAATGGATTCTTTGACTTCGGCCAATGTTTTGAGAAGAACTTCCTCTTCTTGTTCCATATCAATAGTTGGTGACTTGGTTTCACTTTGTGGCGGAATGTTCACCGTTTCCAAATCGGTCGGGGAGAATTCGACGCCGCTAAAGCTGCTGCGTAAATCTTCGTCTGTGATTTCAAAACTCGACAAGTTTTCTTCTTTGGCTTTCAGCTGCTGGATTTTGCGTTCGGTCACTTGCTCGATCAATTCTACTTGACGCTCATCGTAGGTTCCTTGACTAGTTACTTCCTGTATGTATTTTGTAACTTTTGCTTCGGTTTCTTCGGTGAAACGGGAGTTGCTTTCCGCTTTGCATGTCGACATTCCAGCAGTAGCTGCTGTGGTGGCTTCGGTTAACGGCGACAATAATTCTGCTAGTTTCGGAGCCTCAATTTTTATTTCTTCGATGATTTCTTCCGCAACTTTTCGTGCTTCGTCTAAATTTTCTTCAGACTCATCTTCCTCGGCTTCAGATTCGGGCTTGGGGTCTTCTTCGATCATAACGTGTTGATCCATCGAGATGTCACGCACCGTTTCTTCAGCAATCATTTGGGTTTGATCATGAACTTCCCACACGGATTCGACCAAAGATTCCTTGGGCATGGCTAGTGGACTTTTGGGCTCGTGAATAATGACGGAGCTTTCATTTTCGTCGATGCTTGAAGCCACGGAAGCATCTTCCTGATGTGGCTCATAGGCACCCGAGCTTCGCGTAACTTCGAAGGGACTACGCGAGCGCTGAGGCTCTTCGACTTCAGGGTGGTCGATATGATCTACACCCAAAAATCCGGTGTTGACGAAGGCCATGCTAGACAGTCGCACGTGCTCGTCCTCAGATTCGGAACTGACGGCTAGGGAACCAAGAGTTCCTGTATCGGGATGGTCTTCGGACGCCCAGTCAACATTGACCTCAACTGACGACGAGATTGACCCTCGTTTACTGAATGAGGCGCGCTCAATGCTGTCGTAGTCTTGTTCCGGCAAATCTATGGATGACTGAGGTTCCGGAACCATTTTTCTGCCGTCATCTCGGGATACATCTCCAAGGGAGTATTCTACATTAAGCTCATGGTCGTCTATTAGCAACTGGCGTGTTTCAGCTACAATTTCGACTTCCTCAGTGGTACTGACAATGGTTTCTGTGGTATGGGAAATGAGCTGAACAACTTCTTGGACTGTTTCTTCACGCCTTAGGGATTCTTCGTCGAACAAGACATGGCGAGTTTTTTGGATGGTAACGGTCTCCGTATTGGAAGATTCGACGCATTCTTCTTTGGTCACAACAGGCTCAAGATTTGAAATCTGCTTTTGGATTTCTTCGGCAGTGGTAATGTCGCCGCTAAGGAGATTTACGCCAATACGACTCGAATCTTTTAAAATGAACTGCACTTCCTTCGTTTCAACAGCTTCTGTCGTAAGTGATTCAGCGATTATTTCCGTTTTGATGTGTATTTCTGCAACTTGGAGTTCAGACTCTTGGTCCATTTCTTGCGTTTCTTCACGAATTGCAACCTCTTTACTATCCATTTCGCTTTCGCCGGCTGACTGCTGATAGACTCCCTTAGCACTAGCTTCCGGGTGGATAAACTCGTGATCGAATTTCTGGTTCGTTGCGATTTCTACGACTTGTACTTTCTGATCTGCCTGAACTTTTTCAACTGTTTCCATGACTTTTTGAACGGGTTCGACTTCGGCTTGTTCAGTTTTCGTGACTTGGGTTGGCAAATCGAAGAATTTTAGTTCAGCGTCAATTTGAGCAGGTCCTACTTCTTCCGTGTAGAATGGCTGCTCCGTGGTGGGAATTACTTCTGAAGAGATTGCAGGAAGATTGGTTTTAACTTTTTTGTCTTCTTCTGACTGGTCTCCAAGTGCTTTGTAGGTTTGTTTTTCACGTTCTTCAGTGCTTTCTTGCTCAAGTTCGCTAATATTGATGCGCTCATCTTCTTGATTTGTTGGAATAGTCTCTGTTGCTAGGGCAGGGAATATGTTTCCTGCGCTAATATCAACCTTTTCCTCAGCAGCCTGTTGTTTTCCGAAACTGACCATGTCGGCAGAGAAAGATTGGAGTTGTACTTTTTCGTCAAAATCTGTTACTGACGTTTCGATTTTGTCCGTTTTTTTGACAGTGTGATGGACCTCGCTTTGCACCGATGTCAATGCACGATTTTCTTCCTCGGACGAAGCTTTTCGTTCTGTAATGATGGCAGATGTAGACACACTGGCGTTTTCCTCAAACTGTCTAGTGACGTCATTAATCCTCTGAGATTCCAGCACTTCTTCAAATACATCTTCTTTTTTCACGGACATTTCTTCGCATTGCTCGAAAATTTCTTTAGCCTTGCTTTCCGTTACAGTAATTGGGCTCGCAATAGGTTCTTCTTTGGAAATGACTGTATCTGTTTGGGGCGCAACTTTGTTTTCTTCCAATCTTTGCCCCTCAATTTGTCGAATTTCTTCTGAGTAGAAATGTTGAATAACGTGAGTTGCTGATTCCACATTGGAAACCACATTGAAAGCTTTTTCGCCGGTAAGAGCTTCTTTAGACAGAAATTCGGTCTCTTGTTGGGCTTTAGGCATTTGTTCAAGCTTGTCAAATATTTCTTCCTCTTTTTCTTTGCCCTGAGATTCCACAACTGTGCTAACAATATGCTCTTCCTGGGATATTACTGGTTCAATTTGGTAAACATCTTTGGTTTCGTAGCGGCTTTCTTCCTTAAATTGCTGAAATTTTGGAGTACTAGATTCCGCCTCATAAAATTCTTCGCTCAAACGGACATCTTGGGTTGAGAGTTCGCAATCTTGTGGAATATCCTGGGGCTCAAATTCAGCAGCAGTATACTGTTCAGACAGATCTGCTTCTGGGATTAAATCGGGCATAGCTGCTTCCACAGGACTTCTTTCTCCGACTGAATCAGCAGGCTGAGGTTTCTCAACAGGGTCTTTAGAAACACTGGGTTGAACTTCAAGATTTTCGGCGGATGTTACAGGGTCAGTTGTAAAGGAAGGGACTTCGGTAACATCGAATTTGGCGCCAGTCATTTCTTGTGTAACAATGCGCTCTTTGATAACAGCTTGGTTTTCAATACCGTCTACTTTCTGAGCAGTCTGTGACACTTCTGGCGACTGGACAAGTCCAAGCTCAGCTTCAATTGCAATTTCTTCCACTTGCAAAACGTCGCTCGGTTCGTCACCTGTATTGATTGCAAAGCTCGATTTTTCTGCTTTACATTGTGTGGAGATTTCATCGTCAACTTCTTCGAAAGCCTCAACTGGAATAAAGTCTTTTTCCACCGGACTCGTGTTGGAAATTAATTCAATTTGGGAAAAATTAATTTCGCGGATTTCGTTTTCTCTCTCAACTTGAGGCAGTTGCTCCACTGCCGCAGCTACAATCTGCTCAGACGTTTGAACACGCTCAAGTTTCGTTTCGGTTTGTTGTTGGTCTTCCTTGTCTGACACGATCGTAAGTTTGGTTGTTTCTACCTCAACGCCAGAGGATTTAAACGTAAGATTTTCACAAGTTTCGTGGTCTTTGGTGTCTTCCGTCAAAATTATTTCGGGAAACATGGCAGCTTCTGAAATTGCTGAAGGTTTTGCATAACCAACTTCTTGAGAAATTACGTCTTCTCGCACAGAGTGTTCTAAAATAGCATTATCGGACGGCTCGTCTTCGAGAACTGGGCTTTGTTTGTCAACTTCAGCGTCTTCCTCCATAACGGTGGCTGTATACAATGAGGAAGGTTCTTCCAGTCGTTCGCTGCTACTGGACAACTGCATGATGGAGTATGGCTGTTCTTCTTCCGTGAGAGCTTGCACGGTGTACGTTGCCTGGTACTCGGTTGTCCAGTCTTTGACGCTACTGGGAGTTTCTTGATCTGTGACTCCATCAGGCGAGAATTCACTGAAGGCTTGAGAATCAGAAGCCACGGGTTTTTCTTCTGATTTGTTTTCGTACTCTTCCACGAAAACTCGCTCACCATCTTTGTATACTTCTTTCTTGGAGTGCTCGTAGTCCTCGCTCAAGATCGTGGTTCCATCACGGACCACCTCTTTCTTGCTAGTGATGTCGGCGATTTTCAAAGACGCCGATTCTTCCGATGTGGTGTACGACAACTCTTGTAAATCCACTTCTTGTCGGTACTCTTCGGTCTGGAGTTGGTGGCATGCATCCGCCTGCATGCTAGTTTCGGATTGGTAGGCATGGGAAGTATGGGACTCGAAGGTCTTGACTTCATGGATTTCGTCGTCCGACTTACGTTCGAATGATTCTTTGATTTCCGAAGACATGGTTTCAATCAAATCTTCTTCCGTCAAAGAACGTTTTTCTGTCTCTTCGTGTTGCATTTGCTCTTCGACGACTTTAGACTGCTTATGTTCGCTAACAGTTTGCTCTGAAACGACGAGCTGCTCTTCTTCTTCCACGCTGATGACCTCTTTGACTTGCACTTCTTCTTTTTCTTCTTTCGAAGTCTTTTCGGACGTTTTGACAGTTTCGACGGTCGAGGTGGTGCTTTCAAGGTTGGAGTCGTTTAACGACACCTTGGTGACAGTGTAACGGCCCACTTCGTAGAAGTCTTCGGAGATGACAGCACTACAACGCTCGGATTTTGTTTCTCGCTGCTTTGCCACTGGGCCGTCAAACGACTCGTCTGACACAACAACACTACTGCGTTCAGATTTGGTCTCGCGCCGAGTAGTGGTAGAAGATCCGCTGGAAATTTCTTCCCAGAATTTCTTGCGGGTGGCATAGCTGTCAATGTTCTCTTGAACGCCAGGCGAAATAGCCTCTGGTTCAGGGAAAGTGGTAGGTTGGGCTAGCATTTGGAAGATCTTTTCTTCCACGGAACTACGAAGTTCAGTGCCGGTCACGGTAGTAGTGGCAACGGTGGTGGGCACGCGACCTTCACTGAGCAATCGCGTAACGCGGACTTTGCTTTCGCTTTTGACGGGAGCATTTTGAGCTTCTGAGGTAGACCTAAAGAGTGTGCGTTTGATTTGTTCCACGTTAGTGATATCTTCCGCCGTCGAGGTGACGGTGACAACGGATGGACCCAGGGGCGTGACGATAGAGGCAGAACAGGTGGGAATTAAGGTTTCTTGGAAGGTTAGTATAGGGTAGGAATCAGGGGAGGCGATACGAGTGGGGGTAGGTGTTCGACGTGATGGCAGAGCAGAAACGGGTGAGGTACCCGGGGTTAGTGAGACATCTGGAAAATGACAAGGGCACAGACACAAACACCGTAATGTTACGTGGACTGACCATTTTTAAAACCAAATTTGAATAACCTCCCTAACCATTTCAGTCACACTAGGACCCTTACCTCAGTTAACAATCAAGGGGGATTTTGTTAACTATTATTTGTTTCGTTCTTTGATAAACTTTGGAATATAGTAAAACCAGCAAATATAGCTCGAAAATTTTGGTTCACTTAATTGAACTTGGCTTAAAGTATCAGTTCATTTATGTAGAATTGAACTAACTGCGTCTTTGATTAAAAAAAAAAACTTTAATCGAATTAGACTAGCTTGAAAACCGATTGAACACATGAAAAAAAATTGACAAAAAAGTATCTTTTATTTTAACTTCAACATTCACGACTTCATGTCGGAAGAACATGTTTGAGTTTTGACTATTCTGTCATCCAGGCACAGAGAAAAATATTTCAGCTGTTTAGTAGTGACAGCTAGAAATAAGACTAACCAAATTTTAACTGAATTTGACTTGAACTTAAAAGTCAGAAAAGTACAGAATTGGCTCATATTCTTGAGATTTAAAAAATGAATCGAATTTTAAGAAACTTTTATTACATTTTCTACGTGGACTTTTATTTCCTTTGAATTTGCCCAGGTCTGCCTGCAACTGAACGATTAACAAATAATCAAAATAAGTTCCAAATATTTTTATCGAAGAACGTCTTGAGCGTATAAATTTGATCTAGTTAGGGTATAAAACAACCACTTATAAAAAGTAATCCGACTTGACTATAGCACTAGATAACTTGTTTTAGACACTGCGTTGCTAGTCGAACTCTTTTTTTTTTGTTAAAAAAAATGAGGTTGCGGTGATACAAGTGTTCCACAACTTCACTCTCATCCCCCTTAAGACAGTTAACCTATGGTTTAGTCCACAATTGTAACCTCAGGTTAAATAGCTGTACCCCAAACCTTCCACTATTTTGTCCCTTTTGTTTTACTTGGCAAACGCAAAATAAAACTGTCGCAACCAAGAACGAATGGCAGACCTCAAAATAATCCAAACCATAAACTAACATCATATAGGTTTGAACTAAATCATAAATTAAAAATAATATGCAAACAAATTGTGCAGAAAAAATCATGACAGTAAGGAAGGAAGGGTGGTAGTTTGACAAGTGGGTTAAGAAAGTACAAGTAGTCAAGTCTACAGAAGTCTCCAGTCTTTTTAGTAGGGTAATATTAGTCCCAACCACTAGTGGGGGTCCAAAAGGCCAAACGTCGAAAAGCTCTCAAACGGTTTTCTTTCCATTCGGGTGAGTTAAGTCTGTTTTTACTTATCGGGGGTAGTTTGTAAGAGACACTCCGCGGCGGGGTCGATTAAAGATCCCTGTAACGCGGAACCAAACCCGGGCGAACCGAGGCACGAGGAAGCCATGGGCGCATACGGCCATGCAAACGACCACGACGTGCAAAGGGCAGAATCATCGCCGGTTCGGATACCTGGATTGGACGGGACGCGTACGCGGCAAAATGAAGACCCGATGAACGGCACAACGTCAACCGGGACCCCCTCAGGTCTAGTGGGAGTGGACACCAACTCTGCAGTCGGACTCGGTTCGGGTTCGAGTGTGGGTTCGGGTTCATTGGAAGGCGTCTCGTTATCACGTAACAAGACCACTTCAAATAGGGCACCGGCGAGAACTTCTTCCGCTAGCTGCTCAGCTTTGCGATCAAGGGTATGTGTGCCCGAGTGAGGTAGGTCATTTAGGCTACTAGCTAACCTTTCGGCATGTGCTGTGGCTACTGCTTCTGGGGATGACCCTGCATCGTCCCAAAAGGATTTGTTACGTTTTGTTCGCTGAGGGCGCTCGGTATATTCGGTAGGTAAGGACAACGGTCGAACGACTAGCTTGGACTTGGCATGCAAGTCTTCGACATCAATAGAGACCGCGTCCGGATCGACGCCGGTCTGTGAGCCAAAGTAAGGGCTGGCATCTACGGGTATCGGTAGTGACGCGTTAGATCTGGACATTGGAGTTTCGGATCTGAAGTCTTGAACGGATTCGAGGTCGTCGGTCTCGATATCACGTACGGCGAGGTCTAAGGTGAAACCGAATGCGCATTTTGACTTTTAAAATCGAGATCAACGGTTAAAAGCTTGGTAACTTCAGGATTTAAAGCGACGCCACAAAACGGAGACGTTAGTAATTAAGACCTTCCCCCGGAACGGTGGTACACTTCAGTGGCAAAGAGCCTTTTGAACCATTTGCCCTCATAGACCCCTCTGGTGTTGCCCTCACAGTAGCGTACGGAACGCTGGCTTCGTAACATGCTCAACGACTTACGGGGTCATGATGATACTACGAGACACGCTATAAGGCGCTAAGATGTGCTATTAGTAAAGGTACACGCCATGCGGGGTGTATACGTCCACATCTTCAAGAGGCTGGTGGCCTACAGATTACTAGCTTACCGGCCGCCGTTGACCCGGCCGCTGGTGAGGAATTCGGGTGCAGTTTCAGACCTGCGACCTGGATGCAGCTGTATTGTCCTGGCGGTTGGGCAGACCCCGACCTTGAGGATGATGATGTTGGGGTATGGGGACGTGACGATGGCACAGGAGAGGGTGAAGTGGACGGGTGGGAGTAGGGTGAGGTCGACCGGGAAGGTGAGCTAAAGATGTTGGCAAAGGGACCCTTATGGGTTGTCACTTTTAAATCTTCGAGATCTACGAATTCGCGGATACTGCGGATCTCAATGGCTTCTTTGCCTGCTTCGCTCGTCCGTACTAGGAGTTTAATCTCAGCTTTAACAGGACGACCTTCGCATAGGGCATAACCTGGTGAATGGGTAGGCAAGGTATGGGTGTGATCGCCATAATTATGAGAAGATCTCGAAGAGGCAGAGTGGGGTCGAGAATTGTCTAGCAAGATTCGAAAAGCCGGAGACTGACACGAGAGGATGGGATAATCCTCCTCCTTGTCGGCGGAGTCTTGACGTCCCTGACCGGTCGGATTAAAGCCACACGAGTGCGACGGGTATGTTTCACGCTCGAAAGGGTACTGGTAATAGTCCCTCGAGTCGGATGTCGCGTTCAGAGTCATAATGTCGCTCTCAAGACAAGGGCTTTCGTCCTTCACTTGAGTCGTCGGAAAGAAAACAAAACAAAACAAAAAAGAGGGGGGAACCCATGAACGAACTGGCGCATGCTTCTTGACTCATGCGTTTTACAAGTAAAAAAATGTAAAACGAAACATTTGAGAAGAAAAATATCTCGAACGGAGTAAGTTCGATAGGGGTCCATGCAGATGGAATTCAGTACGAGGGGGAAAATAATAAAAAAAGAGCCAAGAAGAAATTAACCAGTACCTTGAGACAGAGAAGTTTCAGGTAAATTTCGAGTTGTAGCCTCGGGCTTACAAACTAAAACAACGAAGCAAGAAAAGCTATAAGAACCCCAGTTTGAAAAACGTCTGACAAAAATCACTAATCCCATGTCTTCTGAATGTTTAGTTAGTTGACAAAACAACGGATAAGCACGGACCGCCGAACTTACCTTGTGAACTGACGCTTGAATCGGCGTTCTCCTCGGCCATTTCTGCAGCTGCAAACTCTGCAAAATATTAGACATGATTATAGCTCTAGTGTCTACTCAACATCTACGCATTTAGCAATAATCCTACGCTATAATAACCAAACCCTAAGTCAATCCTACGATCACGAATAACCACGTACCTCAAAACTTCCTCGAATGCGGTTCGCCTCGTAACTTCAAACTCAAATAACCTCTCAATTTTTATATTCCTACATCAAACCATATTTCACCTTCACCTCCCTCCAGATCGCTAACATCCAAGTCCTCAACGTCCGTCTCACCATCCGCCTTGGTCTTACTCGGAACTGCCAGCAAGTTACCGCTACTGATCCTTTGCGCTGGCTGGTCATCGTCAGAGACGTCCGAGTACTCCGAAAGACCTGAACGATCCGGCAAGGAGAGCAAACCCCGTCCTGAAGAACCATCCTGAACTTGGACCGTGGTCCGCTCTTCAAAATACAAGTCCGGCGTGGTTATGCGACTCGAGGCATCCGCTTCATCGCCCGACACAGCCAAGTATTCCACATCTGTGGTTCCACCATCAGTCTCTGGCACTAGTAAAGCCCCACGTGGCGAGATCGATCTCATTTCTTCGCTGTTTTCCGTGACGATCTGGAAACCTTGCTCGTCTTCCTGGATATGGATAATACGCCGTACCGGTGAACTAGCAGCTGGGCCGTTACGTGGTACCGTGCTTGAGAGCATTCGGGAATCTATCTCATCTCCTTCCATATCTATATCTTCGATATCGGTGCTACCGCCGTCGTCGCCCGAAGCGGGTGCCAAGAGACCTGACGCTGAGACTCCGCCTAGAGCTTTGCCCTGCTCGTCGTCATCGAGGTCTTCTACATCGGTCAACGGGGGATGGAAAGACGAGCGGGAAGATCGTCCGCTTTCGACGTCGCTGCTTTCGTCAACAGTGATGACGATATTTGGTGCTAAGAAATTCGGATCAACCGTTACATGGGTCTTGCGGGACCCAAGGGTTTTGCTTTCTGGCTGCTCGTTTATCTCATCAATGTACTCTACGTCCGTGAGGTGCTCAATGTCGGCATCTCCTACAACTAGGTGAGTTTGCGACACGCTTGCTTTGCTATTGCCATGCTTGCGGTGGTGCTTCTTACTCGGTGGCACGCGTCTCGCGTCTTTGTCTACCTCGTCAGTCCTAGCGGTCGCAACTTGCGCAACAGCGCATTCGTAGTCTTGTAATACAGCGACCATTTCCTCCGACGAGTGATACTCAACCTCGTCGACACTTGAGCCATCCAAGCTTTCGATATCAGTTGCACCACCGTCAGCATTAGGAACGGACAGCATGCTTTGGTACCGCGTTCCGGGACCGTTGTCAGACTCGGCGCCCGAATCTTGGTCCACATCTTGGACTAAAATATGTTTGGTAATGGTCTTTACATGTGTTTTGCCCTCTTCATCCTCCACGATTTCTATAATCTTGGGTCGCAGAGCGTCATAGAAGCCGGGGATTTCTTCCAAACAAGCTACTTTGCCCAATTCTTCCTTTTCAGCTTCTTCCTCATCAACGTCCAGCGTTTCAGTATCCGTAACACCACCGTCCTCGCCCTGCAAACTAACTACCAGATGCTGACTACCTGTATTAGCCACCGTTCGCGCGTTCTGGCGATTTTTAGTGCTCTTTCGCTTCTTCTTCGTTTTAGTGACCGTCAGTCCTACACAAAGTGTAGTATCGCTATCTTCACCGCGTTCATCCTCGTCTTCACCGTCTCCGGCCTCGGAATCTGACCAGTTTTCCACATCCGTCAAACAATCACCGAGTCTTTCTGAAGCTCCGTTCGTAACCAAGTCCTCATCTTCACCATCAACACTGATAATCGGCACCATATCGTTAACCATGACCTCCATTTTTTAGTTTATTGCAGCTTACAAGAAACCCAGACTGTAGGAAACCGGAGAACTCTCGTTCCCTACGTTCTAATCAAGACTACCTACGTATGCTAGTTCTGATGAGGAGCTCGAAGAAGACGAAGCCTTACACTTGCAAGCCAAGAGAGTGGTGACGGACGAACCGCATTCGTGGAGAAATGTGGGCGAACGAAATCTTAGCAATGCACACCAAGTCTAAGACAATTAACAAATTCTCTCTCTCTCTCCCTCCCTCCCCAAAACCTGTAAGCCCACACGTGACTGGTACATGCGATTCCTTCTTGCTCAAGCATTCTCCCACCCCGCCAACTTAAGAAGGCATGGTTCTGGTAAAAACACACTAATACAATAAAAAGCTTAGAAACGCTCCTCCTTACCTTGTTCCAAGTTCCTTTGCTCGGCACTCAAATCCTCACCAAACAACGTTTCAGCTTCAGCCAAAAGGGCCGCTTCAGTTTCCTCGTGCTTACTTTTGGGCTCAAAACCTTAAAAAGACACCAAAAATTTTCTAAATTCAATCCGCAAGTAAATTCAGGCGAAAATGTATAAATCAGCAAATGTCGCTTTGGAGGGCCACAAAATTAAGTATTCGAAGCCTCATAAGGAAAAATCAAAGCTTTTAGTCCAACGCAGCCACGCCTTTACAGCGAAAATAAGCATCATGACACAAAATTATTGCTTTTAAAGATGGAAGGAAACGTCTCTTATAGGAAAAGCGGCGGCAAACCAGGGGACAAAAATAGCATTATATTCGAGGCAAGAATAAAATAAAATAAAAAAGGTAATTCTTCCGCTGATAAACCATACTATATTCGGCATCATTAAACCCAACAGCTTGCGTTTTCAGACTTTCAGGCGAGGCAACGACAGCAAATTTTCTTCTGGGTAACAAGCGCAAAAAAGGCGAAGGACGTGAACCATGAACTATTAATTGTTTAAAACAACAACTGAACTTGGGAACAGGGATGCGGAAGCTTATAAGGCAAACCATGCCAAAAAGACTGCACGCGTTCGAGGGATAACTCGGTACCTGTGCTAATTTGAACCTCTGTCGGCGTAGGCGGAGGTGTTTTGGAAGGTGAAACCATTAAATGCTCCTTGTCTTCGGTGACTAATGTATGAGAAAAGACCCCAGAAGGCGTAAACAAGGAGAAGGGAAAATACACACCAATTACGACCAACGACCCACGAAATTATTAGTAAACTAGGAGAAGACAGACTCACCTTCAAAGTCGTGTTGTTCTAAAGATTTGTTCTGCAGCCCCGCGTTGAATTCTTCTTCCAACGTGGCATCATAGTCATTTTCAACGTTTTCTTCTTGTGGCATGGACCAAGACTGTGACAAGATGACTTCTTGGTCTTCGTCAACTGTCGTTATGATTTCTGTAGCAGGACGGGCAGGTGTACTGGCGGCTTGGATTGCACCATCGAAACGTTGTTTAAACCTGTCCTCTTCTGCTTCCAAGGTTTGGTGAACTGTAGTGGGAATTTGATCGTGCTTGGTGGTGATGATTTCGACTTGTTCCACAACTGTGCTTTGTCTCGGAGCGGCCCAATGGTCTGCCTTCTCCGCGACTTCATCTTTGTCTTCACCTTTCGGGGCCTGTTGGCTGACGACAGTTTCTGTTTTTGCATTTTCAACAATGACTGGGACAAGAGGCTTTTCTGCTTCCGGTTGCTTTTCCACCTCCCGTGTGTCCAAGACGGCCTTTTCTTCGCCTTTGTATTTACGCTCTTCTTCTTCGTAGAGATCTCGTTGACTTTCTTCGATGACCAAATTCTTCTTTGCTTCGCCTTTGACTGAACACGAATGGCAATCAAACGTTCGCAATTAAAACGGTATAAAACATTTTATATAACAATGTAAAAGCTGAGCACATAAGAATAAATCAATAAAAAATCTGTAAGAAAATATTACATGATTGGGGCTGTACGATGACGTCATCTTTGCCTTGAATGGGTTCCGCTAATTCTTCAACGGATTCCGAATCCTACAAAAATGACATACAACATAACCAATGTGACAAATTGTTAAATAACTGAACACGAATAATAACTTTGCGAAGTTGGATAATAATTAGGTAAAGGCAAATGCACGTGATCCTGCATTACGCAGTAGTGATACCTTGGTGAGACAATAATTCACTTAAAAAAATTATAAAGAAACAGGCTTTCATTAACAAATAAGGCGCTTGCATAAAAGTGCAATCCAACTGATATTTCTCTTAACCAAGAACAACAGAAGTAGACATTCTTACAGAGAATGCGTAATAATACCTCAAATTAATAAATACGTGGAACTGTTAAAATGCGTTGAAACAACACATAAACGTAAATTGGAAGGTAAATAAAAACGTTACAAGTGCAGAAAATCTTTTACTGAAGCAACGTAGATTCCGAATACGCATGTGGAAACGATAGAGGATATTGGCAAGTTTTACCTTCATGTCTTTCATCCTCTAAAGTTCGCAGCATATATACAACAATCAGCGTCAGCCAAACAGCAATTTACAAATTGCACAGTACTGTACTGCTTACGCTCCAAAGTAGAGGACAGAAGGAAAAAATCATTCCATTACCTTCATCAAGTCTTGTTCGTCATAGCTGACATCTAAACTGGTATTCCTCCTTAAGGTCGCATCTCGGCTGGGTCCTAACTCGGTGCGAAGCATGTCAAAGCCCGACTGATCTAAATGAACCTTCGCAATTGCTTTTTCCAAGTCGTCTGTCACGAGTTCCACGTTAAATATGCACTGATTAACGATATCGTCTCGTCCAATCTTCCTTAATGACTTCTCCAAGGTGTTCCCTACAAACGAGTAGGAAATAGACAAGGGACGTTACGTAAAACAGCACGAAAACAAAACATGGGCGAATAGCTTCTCAGACAATTAGCACAAAAAACATAAGAAACAGTACCCGAACTTATTGGACATCCTACCAAAAAGAAACGAAAAAAAGTAAGTCAATGAAAATTCCAAAAATGTATCACAAAATATAAAAACTAAATCAAATAATGTGTCGTCGTAATAAACGCCAGCCATAGAAAAATGGGTACTAACATTCATGAGCATTTGTATCATTTTCTATTTACTTAATTCTTCAACTGTTTCATTAAGTAGTCGAAAATCATTTATTAACATTATCGTATTTTTAGTTTTTCTTTTCTAAACTGAGACATTGCTTTTTTCGTATTATACCTGTTGCTTTGTTGCCTGATTGCTGCATCCATAACCGGAGCATAACCATAGCTTGTTGGGAAGGACTAGTCGGGTATTCGGATTGGATGATCTGGATATCCGTTTCAGGGATGCCCAACTGGCGAGCCAAGGGGAGCCAGTCATGGCCCAAGAGGTTACAAATGTCCGAAAGCCTAAGATCCGCTTTATGGATTGCTTCGGGTTTGTTGGTGGCATAAATAAGACCGACATCATGGAGAAAACCATATTTTTTTTGTAAGGCGAGGAGGTCAGGTTCAGAGGGTGCGGTTTCGGGTGTGATAAGAGCTGGTAAGACGATATTCAGGTTGCAAATAGGAGTTTGCGGAGGTTCGCCACGGCCAACTTTCGGCTCGCGCATAAATGCAATGCGACCTAACGGTTCCGCAGTGGGGTCTTTGATGCGCACCGTAAATGGAAGCCGGTTTTCACGGAAGGCGCGGAAGGGCAGTGATAACTGATCGCCGGATTTGGTGACGGGCACAAAGTTGCCAGCAAACTCAATGTATTGCGATTTAGATTCCAATACCTTCAAATAATAAATTTTTTTATGTAAATTAAATACAGGACAACAAAGGCCAAAAGCTAACTTGGGCTATAATTAATAAAAGTAAATAAAACATGCAAATAAAAGGTAAAAATTACCCACAATTCCCATGATAATATTAATTACCGATACTTAACTTTCAATTAATGTTAGTAAAAGTCGATGTAAATACGTTAAAAGTAATAAAGTTACGCACAGTAAGTAATGAAAGATCCCAGACAATAACTAGTCAATTAGGAGTAATCGAATACTAAAATAAATTTGTATAACTAAACAAAAAAACTTTAAAAAAGCCAAAAATACTGAATGAAAACTAGACAATCACACTGCACACAAAAAACTACACACAATCATTTTACCTCAACATCGCGGCTCTTGGCAACTTCCACAAAATGTTCTTGTTGTTCAAGGGTTTTCTCTTCTTTGTCATCAGTCATGCAGAATAATCGCAAACGGGCTTCCTCGGCTTCATGCCGTTTGGCAAAAACGACGAATCTGGATTGAAAAGAAGGAACAAAACTTTTAAGAAAAATTCTATGACGAGGACTCGTGACGAACGTCTTCTTTATAAAAGTTTTGTAAAGTTTACTTGGCCATAAAAGGGACATGAATGGCTTCTCGGTACAAATCTGTTGCCATTTTGGAGGCTTCGGTGACATTTCGGCAATCCATAAGCCAAAACCGGGCCGATACGGTAGTGGTGAACGACACACAATCATTGACAAAAGTAAGAGGGGTGGAGCCTGTGACATCTTCCCATTGTGCTCGAGTTGTGCCGCCTAGGAAAGTTCCAAATGTCATATTTTAGAGAAGTTGTTCAACTGGAAATCGTTTGAACCATGAAAAGATAAGCTTCCGAAACAAGCCGAACAGTATTCTTTTAAAGGGTAAGAAAAGAAAACGAGGGCGGGGAAATAAAATGAGTCGAGCAAGCAGCGACGGATAGCAGCGCTCTATATTTATGGGCCAAACTGAAGAAATTTGAACGCGCTAAGACATCTGATCCATTTCCAGAGAGCCAGAGGATTGTTTCTGTGGGAAAACAGGGGGATAAGATGGGCAGTTTTGGAAATTGTCTTTCCATCAGATGCAGGGCTGTCGGAAAAGGGTAAACATGCCGTGCAAAGTTGTTTCCAAAGAACCCAACACTTTCCAAGTTAGTCATTTATTTCACAAATTTCATTCATTTGTTAAAGTCATTTAACTAAATCCATCAAGAGACAATTAAGTTTGGAGTAAAATGACACGAATTGTAGTGGTTTGTTGAAACTTTCTTTCTAAAACTGAACCGAATTCTCGATGCCACGAACATTTAAAATATCTGCTGTTGTAACACACCCTGAATTGTTTTCGCGTCACAGGGTGGAAAAACCATTCACACAATTCGCTGAAAGTTTAACCTGTCGATAACTGCGAATTCGAATCAAAGTTAAATAAATAAGTCGTCCAGTCCTACAATCTATGCCACCGTTGAAACGTTAATAATAAAAATTTATGGTACGTGAGATTTCCTTTGGAAAACTATAAAAACAAGTGCAACTAGAACGAAAAAGGTTTTCCGCTTACAGTTTTAACATGTCAGACATAATTTAAATAGTTTTCGTTAAATTTTCTGTACATAATACACATACACTCTTTCGTAAAAAAAAAACAACCCTCTACAATATTTTTTGTTTCACTAGACTTCATTTTCGACAACTGTAAGCAAAAGCGGACTACAAACGTTGGGTGGCGTCGCGCAGATAATTCCGTCTGCATGCTTCTCTAGCGCCACCTTTAGAGAAAGCATCATAACACTTTGACCGAAATTACTTCATCCCAAAAGAATTTCACGCTGAAGATCCAAAAAATCTTACTTTTACTTCAATTTCATAACGATGCCAGTACATAATACAACCGATTAATCTTGTCTATTAAGGCCCCGGTATACACAAAGCCCTTATGGGAGAATAATACGGGAAATTGTCAGCCATCATACTGTAAAAACGGTTACAAAATGGAAGAAACCGTTCTGGCAGTAAAGATGCTGTTAAAGGCTACCTACTGCAAAAGTTTGATTTTTTCTTGTATTTTTTTAATTAAATGTACAAAATTTGGCTACATTTTTTTACTTTTTAGTTATGCGGAAAAAGGTAAATCCGGTAAACTAAAGCAGCAGGTCTGATTCAAAAATACCTTTAAGGTAAAAAGAGAAACTGAACCGGTCATGCACTTTTTTATATTATATCTAAAGTTTTAAGGTTTTGTATGTCCATAATATGTGTATTACAACCCAGGGTTTCTATTTGACTTCGTTCACGCTTTACTGTCACCGTAACAGACTTATCGTCCAGGTAGGAAAAAATGTCCCTATCTCTTATTTTTTGAAAAACTTTTGAAGTTGTGTATACTGGGGTCTTAATCGTCAGAGAACAATGAGCTATAGGAAACGTTTTCTTCTCTACATTATCGTTGTGCAGCTTGACGAGTGCTGTAAACGATAGCTACACCGAATTAGGATTAACGTCAAATATTTGTAAATGCTACTATTCGTGTCCGTTTACTTACGATAAATGAGACACCAGGAGCTTCGAAACCTTACTACTGAGGGGGATAGAAAGATAGTTGAAGTATGTAGTGGAAGTCTTGAAAGAGAATTTGGTTCGTGCCGACATATGCAAGTCTTTAAAGAAGAAAAATAATTGGGCAGGGATAATTGGCTACTTTTGAGAACTTTGTTTTTCTTTACCTTTAAAGGACCTTTTCCGAAAGAACCCTACCAGAGCCGCCCAAAGAACAATAAACAAACAAAAAGAAAATCCCCAAAATACTAGGTTATACTCACTCGAAACCAAATCAAACTAACAGACTAAATTCAAACAGAAAAGCTATTTTCTTCCGTTTTCAACAATCATTGCCCAACTAGCAACGAAACAGGACATACGTGTCTTTTCTAAGATAAGATAGGCATAACACATCCACTGGTGATATGACATTTGTTATGTGTGCGCTACATGAACACTTTCCAAGGCATAAGGCAAAGAAATAAGGTAAAATGGAGGGACAGAAAGGCTAAGGTGGGGATGGGATATAAGAGAGCTACACAACAACTGGCTGTCGTCTTTGATCATGTGTGTGTGCATAAAAAGGAGGCAGAGAAAGAAGACAAACCTGCCGCCGTTTCTGCTGCATTGCCTGGGGGTAATTTTTGAAGGCAGGAAAGAAAGAAAGATAAAAAGAGACAAAAACAAACGCATAGGAACAACAAAAAAGTAGTGAATGATTAGTGTAGTCAAGCCAACCAAGCTAACTGAGCGCAAGACGTTCGACACGCCGGGGAAAGTACAGATCACGCGATTGTTGCACTTACTCTTTCACTCGTTTTTCCTTGGTTCGCTACACTACATCTAATAGTGACGTAATTTTTTCAGAAAAGATTTTTATATACATAATGAGCCGAAAGAAACGCAAGGAAGGTCAAACTGAACCATATATCGTTATCGTAAACAATGATAACTAGAAGCAGTTATAAGGAGAAAACGCCCTAAAATAAATATATTCGGCAATATTGTACACGCAAGGTTCCTATATTCGAAGGAAGAAAAGTGGGATATTTGTGCCCGTTTGGGATAAGTGCCTTACCAGTAATGCTGCAAAGGAGTCGTAAAGTAGGTGTGTCTCCGCTGTATTGGTTGATCATGCCCCTGGAAGCAGCTTGAGGAACGGGGATGGTCAGGGTGATGGGCTTGTGGAATTTGCGTCGACGTGGTTCCACGGTGACAATAGGACTAACAGCCACTCGGTTGCCCAACAATTTCACGACTAATTCCGGCGGAATGGGCTGCGCCTGTTAAGGAAATTTGCACAGCCGCCCGATACATAACTCCGTCATAATTTTTAGACACTTTCTTATAAGAAACAAAATCCAGCACGCACGAATTCAAGAATGCCTTGCTCCTTTTTCTGTAGCAAATTAACTTTACGCTGTATCTGATAAAAAAAGCAAATTTAATCTTTTTTTTTTAATAAACCCCAATTCCAGAGCTAAAGCTTGATTCCCACAACGAATGTACGTGTTGTAATTGTAGCAAATATGCAGTGTGCTAGTTTCATACGATCGTGAGATTGATTTATCGTCGTCACCCGTAAGGTCAATTATTGTAACTCCGATATTTGAGACGATTTACGTGGAACATATCCAATAACTTGACTCCGCGCATTATGACAATAAGACTATCTTCCGATCATTGGGAACCTAACGTCAGCATTTGAGAGTATACCACGCACTGAATGTTCGAACTGGCTCACTTTAATCTTTACCTACTTTGCAAAAAATAAATGACTGTCTTAGTCGCAAAGAAATTTCCTTTGAAAATCAAATATTTTAACAGCTAATTCCGTGGTGGAAACTATTCTTCGTCGGCGATCGTTATTCACTGAAACTCTTTTTCTAGTTACAATTAAAAGGGTTAATGCCACAACTCAACAATGAATCAAGTGTGCCCAAGGTACAGTACGTAGTACGTGTACAGCCAAAAAGAAAGAAAAAAAGGAGGCATTCAACACACATTCAAAGCCATTCCGTATTCCACCAATCAAAAAACGGGGTTAAAACATGCGATTTTCTTAAAATGTATCTTGTTTTGAAAGCAAGTCCTAGCGTGTTGAATCCCTACTACTTGTTTTTCTTTCTTTTTCTTTCCGGCTGTCAGCGATGTTTACCTCTTGTTTAACAAATAAAAAAAATCATTTTAACCAAAAATGCCGCTCAAAACGTTCGAAAGGGAGCAACCAACCACCGTAAAGCAAAGACAAAATTCCCAGCTGGTTAATAATTCATTTATTAGGAAGCCAAAAAGGACACACGCTTGAAGGTATTACATAGTTAGTTTCAGGCAATTTTCCCTACCACTATCCTACAATAATAAATCTTCCTGATATGCATTTGCATGGATTAACACTTGAGTCGAATGTCAACTGACCATTCACCAAGCTTCCAAAGCACACTTTCTACATTTCGTCTGGTCAAATATACCGCAGGCTCCCTAGTGGAAGCACCAAAATTGCCCGGGACACTGTTACATTTCTTTTCGAAACCCAAAATGTTAGCCAGCACACACACAAACGAGGCAAGGAAAACAAACAATAATTTAAGGTGAAAAGCGAAATCGACGCGTGCAACATGCCAAGATGGAACAGATAGCATTCCGCAAGCCAGAATTCTGAGTATTATCCGTCACATACCGTTTTGAAATGTGCTAAACAATTTACCGTGCAATTTTTTGCAGTTTTGCCCACCATGGCACAATAATACTGTAACCCAGAAAGTTTGTTTAAACTTTCTTGAAAGTAGAAATTAGGAATTTGAAAAATCCAATAATAAAAATGTAAAGAAAGACTGTTAACAAATTTGGTTTTCCTTTCCACTCGATTCAACTAAAATGTAAATCAAGCGAAGGAAACTGAAACAATCACTCGCTTCCAAAGTTGCGGTCGCCAAATCATGCCAACACGTGACTAGATAAAAAGTTTCAGTGAAGAACCACACTAAGTATACGAAGAACAAAGAAAAAAATAGTTGTTTTTCTGCAGCAGAGAAATATGCTCCACGCTTAAGAATTTTGTACTACGATTTGCTGAAGGAGCGATGTACTCAAAAATGACTAGGTTTTGGGAATCAGTGACTAGGAATTCGTATGAACTTCATATTTCTTTTTGTTCTGCATAGGAAGGGATGAGACAATGCGGGAATGTATCCTGGTTTTGGTTTCACCAAATGAGCGAAAATCTTTTCTTCTTGGGTAAATGATTGATGGTGATCTTTTTGGTGGGGGCATTGTGGTTCTTGCGCCATTTAGTCAAATTTACCTGCAAGCCAACTTTGATCTTCTTTGTGAGTGCGCCTTGAGGAAACACGGCTTGCACTTGTGGCACAACGGTCGAAGACACCATACCACCTTCAGGTCCGATGGCATGGACTTCTTGACGTACGCGCGAAACGACAGCGAAATACTGAGGGAAATCCGTGGTCAAAATGCGAGTAATGCGGTTCGTGTTCATGTCTTCCAACTGGCTGAGATCTATGGGAAAACGAAAGGAGTTGTTGGTTGACTAATTTTTGCAACCTTATCCCTTTCACTCGCCAATGTGAAACGTGAGCCTTACCTTCACCATCGAAACTTTCGTTCAGTACTTCTTGCACTGCTTCTTCCGTCGCTTCGAGCGTGTGTTCGCGCCAAGTTTCGCCGTTGTCTGACCGCAGGATGATGATTTCTCGTTCTTTGCCACGCAAAGCCGCAAAATGAGGCACCTCGATAATTACCGGTCTATAAAAAGAACACAAGTGAAGAAATGAGCAAGTCTGACGAAGTAAGAAAGTAACTATAAAGTGATCTCAACCGAGACGAATATCACGGGATCCTTTGCTAATCCTCACTAATAAAAAAGTCTAAGTAAAACAAAAGAAAACGAAACAGCAGAATTCTAAACGCAATGAGTAAATTTTTATTTTCCTGATTTGCGAAAGTATGAACAAAAATGAATATTTTTTCTCGATTTTGTAGCATATTTATAGCTTACAATCTTTTTATACTTTTTATTTATTTTATCTTTTTAATCTTTTTATACTTTTACTTTGTTGTTGTAACTTTACTTACCCTAAGAATTTGGCTTGGTTGGGTCCCAGTTCTAAGATACGACTAGCCAATGCTTCTCCTTCCATCAAAGGTGGTGGATGTGTCAAACGATCGCGTTTGAGGTATCGGCACGTGATACGCATAGGGCAGGGCGCTTTACGGGGCGGGACGATTACGCGTACACCGGAGTGTCTGCAACCTCGCATTGCTCCGCCTCTGGCATCCACCATAAAGCTGACCAAGAACCTACAGTTTTCCCATTTTCCAAAATAAAAATGCACCGAAAAATACTCATTAGTTAACTCAGATATCAAACACAATCCAACAACAACAATATATTTCAACTGTGTTAATTACCAAACCAGGAATCTGGGATGCAATATTCTTTTTTTTTCCTAGGCTGGCCTTTTTTTTAGTTTTTCACGCTCTCTCTCATGCTTTGTTTTGTTTGAGCTGCAACATGCTTGAACACATTTCGAGTACGGTCACATATGTGAACCAGACACAACTCGGAGTGATCTAAGAACTCTGGTGCAATTAATGTATATGACACATGACCGGCATTCCACTTGCAATTACTTACGACGCTACTGTTTACATTTATAAGTTTTTGTAACAAAAAACTTACGTTTTCCATTGGAGTTTCCTGTAAGAAGGCGTGCGATAAAGATTCATGGAAGAAATTCGTTAATTTCACACGCAATTAAGTTAACCAATATTAGGAAGTTTTAGCGACTGTAAGTTCGTTTAGGGCACACATCAAGTTCTTCAAGGTCCAAAAATTTCCGGTTCTTAAGACGTTCAATACCCAACTAAGCTTCATGCAATGTCCTAAGCTGGATACCCAAAACCGAAAACTTTCTCCCAACGCTGGAAGGAAGGGAATCAGACAGAAAAAATAACAACAAAAAGGAATAAAACCACACCAACAAAAGCCCAGTTGCACACCCTAACCCAATTTTATCTCCCGTAAAACCGCAGAATATCACTGTAAGGGAACAATTAAGGAAGCCAAGCAAGAAAATATTTGAAAAAAAAAAAAAACGCAAACAAAAAAGGAAGTGTCGCACCTGGATCTCCACATCCCGGGCCCTGCAAAGGACAAGGATCCGAGCGATGCAACAGAATCATCTAAACTGTGCATACTGAGGCTGCTGCAAAACAGACACACACGCATACACAACATATGATATGATACAGTGAGGCAACTCAAAAAGTTTCGCCAGAAGTGCAAACATCCACCATTACCAAAACTCTCTTCATCGTCTCGTACTCTACAAAGCTAACCAAACAAGAAATCCAGAAAAACGAGTTTGGGCTCTACATTCAATGCAAATAAAAAGCAAACTTTAATTAATTACAAGCGCAACTGAAAGGAGCAAAATGGGGACAAAAAGTTCGTGTTCCAAGGAGGGAAAACAAACTTCTTCGCGCGACACATGCGAGACTGACAAAGTTATTCCAACTACAAAAGCCACAGCTTCAGTTACGACTTCAACTTAATTTCTTATGGTCCTCTTTTCTTTCCCAAGGCATCCCTGGAGATGATTAATTACCTCAACACATTACAGTACAAGGGACTCCACACCCTTTTTTAATGCCTGGCGAGCAAAATCATACTAACGTATAATAACAAAAATATGCTCACCCGACATTAACTGGATGGCGAGCGATGTCCACATTATCTGGAGCGTAATTGCCCGAGAATTGAGCGTAGTTTTCTTTGCTCACTTGTACTTCTTCGCTTGCAGCAGCTGCACAAACAAAACCAATTACTCGACAAAGTCATTCAACTTTTTTGTAAAAACGAACTCACTCATAGAGCTGCGACGTCCATCGCGTTCGTCGCTGGTAACATCCATGGGCAAGGAATCGTCTCCCAAGGATTTCATTTCATCCACAGTCAAGTAACGGTAAGACTGGTCGCCTGCCATGTTGTCTTCACCTGCAAAGTAATTGAAACATTAATTTATGTAATGAAAAAATCTTAAGTACGGAAAACGGCTTAACGTGATTAAATCGAAGGTGAAAGCTCTGAGAGCACAGAATTCGCGTGTGTGCTTGCGTACTAAGGGTGCTCGTGTCAATGAGAAAGACAGTAAACCACGCGAAAAATAGCAAGACAAAAAATCGAAGCGCGCAACTTAAGCCAACCAGCTCCCTAGTAACCCAACCCTTTTTTTTCGAGTTATTTGTATAATAAGCTTCAAGATTAGTAGTAAGTTGTAAGTCTTCCCTTCTCCTTTATATCCCCTTTCTTTTGCTTTTATGTCTGTCACACCCCTTATTTTGTGAACTAAGGGGGTGAAACAAAGGACTTACGTTGAATCCGACCAGTATAGCAAGGCAAGTAGATATAACTTTGGGCTGCCCAACTATGCACTTCGCTATCTACATATTGTCATATGTTTCAAATGGCAAATACAATACGCCCACACAGGAAAGAAAAAATGCGGGTCCATTTATTCAAAACATGCAAAATCAGCCAGATCATTGCGACAGGCCAACAAAAATATATAAAAAAATATAAAGATAATTTTCCTTTGAGTTGAACAGTTTGAGATAAACTTACCGCCTTCATCCTCGGAATCCGTCATAAACGTTTCTTGCATCGTTTCTGGCGCTTGTACTTTGTATTTTTCTTCGGTGATGGTCGTAACAGTGGTAGAGACAGTCGTTTCTGTCACCACTTTGAGTGTCTCCACCACGGTAATATAGCCAAGGCGTTGGGCGATAGACAAAGGAGTTTGTCCTTGCTGTAAACGATAACGAAAAGAAAAAAATTTTCTTAAAGCTTATCATGACATAATTGTCACAAATGTCGTTAGAGGCGCCACTAGATTTGTCACCATTTAAAATCTTACATTTTAGTTGAAACAAGTGTCAAAAGAGATTTCACAGTACTGCTAGCACACTACCGAATCAATAAGTCATTCGTATATTCTATCTGTCCATATCGCTCTGATAACATTTAATACTTATCACAAACCCAGAGCCAAGGAATTTATCGTTTTATAAATACAAGCACTTCTACACGATTCTCACAACTGTTCTGAAATTCTAGCGATGCCGAGCTACTGACCAGTACTGCGAACACTAAGTACTAGTAAGAGTGTTTACACCTTGGCTAAATGATAAAATATGATAAAAAACCTTAAAATAATTACGAAGAGTATACTGTATTTAACACACTTTTTACTAGTTAGTTAAATGTATAGAATAAAGCAAAGAGTGTTACCGCAGTGGTGACATTGGGCGAAGCTCCGTTTTCCAAGAGCAAGTTAACGATAAGCGCATGGCCTTGTTGCGCGGCTTGATGCAAGGGCGTGTATCCTTGGGCGGTCATGGCATCCACTTGGGCCCGGTGGCCAAGTAAAAAGCGTACCATGTTCAACTGGCCGAAATGAGACGCGACGTGGAGAGGCGTGTACCCGCTCTTGGTAGGTACGTCAACTTCAGCTCCATTCTTCACCAAAATAGCTGCAACGTTCACACGATCTTCTTGCGCGCACAAGTGTAAAGGTGTTAATCCGTTCTATAAGACAAACAAATTCAAACTGAAATTCCTGCTGCTCAACAAGTCTTTTTCTGCTTTAAGTTTTAGACAGAGGAAATCATTTTCCGTTCATTGAAAAAGTTACGGAAGAAACATTGGTGACATTTTACCTTTGATTTGAAGTTAGGATCGGCTTGGTGTTCCATAAGCAGTGTCGACATGTCGGTATGTCCTTCCTGGGAGCTGAGGTGCAACGCAGTAAATCCCGCTTTAGATTCTGCATTCGTTTTCGCTCCGTATTCCAACAACGTCGTAGCAATATCCATCTAATTTAGATCGGACAATAGAAAAGAAATCCAGGAGGGTGCGAAGGTCGCAAATTACTTGATTTTTCTTTGCTGAAATATGCAACGGCGTGTAACCATTCTTGGCTGTCGCGTGAGGCGAGGCTCCTTTGTCCAGCAAGAGTAATGCCACATTCTGGTGATCGTAATGAGCTGCCACATGTAAAGGCGTCACTCCATTCTAGAACCCAGACGAGATCCAGTATTACTTACGCCATTTTCGTTGTAATGTTTCAGAGTAAAACGACTTACTTTGCCTTGGGCGTCGATAGGTGCATCCCGCTGCAGCAACAACCGGGCTACCTTCATGTTACCGTACTTAGCTGCCAAATGCAAGGGCGTGAAGCCCTTTTTGGTGGCTGAGGTCAACGAAGCTCCGTTTTCCAAAAGCACGGAAGCCACCTAACAAAAATATATTTAAAATGGGACTCCAATTTGCTCTGCATTTTACCTCATCTTGTCCTTCTTTAGCTGCAATATGCAAAGCAGTGTAGTTGTCTTTGGTGACAGCGTCCACTGCCGCACCGTGCTGCAATAACAGCATGACGATGTCCACATTGCCCAAGCGGGACGCAATATGCAACGGCGTTTGCTGTTCCTAAACGAGTTCACAAATGTTAATTTATTTACTCCTCTGATACAGTATGTCACTGTAAGCGACCCTTACCCTGGCTTTGGCATCGACCTGGGCTCCGTTACGTAACAAAATCCGGACAATATCAGTCTGGTTCGCGCGAGCTGCCAAATGAAGTGGCGTCTCGCCCCTGACAGTGGGTACATTGGAGCCAGCTCCGTGCTGCAGCAAGTAAATGACGATATTCATGCAGCCCATAAAGCTGGCCACGTGCAAGGGCGTTAATCCCGACTAGAAAAAAAGTTTTACAAAATAAACTAATTAATACATAATTTATGGGACTAGTATTAGCAACGCCCTTATCACTCACACCGAACGTAAAAAATGAGATACGCAAATAAACGAAATACAGAAATCTATGACAAACGACTCGAAAAGACGTAGAGTTCAGCACTTTTGTGGAAGCAATGCAAGTTTTTCGCTTACTTCTGTCGTTGCTTCGATGGAAGCGCCGTGCTTGAGCAGCAATTCCACCACTTTGATGCGATTCTTTTTGCAAGCGATATGCAAGGGAGTGAAACCGTTGAGCGCCCGAGAGTTAGGATCAGCTTTCCGGTCCAGGAGAAGTTTAGCGACGCGGACATGGCCACAGTGGGCAGCCACGTGCAAAGCTGTCAAGTAATCCACAGTCACTTCGTCAACGGGCGCTTTGTGATAGAGAAGAATGCGCGCAGCTTCTACATGATCGCCTTGAGCTGCCATGTGTAGAGGCGCCAAGCCGTTCTATAGGAAGAGAGAAATGAATTCCAGAATGACATACAGAAATTCTGCGCCAACGAGCATTTCCCCTGCTACAGACCAAATGAAGATTCCTTTCCTCACTTAAAGAGTTTCACTTCCTAAACAACACTACGTAAATACCTCACTGACGACAGCTGTTTCGTTTATTGATTTTCCACCACACTTTTATGTCCACAAAAATAAAAAAAAAGGAAATGGTTCCCTGGGAGACTATTAACCTTGGCTAAAAACTTTTTTGTTCGAAATCCAGTTTCTTTCTATTTAAGATTACTTTCGTTACAGTTCATAAGACGTTACCTTGGAACTCCTTGAATTATTATTTTTTTTTCAACATGTATTACCTTGGTTTTGGAAGAAATTGGAGCTCCTTTTTCCAATAAGATATCCACAACGCTTTCGTGACCCGAGCGCGCAGCACAATGTAAGGGAGTCAGACCATCTCGGGTTTTGCTTTCTAGATTCGAATTTTTCTCCAAAAGAAGATTAACCATATTGGATTTTCCCCACTTGGCTGCTACATGCAAGGGAGTAATATGATGCTGGAAGAAATAGAGAAAATACGCAATTAATCTTCTGTCAACAAGCATTAGTAATTCTTGTACGACAAGATTTATGCGACTACTTATGTTAAAACGGCGCGCTCTAACTCATTATTTTACTTAATTTTTTATTAAGTTATTCAAGAGGGGTAAAGGTACAAAACTTGTTAGGAATTAACCTTACATAACTTTTAATACATTGGGTAGAGCGTCCTACTAATATTGCACGAAGGCATTGTGAGTAGGCTATCATAACTTAAGTTCCCAACCATGCCAAGCCCATTTTCTGTGAATTATTCGCGAAGATATAGCTAAGCAGACTCAAAAATCACACAATTAAGACGGAAACTACTTAGGATTTCATATTACCAATATTCCCTTTCTTTTCAGGTGCAAAGTTTTACAAAAATGAAAGATGCGGGTAACAATCCCAAAAATACGCTAACTAATTTAAGAACGCACTAGCGAAATGAACACAAATAAAAAAATACCACTTAATAGTATTGTCGATCTGAATTCTACATGTTATTATTTACAGCTATATACTTCAGATTATTCATCCGGCTTATACAATAAAGAACAATTAGGCATCTACTTTTCATCAAGTCTTTTTTTTTCTCTTCTCTAAAGGATATGTATCTCAAGGCTGTTATCATTTTATGCTACTCCTAAGAGGTATAATTGGTCATAATAGTGATCTGAAGTCGTACTTTGGCAGGAAAGTTGACATCCGCTCCTCTCTGGATGAGTAGGGCAGCAATGTTCTCGTTTCCATAATGGGCGGCAATATGTAAAGGCGTGAAGCCGCTTTTGGAAGTAACATCCGGATTGTGGTCGTTCTGCGGAAACAAAAGAAAGCGTAATTAAAAGCGGCACGACATGAATTGTTTTTTTTATCATTTTTAATATCTCCATTTTTTACGACTTAGGTAACGTGCGTAGCAATACCTGAAGCAATAACGCGGCTGCTTTGCAGTCATCTTTCTTCGCTGCAATATGCAAAGCAGGCAGTCGCACTTTACCGCGGGTATCATTTTCTAACAGTACTGCCACGACTTTATCGTGTCCTTGTTGCAACGCTACGGCCAGTGGTGTAAATCCGTCCTAGAAAGTGAGATAAACATATGGGAATGCGATGATTTCTCTCATTCATTAAGGTTATCCACGATCCTGAGTAAGCTTTACGGATAGATGTTGTCTACTCAGCTTTTTCAAAGATACAACTAATCGGAGATACAGGGATTTCTTTGACGTGAGAAAGATGCCGTAACTAAGCCAAGAAAATTCATTAGCAAGCTAGGATGGCTGAATACCTCCGTGGCTAGGCTCTGATTGGCTCCATTGGCTAGAAGCAATCGAACGACGCCATCGTGATTTTCTTGAGCTGCCATGTATAACGGGCTAAAGCCATTTTGCGACTGCACATTGACAGACGCTCCATGTTGAATCAATACTGCGACAACTTCCTCTTGACCAGCTACGAAAAGAAAAGAAGACGAAGAACAAATATTATGATTAATATACATAATCAATGCAGTAAAATTTCTCAAATTTCATTTAAGCCTTCGTGGCACTTAACATTATTTTTTATAGGTGTTAATTCAGAAGATTCGTACAGTTCGGTTCAAGCAACTTAATGTTATGTTAAAAAATTTTGGCTTAGATAGTGTAAATCTTTCTATGAATTGTCTCATTGTTCTTTGAACAAAATGCATCACCCTTGGTAGGAAACAATGGAAACTGCAGATTCATAAGAACGTGGAACAAGAGGACGAACTACGGTTTGAAAAAAGTACTGGTTTCTTATGAACACTTAACATTAACCTTGCCGTTCTATAGACTGAATTATTCATAAACAAGCCGTGCGTAAAACTAAGTTTTCCTGTTGGCAATAAATTGCAAAAAGTACTTTCAAAGCAAACAAAAAAAAATAGTTAAAATGTAAAATAATAAAGAGTAAAATTAGAAATTTCTACAATTGCTTACCTAACGAAGCGATATGAAGTGCGGTGTTGCCCTTTTTGGTGGCAGCCTCCAACAATGCGCCTCGGCTCAATAATTCTTTCACAACAGACACATGACCTTCCTTGGAAGCCAAGTGCAACGCGTTTAAACCATTCTGTAAATAAACAAGCAATTAATTTTCAATATAAAATACATGTAAAAATTATAAAATTTGAAATAAGTTTCATACACCTTTCAACTTCCTTCAAAGCTCTTTTTATCGCTTTACTTCTTCACTATGTCGACGTACAATTCTGGGCTTTAGGGTATCACGACGGAAAAAATAGGCATGAAAGCAAAAGAAAAGAGCCAAAACTTGGCGCCAAATTGGCATCAAGCCCGACAAACAAAACTCGCTCCTTTTTCATGACGTCAAGAGCTTTTATATTGTCCCAAATCGTCTGCCACTTCTCTTCTGCAATGTCAAGTGGAGCACAACAAGCGTATATATTGTTAGCTGGTCCATTTGTCGACTAGGGTACAATACACACGCTCTCAGCATCCATGTCTATGTTTTCCTTATCATCATTCCGTCTCTTTTCCACCCTAATCTTCATCTCGCTCAACCCCTTGATTCATGTAATGAAATCGAACAAAACTAGTCAATAACTCCCACTTTCCCAGATGGTCAACTTTGAGTTGATGTGTGTAACAATACGCCCTATAGACCCCAACCCCCTCCCGATCCTCTCGCCTGACTGATTTCCACCCCCTACCCCAAACAAAGTCACCCTCCCTCATACATCAAGTCAGTGCAGTGTCCTTCCGTGCAGGATTTTTAGTAAGTGACAACCCATTCTTAGTTTATGGATGGCTTTATTTATAGGCCCATGGTTGCCAAAGATGAAGAGAACAGAATGCTTATCGATCACATTATCGATTTCACACAAGCCTATGACTCAACAAGGTTCCCCCTTCAGCAGGTTATCCTCCATCCCCTTGCACCCTACGCGACGTTTCGATCGAAGTGGAGTACGCCAAATGCATACCATAGAAATAAATAAATTGACAAAATATTAGCATTTGCTCCTGCTTCGAGTTTGTATTATGAAGGTAATGCAGGGGTAATCTCCTTTCGTTTACGTAATCCTGAATTGTATCCAATGTTGGATTTTTGAAGTAAGGAGCTCAAAATAACTTGGGACAGTTCAAATAGGGAAATCAGATTTTGTGTGTCCTAGGTTGCTATGAACGTCCGTAAATGAAATACACTATGTTACTAAAGAATGTTTGGGTATTGCGAATTGTTCTACACAACGCAATATTCATCTTAACAAGATGGTACTGTATCGAACTTCTCATAGTTAATCGGATCTTTTCGCATTTAATGTGGTTTTTAGAAGTTACACATGACTAAAACATTAAACTTGTCGAAAAGAGCACAATAAAAGTTTTAGTAACTTCAGACAGACTCTGCATGTAACAATACCTGACAGGAAATGGCGTTGATTTTTTTGAACTGCTAAACTGCAAGAGAGGTCAGAAAAAGCACTCTAACGATTGCAAAGCCCCCTTTTAAACTTGAAAAAAAGATGCTCAAACTGAAATACAATATAGTTATACAGTATTAGCATTTATTGCCCGTTATTGGTGCTATTCAATGATAAAATGGTTCCTTTGTAATTGTGTTATTAAGCACAATAAACGATATTGCTCCATAAATAATGGACACGCTGGAAGAGCATGAAGAAATAAAAGAAAGTAGACAGGGAAAATTATACTTACAGCATTGCTGGTGTTGATATCTGTATTCGCTTTCAAAAATTCCAATACTTTGTCCAAGTTCCCAGCTCGGGCTGCTCTCAAGAAGCTCGCGTTCGCGTCCGACTGCAACGTAAAAAGAAAAACACCGAACGTTACTCCTCGAACCAATACCACCACACGAACAAACGCTTTCAAACCACAAATAAATATGTTTTCCGCTCTATAATCACTTTCTGTAACAAAACACTACTACAGGAATTCCGATCTTTCGGGTCTTTCAACACACTTTCAAAATATTTTAACACACTGTTTTCTCGGTGCCAAACTTTTTCATTGGCTTTTTCTCTCTAAATGCACCAAGTTCAAACCTGGCTTTGTGGAATGGCCGGATCAATAGCTCGCGTGTTCGTGGTCACCGTCTCGCTGTGGTACGTCAAAGCGGACACCGAGAGGGACAAAGATTGGTACCACTGGCCAATTTTGGCACTGACAAAAGAACCAATTGTCCAACAATGGCGAATTACTAGTAAACACACTCGTAAACACGTCTGCAGCAAAGTCTGTCCTGCAAAATATGTGGATTCGATTTCCATTTGCTGGTTGGCTCACACGTATACAAATCTGTCCTGCACTGTATCTACAGATTCCGGGGATGTTGTGCACGGTGTGTACCTGCAGTGTCGATAACTCGCCAGAGAAACGTTATTAAGGCTTCTGTTCTTCGCCTACTGCAGATGTTTACTTGTCAGGACACATAATATCATGGAACTATCCAAGCCTTACTCGATACAGTCGCGCTTACATTTTATAACGGTTGTCTTGCCAGACTGACTTGGAAAAACACCGTGGACTTCCCGTGGTTCATTTTTCTTACCTCTCTTTCGTTTTCCGTTCGCTTTACTTCGCGCCCCGCTTGAGGCAAAAGACTTTATACAAGTTAATTACTCGAAACGAACGAACGGATAACTACTGTCTCAGGTTTTTGGTTGGAGGCATTCTCATTCAATTTGTGTAATGTACCTTAGCACTGATTTCTTTTTCATAAAGTACTAAAGAGGCGTTACTGTTCCCCACGCTGCCTTTGACACGCCTATTTTCTTTCTGAAATATATGATTTTGTAAATCTCACTACGAAAGCAATGTAGCTACAAAAACAACTTGTAAACACCTTTGTAAACATCCCTTGCTCTGAAAGAAAGAATACAAAAAGGATTCCGAGGGCGTTGATTCCGTAAATGAGCAAGGACTCCGTGACATATCTCATCAGCGCTCTCCTTCTCTTGCAATTAATTAAACAGACAAACATCTCGACTCTTTTCATTCCACCAAATGAAACACAAAAATAAAAAAACAAGCGCTCTTTTAATCAATACTTAAAGGTTACATGGCTCTGACTTTGGTGCGCTGCTCTACAGCACGAAACATTGAAGTTTTTGCATTCAGCATAGTTAACATAGGAAAACTCAGTCACGCGTATCGCTAATCACAGTCGCCGATTACACTCGTTTATTTAGTTACTGCATATACAAAAATTATAACAGTATAAAGTTACATTAAGCGAAGAAAGTGTGAATGTTTTTAGTTCGAGCTCTTAGTACTACCGAATCAAGACCAGAGAAAGAACCAGAGCCGGAACCAGAGGGAAAAAAACGTCGCCTTACAGGAAAAATTACATCGCGTACTTGTCACAAGCGTCACCCAGTGAACTATGCTTACTCCGGGTCCTTCAGACCTGACGAGGTTTGTTTTCCTGTCATAGAGCACATTGAGCGAAGATTAACCAAAAAAAAAAGTTTCTTCCGGCTTGTTTAAGTTTGTGTAATTTACCATCTGGTTTTTAACTACGTTTTAATTCAATGACCCGCTGCTTACGTACAGAATTATTATATGGTCCAGATTACTTAGCTAATCTTCGCACATGCTGTTGAAAAATTGTTATCCTAAATTTTGTACTGAAAGAGTATTTCTCACTGAGAACAAGAAAGTAATGAAATAGCTGGTTTATAACGAAGGAACTTCATTTATAGTTGTCATCCAAGGGTAGAAATTCGGTACAATCTACCCACAACGTCTTAAGTTACTATTTTTAAAGAAAAAAGTATATTGTGCGTAATAAAAATAAGAGTCAAACTTAAAATTCACATACAATATTACAACATGTAATAGTCAGGAAAACAAGTCAATAAATATTGCATCTCCTGTTGAATAAAATCCCCTGTGGGGAGTGGTTATTTTGCGGTCGCTACGCCGTGCGAACTGTAAACAAACGTAGCCATAACAATCACGTTTAAGCGCGGTTACGGCTGCATGCGTCAAATGAACGTCAAAAAATCCGAATTTCACAGGCTCAATGCTCTACATACTGCAGAGCTGTTGGTTTGTAAAGAATTCACAAAAATACCACGAATCAAACAAAACTATGACACTTTGGATCTCAAAATAGTTTGAAAATGAGAAACTTACGTTATCAAAACACTGAAAGCAAAAAAGTGAAAAGAAAAATCATTTAACCATTTAAGCACACATCCATTTCAACCGACTGATCGTCTGTGCATGGCAACAATGAACGCTTAGCACCATGCAGCGCGTTCTACAAAAGAACAATGAATTCTTAACGTAACGCGAGCGAGCTAATGCAAAAGCCCCCTAATGTGTCGTTAAAATTGTATCTCAGTGAGTTTGCAAAGGGCAGGCCTCCTCACATGTTAGGAATAACTGTCAAGTTTAATCAGAGTCAACGTCACATGACAGACCAATTAACCTTTTCGCCCGGGTTTACGCTAAGGCAACAAAGAAAGCTAAAACGTGCATGAGGGCGGTGGTCTGTTTACTCTTCCGAGTCTTCGATCTACTTCGTATGTATTATGTTATCCGCTAACCGGGAAATTAAAAGCCCCTACTAATTTGCCTTTTTCCAGTCTATAACATCTCCCAGCTTGCACTGCCTTAACGAGAGTCAATAACGTTGGCAGTTGTGGCTTCTCGGTCTGTGCAGGAAATTCGATGCGTCAGCACGTTTAGTAATCTCGGGATCTTCTCAGTGGTTCGTTCTAAAATTCTAGAGACTTACAATTACTTTTCTACTCTTAAATCAGTTTCAGCTCGATTTTTTCCTCCCTTTGACGTCAGCATCGAACAAAAAGTAACCTTAACAGGCAGTCTAATTAGGTCAATCGCACTAGTTAGTATAATTTTCACATTTTTGAATAAAAAAAGAAGTACTAACAATATTCTAATCAAAAAGGCAACTCGTTAGGAAAATGCTCCCAGCGAAATCGTTTGCTCGGTATAGTTTCCCATGGAAGTATAATGTATCCAGCCGATGCTATTGTTACACGACCCTGCCTTCCGGACACGCGACGAAGCAATATTTTGGCACGCGTCATACCTGCACCGCCATACATTACTGCCCACCGACATGCGGTTTTCCTCGCCGTGGAGCTGCTACAATTGCAAGTTTGAACCAAGCTTTAATAATTCCTAGCCAGCTCAAACGTTTGTTCACCCCATTGCTGATGCACTTGCTGCCATGATGCACCAACCATCCTTCCCTCGATCTTATCCCCCCCAAAATATCGACCGCCTGGTTCGCTCGACGTTCGGAAGAACGCAGAGCAAGGAGGAAAGCGACTGACTCTCTCCCCCCACCCAAACAGCATTGCACAGGTCGCGTGCCTTTTTACCGGCTACGGTTTCCGACCCCAAGAATGCCAATACTTCATAGCTCTCAACTTGCTCTACAGCAGACACTACAGAACTTTTAAAAACTTTTCTCGATGCAAAACTACCACTGGCTTGCGCACATACGTCATCCGAAGGAACTCACCAGCTTTGACTTTCATTGTTGTCAGGCTCGCACAAAAATCACGTTAAGCGAACTGCAACCAATGTCTTTGTACTTCTCAGGATGTTCCAAGCCACACCATTGTTGTTAAACTTGCTTATATAGTTACTCGGAAGTAATTTTGCCGTAAAACAGTAAATGTCAGCTTAGAGAAACTTAGGTTCGCAGGTTACTATTGTTTGCATAGCTGAAAGACTAAAGGACGTGTTTTAATGTAGTTACCAAAGCTGAAGACTTTACGTAACGAAATACGAATGAATAAATAATGAGCTGGGCTCTTGAATAAGTTTTCGATTAAATCTGAAGCCTTCGTTTTAGACCATAATAGACTGCGAGAAAAACAATACCTTGGAATGCCACTAAATGCTGCAGTTAGCTTGACATTACTGATACAAAAAATGCTACTAAAGTACGCTCTTCAATACAAATAAACAAACAACTACTCCGAAGGAATAAATAAACTACCAAGGTAAATGCAAAACCTTGAATCTTAAGTCAAAATAATAGAATCCCTTCGAATGGGAAGGTTTTCCATAAAAACAGGGAAAAAATTTTTAAAATTAAGAAAAGATCGTACCAATCCACTGCCTTCGGTCACCATGACGCTCACAGCATACCGTTTAGGTCACGCTTTATAAACCAACAATCCACCTGTCTTTTGTTTCAAGACTCAACACTTACGGACCCCACAAACACCGAACGGTTAACGATTTTTTTTTTATATTAACTCCTATTTGAAATCACCGGACTTTACGTGGATTACTGTTGCAGTGCAATAGATGAAAAAGCTTGTGACTGTCTGAAAGTCATCAACTGACTTTCGTCTGTATATAGATGCAGACAAGCGTCCGATGAATTTTGGAGCCCCGTTTCAGGCACCAAAGTTGCCCAGATAGTCATGCGCATTTGCGCACATGGGTGCTGCTTTAACTCTAACGCTCAATTCTATAGCACGTCCTCTACCTCGACCCTCCTTTCCCTTTCGCCAACGTCCCACAATCTACTTATTGACACGTCACCTCTATAGTTTCCACCTTCTCTCCCCTCCATCCACCCCTTCAACTTGATGTCGCGCGAATCCTCGACCCTGAAAAACGCTATCTACGATGTGCCCCCACCCTGCCCCCCACCCGTCCTCATCATCACGCTCAAACTCATTAGTCCCCAACCTGCACAACCATTTAAGATGATCCCAGGAAAGCTTTAACTCCCCAAACGTCTCTTACAGTGCAATTTCTTGTCCTCCCAAGCCAAAGAGAAGCTTGTGGGTAAGATTTTTCGTTTCGTTTTAGTATTGTGATGCCTTGTAGAACGCTTCACTACAGTACAGTACCCCACTTGGATCAATAAAGTCTTATAACCGGGGAGGAGTCACCCCGACGTCGGCGGCGTCGGTAGGGTAACAGCGTCGCCGTGGGAGAAAACCGGACTACGCAAAAGGAAACGAATAAAAGTTGGAAGAGACTCTTTGCAGAACGGCATCCGAAGGAGTAACAGAAAGAAAACGAAGAAAAACAAGAAACGTAAGACCCAAAAAGATGACGACTGACAAGAGGGACGCATGTACAAAGGAGCAATAGCGCACAGAACGAATGAATAGGTAAGGAAGGGAGTGAGAAATCAAGAGGAAGAGGAATCTCATGTTCTTTTCAATTGCACTTTCATTCGCCACAAAAGAAAACCCCTTACAAGCCTATATTTTTGTTGCCCATTTTCAACCGCCCCAATCCCTCTAGAAAAGGGTGCGTAAACAATTCCCCCTTCTCAAAATGTAAATAAAAAAAGGAAATGTGTTTGGTTACTATGTGTTACTCTATATAACCAAGGCTAATAACATGCACTCTATGCGAAATAACGTAATGAGTCAGGTACATATACACACATGGCTCCCTGCCGCGAATTTCCCAGAGAATCAGGTGACTCGCGTCAAGGCATTAGGATTTCAGTGCCAACCGCACCTTGTCGATTCAGATTGTCAAGATCGAAGCGTTCGCAGCTTCCCACGAGATTTCTTTTCACGGGTCTACATTTCGTTGTTCTCAAGAAAGAAGAATTGATGCCCAGATCAATTGCAAACGCTCTTGACGAATGATCGGTAAACAGAGCACGGCAGAAGGACGATTCGGGAGGATTGAGAAGTGAACCCACCTCGTGGTTGCGTTATCAAGTACCGGCACTGTCTTTTATCTTTTACCTTCCTTGACAGTTTTAACAACGGAGGTTCTTTTGCAGGGGAATAAGCTATCAATGGTAGTAGGCTTAGGGCTGACGTTACAATGAATCTCGCTTGGCCACGACGTCGAAGTAACATAGCTTCCTTCCGTTGTCAGAACCTCGAATCCGGATGTAAGAGATGTCAATGTAGACGATCATCAATATATGAGTTTCTGCATAATATGGATCATTTATATTAGGACTCAACATTTATAACTGCTAAGCGAATGTCCCTTTCAAATGGATTTATCTTACATCCGGGTTCAGCTAATAGCCTCGTAAAGTAGTAGCACACAATTCACCTTACTTCACGTAAAAATGCCCTAAAAGTAAAGCCTGGGGGTAGAAGACATACAAGTTAAAGAAAACAGTCACACTCAAGTTCATCTTACATCTCTTTCATGACAGTTAATTAGTTACGGTGATGGAACGTATTTAAGAGTTTTCTCTTATACAAAAAAAAAAGTTCTCTTGATAGACCTTTGTTCAACCAACGACTGCGTTTCCGTAAACAAGAGCAACTTGGATGCAAACTGTAACACTGGTAATTAAAAACAGTTATCTCTTACACCCGGGTTCCTCATACTCGTGGACTTTCGTGTTAACTCCCTAACTCAGGAAACCAAAAGACTTATTTTAAAAATGTCTAACACACAGTCAAGATGTTCGGACACCAGTTAAAAAGTATCCTACATCAGGGTTTGTCCTACCAAACATTCTTTACAAGCTCGTTCATTACGGCGCCTTAGCAAGGGGCTCTTAACAAGTTGTTTGTCTCATCCACATTGGTTCCAGCTGTAGCTAGATCCGAAGCTTACTTCCACCAAAATTGGAGCTACCAAACCTTAGTAAACCCGCCTTGCAATGGAAATCTTTTCTCATAAGAATACATAACACTTGGAGACAATCGCTGCAAGGACAGAAAAAGTTCCATTTTTTTACGTCAAGACTTTTAAGTTAATTTCTGCTACTTAGGTTACTTTCAAGGAACTTTCTTCAGAAAATCGTAACGGCGGAAGGAGCTTATAAAGTTAAAATTGCTTGTAAAGCTTACAACAGTCACCATAACATTCCACCATTTGCCGAGTGAAAAACAGGATCACAGAATTATTTACCGTTTTACGCGATCAATCCGTGCTAAATTTCTTCACGTTTCTAATTCAAACGTGATTGTCCGGGCTAATAAACACGAAACTTCACTTACAGTTGTACTTAGGAACTTCAATAACTTTCAAAACTCAAGTCAACCAACTTTCAATTTTACAAAATTTCACGCCCGTTTAAAACAAGTTTTATTCTCCTACCTTGCACTTTCTCAGGCTGTGCAACACAACTACAAGTATGACGTGTTCCAACCGGGACGACTAAACGATAGCTCCCTGCGTAATTGTACAGACAATATTTTAGGAGTCCATATTTCTATGACCCATGTTCAGCAAACGGACATAGTAGCGTATTTTTTTTTTCTACACTTTAACAGCCGTCCATTCTTCCTCGATATTACTACCTAAGGCTCGAGCATCACGAGGCTTTTGCTCTAATATTATTTTCCCCCTCTACGTCTCTTGCATACGTGAGAAACTGGGACCTATTTTTACTCCATCACCTTTAGAAAAGAACCCCCTTCTCTTACACCGTTTCTCTTCCTCCTTTTCTGCAGCAAAACGCCCTTCTGCTTCCCTAATCTTTGCGTTAGCCATTATGAACGGAAAACGCCTTAATAACACGCTGAGCGGGGACACTAACGCTCAATTACTTGTTATCTCAGTCCTTACATAGCACTACATGAATCACCTCAATTTTCTAAATACCACCAAATATCACACACACAATTTGCCTACCTAAGCAATGTTTCCTAATCTAACTCCTACTACGGCTTCCAAGTTGCATTCCTTCACTCTAATTTTCAATTATAAAACTTATATTAACTTTACATATTAACTTTACACAATCGTACCAAATAAGTTGGTTTCAATTAAAAGGAGTATGACTTCTAATGAGTTTAAATCAGACTTACCCCTAGGCTTGACAGTGACGAGAATTTTTTGAACATCTTGTCTACTTCTTATAGATTGTTACGCAAAAATGAAGGATGCAATTTTCTCTTGTTCGACAATTTCATGAGACTATTTCGAAATAAATTCTCGTGTGTTCGTATTTAATTGACACAACTCAGAGGCTGAAACACTAGTTGCACCACCATCACCATTAAGACACCCACTCGGTGTCTGGGTTACTTCGTATCTCGAGCCCAACTTCACAATACTGTGTGGTAAGCCGTGCAGCACTTGAGTCACGTATTTTTCCGTCTAATCGTGGATGATTAATTCATTGAAGTCGGAATATATGAGTAACGTCTCGCAAATAGCGCTCTCACTCTCAAGTCTGCGCTTCCTTTGCTCCGCACGAGTAGAATTAGCCTAGTGCTCCTAAAACACACATGCACACAGCGAGTCTGTTCTGGCAATTCCGTTCACAACTGTCTCCCTTTCTCGCTCTGTGGCAGCTTCCTAATGCGGAAAGTACCCACGGTGGCTGTGGTAGCGAAGAAAAAAGAAAGGGACGCCTGAGACGCCGTGGCCGGTTCCCAAAACGGCAAACGGCCGCTTTGGTGCTTGTTCGTCTCCCTGGCTCAAGGAGAATGCGAGCCACCAAGCGCGTTCGCCTATTGCTAAAACCTGGCTTTCGTTTTCACCTTCTCGGCCCCTTACCTCATTCCCCCCTTTCTGATATGGCCTTGTGGCTCCTCCCAAGCTTTTCCCAAGCATCTTTTAGCTTCCGAAGTCCTAAATTTAAACTTTGAAGCGGAACCTAACTAGAAGAACCGAGCGCCTCTTGCTTCACTCATCTCCTCTTTGGCCCTTTATCGACGTCTTTTCCTCCGCTTTTTCCGGCTCCGGGAAGCCAATTTCCCTAATTCGCTCTCCCAAGTTCCTTCTTACAAAAACTATGCCATTTCGGTCAGAAATTCAGGGAATTTTCTTAACACCCGAAGTAAAGCTATCTCGAATGATCATTAGAAACCACATTTGACTTTCGTATGGGGTAAGTTTATCGCCAAACACTTTTCCACAGACAAGTGCCGAGTATTAAACTTTTCTTTTATTTGCCGCTCGCAAACAACTTTTATCAAATTTATGAACACAAAATAAAACGGCAATTTGGTTTCAACCGAATGACGTCATACGATTCAATATTGCCGATTTTTTTTTAAATCAGAAATTTTACCGCGAATCCCACTACGTTTTAACGTGTACCTATCCCAGTGAATTTAAAAGGAATTTAACTGAAGTTTGTGGAAAAATTACGGCATTTTTTACAACAAGGAAGGATTGACATAAAATAGCTGATGAATGCAGAAGTGCTCATAACGCTACCTTTTACTACCTTCCTGTATGAAAACGCATCGTAACCCAGGAAAGTTTCTCGCAAGCAAGCCAGAAAGTCACTTGCTCAATGTTAAAGAAGTTAGCAGTTATCATATCAGTTATCTTCTGATGTCTTATACTTCTTTTGCTCAAGGTATTTCGCAACTTCCTACGGTATAATCGACTGCATTTTTATGGAAAGATTGATTTACTGTAGAAAGCTGGTAACTGATTGGAAATAAACAAGAATATCACAGTTCTAACGCATGACGTATTCAACGTCGCTTTATTTAATCAAATTTTCATTGTTGGCTCCGCTGGATGTGTACGAGAGTGTTGGCTAACCTGGGGTGTCACACGACGCTACGGAAATCCGGTTAATCTTCATGTGTTGTCTTCGTTCCCTACAATCTCTATCGATCACGTCGCTTCTCTTATTAACCCAGCCTCTGATTTGCCGGATTTCGGCATATCAAAGGGGGTCACTGACCATGCTAAGACCCCATCTGATGACAAATGCGGATCTATTTCTGTAAAGCTGATCAGGGGAATTGACATTTTCATCACAGCAAACTAACATATCAGACCTACGGATTTCCAACGGAAATTTTTTCGAGTAATACCCAGTTTACGTGAATAAAGTAAATGCATGTTTTGTTTTCAATGTTTTCCTGTACACAAAATGTATTGATACTTCTATTGCGGAAACTTTTTACCTAAAGGCATTTTTGTACACTTGTGCATATGAAAAGTTACTGCTTGCAAAATCAAACCTTTTTACAACTGGCATTAATTTACACATTAACAAATATCACAAACCTAACAAAATTATCCTACCCTACATCACATCATTCGCTATGTTTGATTCTTGAATACGACTGCACAAATATTAAAAATTACACCTGTTGTGTTTCGCTCTTCAATCTTGTCATTGTTTTAACTCATTAAAAGTACACCCGATAAAAAAAACACAAGTCGAGGTGCGTATAACTGCGTGCTACATTAAGAGCATCGCTCACGCAGGGCTACTCCAAAGGGTGTGTAGCGGGACACTGTCTTATAATCTTTTAATAACTTGTTTGCGCTATTAAAAGGTTTCCAAAGGATTAATTTAAATTTCGATTACGTTAATATTCTTTGCACGCATTATTTCTGCACAACTGCACTAACAACTGCTGCACTATTTAAGCTTGTTTTGACGATGGTTTAGCCTTAAAAACAATTTACGATCTTTCAGGGCTTCCAAATTCTAGAAGCCAAAAGGGCCAAATGGTCGAAAGAGTAATTAGCGTACGTTCGCAATAACATGTTACAACCCCTCCCCCACTTCTGCCGATGTGGACGCCAGAGAATCTTTCTTCAACGTGAAAAGCTGGGCACACATGTGGCAAATGCCCTAGATTTCGAATTTTCCACGTGGGCGATACAGGATAATACAAACAAGCTCATTTAAAACAACTAAACATGTGTCGGTTTCACATTTGGAGCATCCTACGTGTTAGGAAGCGACCACAACAACAAAATTTTGAGAAAAAATACATAAAAATTAAATCCAAGTTCCTAAAAAGTACCATCAGTTCTATACTCCATTGCCACCTAGCGAGAAACACAGGCCTTAGGATATAAAACTCCACACGTGTAGCAGACCCTAGCTTGCTATCTTACTTATTTGCTGTAGGCCTATATGTCTTTACCAAAACATAATTTAAATACCAGAATATACACATGTGGAGGCTTCATATTCTTATATATCAGAAAACTTAATAAAAAAAACTCAGACAAGGTAAAAAAAAAGTACAACAGTTCTTTATTTCTGCAACACCAAATGGAACTTTTCTACTTCGTTGGAAAATTGCGAAGCATGGTAATTACCTAGTACAGTCGAGCTCACGTAAATTCAACTCGGTTAATCTAAGCTCGCTTAACCACAAGTTTAGTCCAAGTCTCGTGGCACTCCCCTCTAAATTCAATGAAAACAGACTCGGTTAATATCAATTCAGTCCATCCAAAATCGCGTTTAATTCATAGTATTTTCATTCCCCATCGGTTATCTTACAGTGATAAATAAGTCCAGTTAAATACAGATCGTTATGCCCTAAAAAAAAAGTCAAAGAAAATATTTCAAGAAATGGTGTGACATGGTGAATTGTTCCTAAGAAATGCTTCCGGACGTTGTTCATTCAAAGAGTCATAACAGAAAAAAAAACTTTCACGTTTTACAGCCCCCTATTTTATTTTACGCATTTCACGTTTTTCCAATCAGTTTCAATCAAGGAAGGATGCATACAAGTCTAACGTTGGCCCCGCGAGTTGAAACTGGTTTATTTTACTTTTATTTAAACTTAAATTATTGTTTATAATATTACTTAATACACGTACATGAATATGTTTTGTTATTACATCGGTATTCTTAACTGCGTCAAACAGGCAGCTCGAATAAAATTAGAGCTCTAGTAACTTCGTACTGACTGGTCGGTCCCGAGCCTATTGTTAAGCGAGTTAAGTTAAGCGATTTCGACTGAATCTGAATTTATACAAAAATACAATCTAAAACGCCGCTGTCCGAAAAACAGAATAATACGCGCAAATTGTACCCTAGCTGTTAGGATATGTATCACGTAGACTAGCTCATAGGAAATTAACTTTTCTTCGTTATTCAACTTCTTCTTAGAACATTACGAGTTGTACCTATTAAGTAGAACCTATAATTATTCACAGCATAAAGTAGACCTTGTACATTTTCATGTCATAAACAAGTACTTGAATACACCTATGTGTGGTTGCAAGCAAAGGTGCTACAAGCGTCAATAATTTTTTTGGCGCCAAACTTAGTCCACTCAATTTACACGTTATGCTCCCTAGCGGATGCCGAATACACTATGAGAGGGGTTCACAAACTCTTTGGCTAGCGAGCCCTTTCCAAAGTCACTTGTGTTCATCCCCGTACCCAGGGGGAGTTGTAGGGTTTTCACCCCCCCACCCCACCCCCCCCAAAAAAAATGGTACCATAGGCGTAAGGGTACCATTTATAAGGGTACCATAAGCGACTAACAAAGTGTCCAAAAAATTGCGTGCGGACCCCCATCCCCCGAAACTCCACCCCTCACACCCACCCCGAACCAAAAGCCTGGGTACGGCCCTGCTTGTGTTTAACTTGATTTCAGTCGAAGTTTAGGACCATTTCGCCGCGTCCTTACAAGGCAACTAGGGCGCAACGATGCAGTTTGGGAACCGCTGCACTAAGACGCAATGGCCATTTTCCGAAGGCCCTCGCTTTACACGTTCTCATTCATATGGCCGCGCGCAAAGGCCCTAAACATTCCTTCTCCGAGCTTCTTCTTACGCGGAAAGAAATATCTCATAATGCATTCCGATCACTTGTTCCCTTGCCAGACATACAATCCCTCTCTATATAGATCCAAAAATACATACCGCGTACCGTGAACGAATGTCGAGTTATCAATATTAGCAACTAGCAAACACCGTCCTTTTTACCTGCTTCTTAAAACAAGAGCGTCGCGAACTCACCTACAAAAAAAAGAAAAAAACACATAGCAAATTAGTTAAAGTCCAAGCCGGTCTCTTTTCAAGCTACCAGCTGCTGCTAAAAATCAAATTAACTGCCCTATAATTAGCTTGTCCTGTTCCTATAAAACTCCCTCGCAACAGCATCTGCAAGAAGTTCCGGAGGCGCGTTCAATGTCTACTTTTATGCTTGCATACCATCTTCCAAGAATATTAATAAAAAGGAAACTCAAAACGAAGACTCAATAGCCCCCAAAAAATGAAAAGCAAGCACCAACCGAGCAAAACAGATCCAACATGGTGAAAAAAAAAATGTGGAAGTGTTTTTCTTCATCACCCTCGTACCGAACAGTGATAAAACGGATCTCCACTTGACATCCGCCCATGAAAAATCTTTGTCCACATTCCTTAGCGCACCAAGGCCTAAAAATTGTGTTGGTGGCTGGAGCTCTTTGGCCTTTTGCTCTTTTCGCAGCCCATCTTCAGAGATGTTTATAGCACAGAAAATACGACCAGGGATGCTGTGCGTGTTATTATGACGCATGAGCGCCTTTGCTCTCCCTTCCATCCTCAAAATCATCCACCCGAATCATGAATCGCCACCTCATTAAAATCCTGCAAACTCTCAAGGTTAGATCTGAATAACAAAACTAATTCTACCGCAACATTACAAGAAAGCTTCGTTTCTGTTAGTTCTGAAGCACTAAAAAATAATAGAGAGTGTGCTAAGTACATCTTCAATGCAATTAGGCTCCTAAGACGTTAACGGCCAAAGAAAGTTATGGAGGGCCTTTTTTATACAACCCTCCGTTCTTGAAAATCATTCGGTTATTTTTAGTAAAGACCAGTGTGCTTGGTCTTATACAACTCTTTTCTTGGCAAAGAAAATCGCGCATTCCAAATGTAAAGTACACTACAGCCCCCCATCAGAGTATTCGCCAGGTTCCAACACACACACAAAATCTTCTTGCCAGTTCTTTTAAAACAGAACGATTTTAAATCTCTCCGCAAGGATAATAGCTTCCTCGACATTCTTTTTTTTTTTTTAACAAAGCTCCCTAATCCAGCCGGAAACGTCTCAGCCCTTCCCAAAAGAATGGGATGGGGAAAAAATAGTAAGGCGATGCCACATGGCGCAATTGTGCTTTTTTCTTGACGCGTGCTCTAAAATAGCTTGAAAATTCTCTCTGGAACCTTTCGTGTTTTTTTTTTTTATTTTTTATTTTTTTTTTTTTTTTTTATTTCGTATTCAAGCAACGCCCAAACATTCTTACACGACAATCTTCCGGCGCTGCTTTGTTGTTCGTCTTCATCTTGCGCGGTGGGAGCTTAAGGAAGTGCAAATCGCTCTTTATTTTACCAGTCACACACTTGAATAAGATTTCACTACCACGGTTGATCAACAGGTTTCACAATTCCTAAGCTAATTTTCCCCTCCTCTCCAAGGAATTTCACTACTAGTAACTCGATCTAGAACCTAGGTACGTGAACTTTTCCATGGTTGGTTTGTTGGTGGTCGACTGGTCTCCAAAATCCGAGCAATGATCGACTTTATGGGAGCACTTTTACGGAGAGAGGGCGAGTTCGAAAACAACTGAACGAAAGGCGGATTCTTTTAACAAATTACTATTTTGGGGGGGCTGGTTTCGATAACCGGAAGTATGAGACAACAATGGAATAAGCGCACGAGCTGAAGATGACTAACTTTTCCGGATTTTTCGTTGCAAGCTTCTCTCTCGCACTCCTGCTGGTGCTTCGTTCTCGTTCACGTTTCGCGTTACGACTAAAAGCGATGCCCAAGACGCTTTCGACGCCTCCTTTCTTGGCCCCCTCCTTGCCCCCAAATTTCCAGGACCCCAGACAAATACTGTTGCATGCTAGTAGTGCTGGTTGTCTTGCTTTTCTCGCTCTCTCATGCCAAATATTACTTGCCTACTTCTCTTTTGCTCTCCGTTTTCCTTGCTCTTCTTGTGTCTAATCCCCTTTGTAGAGCATTCAAAGAAAAACCGCTTAGCAGACTCACACCTTGCCAGGGATGTTAGCCCCCTTTTTCCTACCCTCATCCGTTCCAAAGCTCTTTTGTTGTTATTTTTTTCACCCGAGAAAGGTTTCAGAAAGTAAACAATCATTTACTGTCAAACATCACGCAACCGTAATGCATTAAGGCACACGTAAGTGGGTTACCAATCAACAAGCAGTAAAGCACACATTAAGCACGGAAGAAATACACTTTGCCATGGGGTGATAAGGGTCTTGAGGGTACTGATTAAAATATAAAGCTTATAGAATAAAAGTAGAAATAAAAAATTACGATTTAGGACATTACAGAGCCTTGATTTTAGCTACATTTTATTGCACATTTTATTATAAATTATAAAATGACAGAAAAATCCCAAAGTTGCTTACGAAGAATTCAAGTCTTAAAGTAAATCGAGACGCAAAATTCGGTCTAAACGGACTAGGGATGAAAGAACAAATACGAGGGGGAAGCTTGAAAAGATTATAAAAACAATGAGAATCCAAGAAGACGTAATGCTAAAGTACGGATATCGAACCAACATGTTCAATACGGTGTATCAGCATGTTCAATTTTTCCGCTTAAATCGCTAAAACTCGCGTAAAATGTGAAAAAAAATCATCAGTAAAATTGAGAAATTATGACATAAATTGTTTCAATCTTGGAAAAAGTCGAGATCCAGAACTCGGCGTCAAAGGATTAGTTTTGCATGCAACGAGGGATAACAAATACGGATGCAGCAAAGGTCAAGGATATGCGTAAATAAATAAGTCTCTGGGAACAAAGTAATTAGAAGCTAAAATCCGTCCACATTTGTCGAAAAATAAATTTACTTAGGCAAAAATTTTTACCTCGGTGCTCTGCATATTTTTAGGATTTACATTTCGTGCAAAGTGTCGTAACAAACTACATGGGCAGTACCGTAGTTGATCGTAATAGAAAACGAAACAACGTACACAAAAATTGCACAATCGTCGTACTGATCTCTATGCACGTGACTACGCTCTTATGCCATTTCATACACTTTGCATTGGAGAAGAACTTAATTAGACTGAACTGTGATATTACTAGCGTAACTTAGAGTATTCTGCGTAATAGACATTCCCCAAATCGCATTGAATACTTGTTAGAGAATACTTCAAGAAAAGTGCAACAAAACTGTTGAAGAACAGGACTACCGTTTCTTTTTTCACTTTCTCTAATTTTATTAAATTTTACACACGGCCATCGTGTCAGCGATGTATTACTATTTTCGGGAGTCCATCTTTCCCTATTTTCAATTAAGGACCCGGTATACATAACTTTCAGTATAAAAAAAAAAGAAAGAGACATCGTTTCCCGAAGGGTAAGTCTCTTGTTGCAACTTAATTGCAAAGGTTGAATGAAGTCAAATAGAACTCTGGATAGAGGCACATCCCAATATTGTCATACAAAACCTTAAATTTCCAGACACGATATTAAAAAAGTACCAGACTGATTTCGTTTCTCTTTACCTTGAAATCTCAAAAAAATCAGATCTAGTGCGCACCGGTTTGCCTGATTTTCATTTTTCCGTCTAATAAAAAAGTATCAAAATTTAACCATAGTTTACGAATTTAATAATAACTTAGAAAAAAACTCTAACTGATGCACTAGATCTCAATAACACCAACGTTACTGTCACAAGAGTTCGTTTGATTTTTTAACCATTTTTCCAGTATGACGTTTGAAAATTCCCATGTTATTCTCCCATGAGGTGTTTATGTATACCGGGGCCTTAACCTGTTGTAAACTTGCAGGTTCGAAATATTGATTTGCGTACGGATGATTTAAGATGTGAATAATCAGCCATGTCATTTTTTTAAGAATGTTGTTGTTCGTTGACCGTGAAGTTTTAAGTTTGGAAGTGCTTGACAAGTCTCGTACGACGTGACAGGTCTGTATAACAGGCTTACGCCGAACTAACCGGGATCCTCTCCATTTGGCCATTACAATAATGAAGAAAAATAATACGGGCAACAAGCGCCTTGTGCAAGATAGCCTATTTTCTACAACAATGAACTTCAATCAACTTGATTTTGATAAGTAATAAAACTTGTGATATAATAAACATTTCTCAAGATAATTATGTATTTCATAATTTACTTTTGACAACAATGATCACAAAATAATCAGTTATTATTCTAACAATCTATTTTTTCCTGTTGTGTTCCCAACAGTGTAAAATGTTTACTACAGATAAATACACTATATTTTATTTCTTTCTTTGAAATCAATTTTGACATTCTGAAACTAATTAAATGTACTTTACAATGTATTACCCTTTAATGTTCTGATATTTTTACAAAAACTTTCGTTTTTTTAAATATTTAGCATTGTTTCTAAAAAAAAATTTACAAGTGTGGTTTATTAAATGAAGCTCTCATTTGGACATCAATTTTCCGCTTCCCAGCTGGGAACAAGGTGCGACAAATTTAGTTACGGTTGAATGTGGACACCGGGTACGAAAAGCTTTCACAAAATTGGAATTCTCCCTTAATCCCACTCCTTCTCTGGAAAAAAAAAATAGAAATAACCTCTGGGAAGGCGTGGCCCGCACGACAAAAGTCCATCAAGGATCGACCAACGAAACACACACGCGACCCTTTGTTTCCCTGTCACCTTCTTTTATAGTTTCGCCTTCTGATCCTCTGAGCACTTCGTAAAAACGAACCAGCCAAAAGTCTCATTACGGGTCGCTAGTCGCTACTATAGCTTAATCGACAACTGCGGAACACAACAAGAAACAAAAGCGCATTACGCACCTAGCATCGAAAAAGCTTGTAAGGGCTTAACACGGCGCCAAGCTGTTAGCACAGAAATGAGAGTCACGCCGAGCTAAAAGACCTTGTCCCCAGCTTAGCGAATCTCATCTTCCCTAACACAGTAATACATCTCATGTCCTAGCATACACAAATATCCCTCACCAAAAAGCAGGACCTTTATATCATTCGTGTTAGAAACAAAAAGAAACAACCAAGTTAATCTCAATTTTTTCTTTCTCTCTCTTCCCCCGTGGCAGCCCCAAATGGAACATTGTTACAGTAGGCACATAAACTTCTACGTTCCCTCAACGAGTTCTGGCAAAAAAACAACCCCCAAGACGCTCCTAAACTCACAAGTAAAATAAGACCCTCCTTTTTCACGTACAAAAAGAATACGGTTAAAGTACCGCAGCGCATGTTCCCTATACCCGTTTTATGACATTCCCTTGCTTCAGCCGTTTCGTTTGTACCTGCGCTGCTGTCAAGTGCACAATGTTGGCCCACGTCGGTGCCGCGAGCGCCTCCTCGTGTTTGACCGGCAAGTGCTCGCGTTCCCGCGCCGTAATGATCGGACTGGTATCGGTCGCTAGGACTATTGTGTTCGTTCCACTACTGGCGGGCGACCGCGGGACCATTCGAGTTTGGTATAAGGCCGGTTTTGTGGCTAAAGTTCCTGGCGGACTTTTCGGGGCCGGCATGAGGAAAAGATTGTTTGGATGTTGCCAGTTGCCAGGATGCAAAGCTGCAGTGGTGGCTGATGCTGCGCTCGGCGCCTGCAGATGGTGCTGTGGCGAGTGATGGTGGTGCACAGCTGCAGGTGGAGGATAATGCGGGTGTAAGTGCGAACCCGGAGCTGGCGGATTAACGGAATGTGGTCTGGTATGAACACCATGTTCCACTTGAATATGACTGATAAACTGAGCCATGTTCACCCTTAATACAAAAACTTCACTCCACTCCTTTTGTTGCGGCTTGAACACTTTTCACCCTCGCAACGCAAAGGCTACTGGCCGCTAAGAATGAATACTGACACGTTTTAAACCATCACACTCCAGAAGCGAAAAAACGCTCTAACAATCAAAGTAATTGACGTGTGATACTCCACCAGGCTTTTAAGCATAAAAACGCTACACCTGTTGCGGAATGGTACTTGCAAACCTGTTGGAGGTTTCCACTAGAGGGACGAGGCAAATAAAGCGGAGGAGAAACGGGAGATAATCCCTCACATACACAGATGGGCTAAAGGGTCGAGGATATGATTGGAAGTGGTATTGAAAGTGGAGAATCACTTGAACGGGAGCCAAGAATCCTCAACAAGTTTCTCCAAAGAACAGATCTCGATTGGCAGGGAGTTGCTCCGGTTTGTTAGCAAAGGATTTTGCGTGCTTTTGAGCCGTTCTCGCGAAGGACGAACCCCCGCACACCCCCGACACTCTTCAAAGATCTTCACAACGATCCAAAGTCCCCTGTAAAACTCCGCACATACACATACACACACAACACGCCACCAGGCAAAGGAGGAGGCGTCGTGCAGCCGTATTACCCCGAAGCGAACTTCCCTCGCTGGTCGCTTTTAGCCCGCTGTTCTAGTTCAGGGGTCCGCCAAGTATTGATCACCACTACGCTCTCACACACATATACATTTATATAAGGAGCAGGACCTCCAGTAGCCCAACTATAACACACATTCTACGCATAGAATCCTTTTCCATACCCCCCTACTCTCATATAACCCTCGCTCGCTCCTCGCAGCCATACGTCAGAACAGGTTGACCTTCTTTCTAATTTGGATTAGTATCATAAGCCAATTAAACGCAGGAAAAGGGTGAGAGGGAGGAAGCCTGGGATTATAGCAGTCTAAACAATCCTTAAAAGTCCGCTTAGATGTATACACACCACCGAGCCATGCCCGCACTTGCTCAGCACGATACTCAAAATAAAGCCTGGGAACTATAAACTTGGATCTAAGGCCAACTTAAGAAACTAAAAACAGAGAATACGCCTTGCAATCAGTAAAAAATGTAAATAAATCATAAAAAAGATTATGAAGTAGAGACTTGGCTTACGACAGAAGTTAATTGTTGAAATTAACGAAAGTTGAGGCTAATGGTTTTCCCCGAAACTTCTGTTGGTTTACGGTAGCTTTTACTCTAATTACAGTCGTATATCCATTTTTACGAGTACGTCACATAGACTGAGTTCCCACAGCTATTTTAACACGTTTTTCTGAGCGCACGTAACACGGATTACCGTCCTATATTGGGTCAGTAAGACGTGTTTGAATGGCAGTGCAAACGAAGCCTACGAAACGCAAACAGAAAATATATTAAAAATAAACAGTATATAAAAGGAACATGAACATACGTATGCAACGAAACGATTGTTTCTCCAATTTGGGCACAGACTTTTGTTGACATTACGTCTTTAGGTTCTGATTTCGACAAAGTAAGGGAAACTGACCATTTATTACGCAAGCTATGGCTACTGCTGAACTCGAACGCAAAAGAGTCAAGTCCAAGGAATTCTCTTAATTTTAAGTCTCCAAAGCTCAATGTCACTTATATAATATACGGTGAACAAATTACGCGTAATGCAGTAATAAGCCACTGATGTCTGAACACTCGAACTCAGACGTAAAAGATAACTGCCCTTACGAAAAGCTATTGAAGAAATACTTGGGCTAATAAGACGTAGAGTACGACGGTCACCTGCAGGAGAGTTGCGAATGCAAGGCAGATTTTTCTTGACCCTTTGTATTTCCTGCATCCAGATTTGATTCTTAGACAAACTTATCAACCCTCATAATGCAGGAAGTTACCCAAAAACAGTTCCTCGTACTATACGCCTGAGCTGCTCTATGCACAGCACTGATCAAACCTAGAATCTCTGCTTCGAGGACTCCATGAACTTCAAGCTACGGACTCCAGCAGGGTTCATGAAAAATTTCGATTCCAAAATCTCCGGCACAAGTCACTGGGAGCTAAAACATCATGAGTCGGTCGCTTTCAGTTACACCAATACTCAGGAATAGGTTATTATTTTCTTTTGTATGTTTCCATCAAGTCTATCATAAATAAGCATAAATAAAAACCCCATTCCCGTCCAGAGCACTAACATAAATCGCGAGTCGAAAGGCCACTGAGGAGTACCCGGCAAAAAGCGGCCGAAGCAAACGGGCTTATCTATACGCCACCGCATTGGGTAACAAGGAATATTCTCTTAAGGGGAGCTAGCGTAGCTTGCAGGCCTGAGGAAATTCTCTGTTAAGTGGACAGCACACAGAAATCCAATTCACTGATTTTAATCCAACCCGTAATAAAAATTATCTTTTCATGTCAAAACGCTTCATACTGTAAAGCTCAGAGCGAAATTAAATTGATTTGTACCCAGGATTGCTAAAAAGTTATGCGTACATCAAATAATATTCTTTTTTAAAAATCCCAGTGCGGGTAAATTATCTGTGAATGTCAAATTATCATCTTGAATCTGTAATCATAGTTCAATGCACGCGCTGTTTTCGCAGAACTAATAGCATGAAAATCGCGACATTATTGTATCTGAGTTCAAATATATAAACAACTATAAAAATTTATGATTAATCATTAGGAATTATTTATTATTAATTTGAGAGTGGAACTTAGAATAAGTGACGATCCATCTTCGTATTTTTTTTATCACAATATTTTTTTTCTGGAAAGTATATTTGCATTCATTTCTCAGTAGTGGATTTAAGATACTGAAAGGTCATCCAAGCGACAACTGTATCGGCTTCGTCACGTTCACCTTAGGTCCATTTTTTGTTACAGCTAGTTCAAGATCGTAGGGATCGTAACACTTGGACGCGTTCCAAAGCTTTAATGAACTTAATTTCCTTAAGTTCATTTACCCTTCGTATCGCGCTGCGTTCTTCCTAAGAACCTTTTGACATTTGCAAAGTTCGCGAGAGAAGAATAGACACTTCAAGTCCATTTGAAGGTTCTTGAAAGAAAATCAAGCTACAACGAACGATAAAGGTAACAAGGAAGTGGTGAAATAGTCTCCACCCACATATTCACATGCAAACTTTGCGCACGAATATCCTGAAACGATGTTTACCCAATTTATCCTTCCTCGAAAGAAAAAATAAAGAACATATCATGTGCTAGATGTTTCTCGATTATTTATTTAACTTTTTTCAAATATATTTTTTTTACTTTTATATATTATTTACTTTTCTAGTTTACACTGAACGTAATTTTCCTTACATGGCATGCGTACCACCACATACAACCTTCCATGTCATGAAGTTTATTAAATAAAATCTGCGTAGCCTACTGTGACCTGAAAACTGGTTATATTGAATGCCCATGACTTATATTTGTTATTCAATTTCATTAAATATTCTAAACACTGCTTATCACAATACTCAATAAAGAGATTTTGCCCTGTTCATAATACAGAAACACGGATCAACGGACATTATTACAGCCCACATAAAATATTATTTTTGGCAATGCTTATATAATATACAAGTTTTTCTTTATCAAGTTGCTGAGCTTTTCAATATATTCAGAAACGAAAGTTACTTTATCATTCAGATTTTCTGACGTTTCTTCTGTTCTTTCGTTTGAGTTTTGTGTTGCAAATGTCATGACATCACATCTCCATATGTCCATTGCCACAGGGCTTTAGGGAATGTAAAATTTTTCCCATCAGGTGACTTCGACCGAATGGTAAACATATTACCCAATCGTTTTAGGTTGGCTAAGAAAAAGCATACGAGCATTGAGCCGTTTACAGTTAAAACTACGCAAACAAACTCGATTTTCTGGCCCAGATTCAGGTAAAGCTGCTTATACATGTACGGTTCTCGTGAAGCGTGTCATGACGTCAGCAATGGCAGTGAGAGCCAGTTCCCGTACGTTACTCGACCCGTAACAATACATCCACTATGTGCATGCCAAAGGAGATCGGTCATCGACCAAAGACCAAAGGGAAACTGAGCTCTTTTGCTTTTTTGCTATTGCTAGAAATACCGGTCACGAGCAGGTTTCGCATTATAGATTCACTCCATGGGATGGGAGAGGACAAATGTAGTAAGAGTTGTCGTTCTTGCAGGAACTCTTGCAAGAGAAGAAGAGGATGAAAGGCAACTAGTATTACCAAATCGATTTCCTAATGGCTTGACGAGAAAGAACATCTGCTATGCTTTCCGTTTCACGTTTTTAACATAGCTCCAACGAGAAAACGCAACTTCCTAATTTATATTTATGACAGTGAGATGGGACATTGATCCTCGCCCTCCCTTTAAACGTTGCTGATGCTCCTTTCCTGATTACCGCTGACAAGGAAGATAAGTTTTAAGTTAAGGACGCTCTGTTAGTTTACCTATAGCTTTTCGTTAGCAATGACACCTCCACAACCTCCTGCTATTAGGACCTTCAGCACCTAATAACACTTGAAAGCCCCCACACATGCAGTACAACCACCCTTGACCTAACACGAGTTACGCAGCTATGAGATGATGTTACTGATAACAGCAACTTCGAGCACTTAGCGAAGGCATTATTTTACTACAGAAACAGATCTCGCAATTAAGAAAACACAGTTTTGCTCACTAACACTTGACTTGCTCTGCGCATATTTCTTCTCTTCCTTGAGTGGAGGAGAAACTGGAAACTTTGGACCATTAAGGTTCTTTCTGTATTTTTTTAAGTCTCTGTACCAAATTGCTTTATTTTTTAATCTGAAATCTGTTTTAAGTCTCGCTACAATTCGAGACTTTATTCATTGAAGAGAAATTAGAAATAAGACTAGATAAGACTAGAATAGTCCACTTTCTCTAGCGGTACGAGAATGTGGACTTCGAAACTTTTTCTCTTAAGCATAACAGTCAAAAGAATTTCTATTAGTACAAGATTTTAAGAATTATCTTACGTATTCCCTTATCTTTTAGCATAGTCAGAATGATGAATACTGGAATTTTTTGCTGTGATTCCATTATAAATTACCACTAATACACGGTAGACTTATAATAGCTTTACGATAACGTATAAACGTAACTCCATTCGTTATCAGACATATGAAATTCATCGGTGTCAAAAATTATTCTGTTTTTATAAAACGTTGTTCCTTCAATAATTAAAATTAAATAACCCTATTTAGCTTATATTTAGTTGCCTATACATTTATTTGCTTTTTGTGCCTCTTCCAAAATTGCTTTGAATTCTTGACCACGCATTTAACATATAGCTCGAATTTAATAATCCTCTAAATTAAGAGAACTGAGAAGCTGGCCATAAAAGGGTGAACTATTTTAAAGAAACATAAATGAGAAAAATGTAAAATTCATTTTTTCCAGCGAAAACAGGACATTTTCAAATGTAACCTTTACACATTTCCAATCAAAATTTGTCTCAGAGATTATTTATTTAATTTAAAGATCCTCGTAATTTTACTGTCCAATGTCTGTAGTCTATTAGTTATAATTTCTACACACGTTTTCTTGCGTTCAAATTATATTCGCATAACACCGTCCTTAGGAAAGCACAATTCTCTGCAAATATGCAACGCAAAACTAAGCGACTTACTTACAAAACCTAATTTTCTATTTTATCAGCTGAGAATTGTAAAAAAAATAGACCATTTTCTTTCCCACGAAGTTGCTAATAAAATTAGTAAAAGGGATTTACTAATACCAGGCACTTATAATACTTTCTAACATTACGCGAGGTCTGAGTATGCCCTACTTTACATAAATAAAAAATATGCATTTCCGACTTAGTCACCTGTCGGAAAATTCTCACGAAAAAAATATCTAGAAATAGCAACAATGAATAATGGTGATGAGTTCCCGGTCCATGTCCCTTGGCATGTCTCCAGGTGGGGCCTTCTCCAAAATGGAACTGGCTTACGAAATGTCGACCGTAGGATATCTAACCTTCCTCCTCTCTGCATACATGATAAGATTGCGTGTCAAACGGGAACTGGAAAATTTATTATGTGCAAAGTTTTTACTCTGCCCTTAAAATGGAGGAGGGGGAGAACGATTGTCCAAATGGAACCCATTGTTGATCTCTGCGTTAAATTACACCATGATCACATGAAATAATTTCACACCAAGATTTAGACCCTTTTAACTAAAACACAAAACGTGCCAACTGTTCTTCTTAACAATAGGAAGAAAAAGGGAAGTGACACAGTTCATGTTAGGAAAGGAAGGAAATGCTAGCCATGCGTAAAAAGTTGTGAGAAAAAAGCAGGAAATAACCCCAACCGGGATCTTTCTGAATTTATTTTCTCAGTGTCTCCCAAATTGACAATAACCAAATTATGCACGAAATCCGACAAGAAAAAAACCTTTTGTCCATATATGGGAGGATAAGGATATGAACAACCCTACATTTACTTAGCATTACGCAACAAGTGGCTGAGCACACATGGCTTGAAACGTTTTCCCCCAGCAGGCCGCGCTTTGCGCAAAGAATGTGTTCGCTATCCGGTGCGCATACACTGGATTTTGTTAGAAATTATACTACCATAACGTTGAAATCCAACGAGTGTGTTTTGAAGACATTGTTCGTTGTTTATACGTCGACAAATTGTCTTACAACGCATTTGCGTTTCCATAAAGAACGTAAAATAAACCATTGGCAAAGGTTCAACTAACTCATTCGCTGAAACCATCCTAATGTAACCCAAATTCACTTTTCCGTTTTCTTTCTAATATTCCCTCTCACTTGTTGTCAATGTTGCGTATTATCCCGCGTGGGCTATCCTGTACCCCGTGCGTAGGCTTCATCATATAAAATACGTTGTACAAAAGTAAAAATATGCAGTTTTTCCTAAGCACTTTATTTAAAATAACCACTTAACACTACAAAATCTTGCCCGTAATACTGTCATCGTTATTGTGCTAGTATTGTCCTGAAACCTTTCATTTTTATTTTGTGCGAGAGAAATTGTGGACATGTTCCAGATTGGTTTCACAGGAGCAAATCCGACTAATTAATGTTTATTAGATAACAATGGGAACTCCACGGAAAAAAAAAAAGTTGTACTCGAAATATTGTCAGTGTCCCCGGATAACTTCTCTTGCAGTTACAGTACTAGAGTTTAGCCAACAAGAACAAGTCCTTGCGTATGAACATGTGACACAAAACAGATTGAACAGTCTCTTACCTTGATTTCTAGTGAAGGGGCTTGATCTGGAATGCTGGGAGGCAAAATTGATGCTGCAACATCATGACGAGATCCGTTCAACACAGGTGTGGAGTGCTTATCACCGTTAACTCCAGTTTGCTTGGATGAAATCATGATTGCTCCGGAAAATAACGCAGAAAATGATTAACACTTAATTCCCCACGATAAGATTAGGCGTTTGACCTTGTCTCAAACTGGATTTTTTTAAAGTCAAACTAATGAATTAGAGTTGCACGATCGAGTGGGTATAAATTATAGCAAACTTTTTGGTTAAATTTTTCTAACAGGAATGCCACTGGAATGGGTTGCACTTTTGGAAAGGAAGACACTAAAGGAAAACCACCAAAGTTTTCTTATAACTTCCTGCCACTAGCACCTGGTTCAAGCCGGCTCTTCCGCCATGTCATTTGAAAAAATATGGGAAACTTTTGGGGTTTGAGACGAATTACAGTAATGCTTTCAACACTATTTTGAATGCGTGCGCGGCACTTGGAATTTTCTGGCTTACTTAGCTCGGGTGTTGTTACAGCAAAATGTGATCTATAGGGAAGCACGAGCCACTCCCACGTTCTCACCAAGCAAAAGACATACACACACAAGAGAAAGGAGATGAGTTAACAAGTGTCAAAAACCTGTTTTCTCTACGCCCGCACGGAAAAACAACCGTCCCCGAAGCCTCAAGATATATTGAGAGAAAATATGGCTTGCTGCGCCATCTTTGGCGCGCTCTTCTTATAGCGGTATATCATTATCAAGCTTTTCAGGATACGAAAACGATAATCGAGACATAAAATTTCTGAAGAGAATAAAATATAAGCGTACATAGCGTACAAGGCATACAAAAGTACATAAGTAACTAGAACAGAAGAGCGAAAATTAAGTGAATTCTTATAATAATGTTTTTGAAAAAATGAGACATTTAGTCTATTACTTTCCGATGAAAGTTATTGAAGGGCAAAAACAACCTACATGTGGAAAGACACGAAAAATTAAACAGACGTAAAACGTTAATAATTAATCAAGCCGAAGTGTTCTTTACTTCCATTTGCGATTAAAAATATTAATCAAATACTTTAAGGTAAATTTTGTATCGTATCGTATATGCCGATTACTTTTATCATACTGCATTATCATACCTATGCCGATTTGCTTTCTCCCTGGACACCATACCCAGAGACTTGCTGTTAACACATCGTTGGTAAATAATTCTGAGAGCTTACACTTATCCTAGCTTTTTAGAGTATTTCCATTACGGTTGAAGCAATCTTGTCTAATAAGGAAGTGCTGGATCTATTATAAAGAAAAAATGTTCAATGGTAAAATATTTCAAGAAAATTAGACTGATCTCGTAGAGTGAAGAAATGAGATTCTTTGATTTAAAATAAAAATTCAACATCACATAAGCCATACTATTTTATCCCTTGTACGTAGAAACGGAGGAATTAGTGGGTCGTTCGACGATCTGACCTCCAGTTCAAACGGCAAATACCGCTGTGGCTACAAAGGACCCAAAATGTGGAACTGTAATACAGTTCCACAGTTTCAGCAACAGCCTACTAATTGATCAATCCAGTAGAGTACGTTGAATTAAAAAGTTTCTTCTTCTCAGTTCGTTTCCCTCCACTAAACTGATATTGTTAAGAATTTTTGCACATTGTAACAGTTAGCTTTAGCAAAACAGAACGCAGGAATAGTGAGGGATTCTTATTTTTTTAAAAAAAAAATACGTCTCTTATCCGTCATGTAAGAGAACGGACGCTAAAACAGATAACAGAAACGAACGGTTTGTTCGAGAAACGTATTTAATACAATTGCGGTTCTAATACACAACTAAGGTTCTAAAATTGTAAATTTCCATTGATTATACAAATTACTTCAGCGTGTCAATTTCCATGAGAAGTTTGTAGCGATTTTGAATCTCCAAACGGAAACTCTAGGTTTACTTTACGTGCTAATTTCGCACGAACTAAACGTACATTTGGTCATTCTCTGATCTTTATCATTATAAAATATAAGTTTCGGTTAGTTGGTGGTAACCTTCCTAAACTTCTGTTGACTACAACCTTGTTGACAACTGATTTTTCAGCGAAATAATTTTTCTTCAATGTTCAGAGAATCCGTCCCATCCAGAAGATGTTTATGTGCTTCGTATTGAGAGCCTATACTCATCTCTAGCTGAAAATCTATGCAAGTCAATAAATTTAAAAATTTTAATTACGACGGTTTAAAGGCTTATTCAAACACAATACTGATATCTGACGCAAATTTATCGATTGGGATTCTTCGCAAGACTTCAATTTTCACTGTGTTTGCGAGGGAACTCACAAACATTCAACCGAATGCTCCGGCTCTCAATGCTCTGGCTCGACTACTAAATTGTCAGAATTTCCCGTAGCTTATTTCCTTTGCACGTCTTTGACAAATTGCAGCTCAAGGCAAGGTAAATGTAATATCTTCCCTAAATTTATCGATATTTACTTCTTCTTTCCTTGCTTTTTTTGTGTGTAACGTGCTGACGTTTCTTGTGTACAGTACTCAGGTACATCTTGCAATGTCAGCACAATGCACCCGAGCGAGGTGTTTAATATGGTGCAGTAAATAAGGCGATGCTTTATTTTGCAACATCTGCAACTGAGTCTTATTCAGAACTTACATGAGATGCTTCAGTTAACCACCGAAGCAGATTTGATATTTGACAAGTGACTTGAGATATGACTAGTTTTCGAATGATAAATGTCATGAGAAATCCTGTGTTGACCAGTCAATTCTTATATGAACGCTGTTGCCTGAACATGCACGGTTGTGCTTTTCCAACTCCTAACAGAACAGGCACAATGCTTCAAAACGTAAATCTGCTTTTCAAGTGCAGAATGGCTTGGAAGGAATAAATGCGGGTTCTTAACAAGTGAGACTCGAAATGAAACCTGACAAACTTCTTTTTACGTGTTCGTTTCTAACAACAAAAGGAACAAAATGGGGACAAATGTCGAATAAGCGGGAAGCGCAATATTTACTATCATTTCTCGGTATCTTGTGCTGGAATCAATACTGGTTCCATATGTACAGTGTGCGAATGATTTTTCCCTATTTCTAAATCGAAAGGTCAGTGAGGCAAGAGATAACCTACGTCAGGTATAGCAACATCAGACACTTGTAACGAAACTACAGTAGAAGGCGGCGTTGGACGCAGTGGATCTTTCTTCGATCTTAGACCAGCGTTCGTTGGATATTTATCGCGTAACGGCGAAAGGGAACTGCTGCCCCTGTCTCGAATTAAAGGCGTGTCTTCAGCCTCAGTTGAACTTGAGCTATATTTCATTTGACTGCGGCCCGCAACTGGTATTCGCGGCGGTAAAGGAGGCGGACTTAAATGAGACATAGTTCCTGACAATGAATTCTGAACGATGACATCATCCAGGTTTTGCAAGTCCGTATCGGATTTTCCTCTGTCATCCTCTTCTTCAGCCTCTTCTTCCTCCTCCTCGTCTTCCCAGTTGTACTGAGCTAATGGTCCATTTTCAAAGTACGTCCGGTTATGGACCATCAGACTGTTGAGATCCAAATACTCTGCACCGGCTTGGAGCATGCGGTCCAAAGTTTGGACGATTTCCGCAAAAGTTGGTCGGTCTGAGGGTTCCTCTTCCCAACAGTGCACCATAATACTGTACCTGGAAATGAAGCGAAACGAGAAGCGTGCATAATTCTGGAACACTTTCAACTTTTATGACAGCTAACTTTCAAAAAGTAGCTTACAATTCTTGGGAGCAATTGTCAGGACGCTCCATACGATACCCGGTTTTCAATAATCGGTACAATCGCTCTGGTGTGACGCCAGGATAAGGCGATGCTCCAAGCGTTGCCAACTCCCACAGCAACACCCCAAAACTCCACACATCGGATTTCGAGGTGTAAATCTGGTCTGACAAAGACTCAAGCGCCATCCACTTGACAGGAACTTTGTGATACCAAGTGTCGAAAAAACAACGAAAGGGAAAGGAAAAGAGCGTCAAAGCCTTAAACTAACTTTCGCTGCAAACGAGCCGTGACAACAAGCATGGAAAGTGAGTTACCTCGCCCTTTACTGCGCTTCAAATATGTATCGCCTTCATAGACGTCACGCGAGAGGCCGAAATCGGAGATCTTGCATATTTTCTGCGCTGCCACGAGCACGTTGCGTGCTGCCAGGTCTCGATGTACCAACTTTTGTAAGAAAATTACGTTTGAGAAATAATGGAAATTTGGGTCTCACCTTCATTTCGGCCAAATAAGCCATTCCTTTGCTTATCTGCCAAGCGAAGGAGAGGATGCCGTGTGGAGTCACCGAGTGTTCTGAATTGTTTACATCTTCGTGAAACTCAACTTCGATATGCCGACTACGCCGCAAATAGCTCCTAGGAGGCGAATCAGTAACATGTTTTATGGAAAAGTCAGCAGAAAAGTGGAAGTTTTATGAAGCTTTATGAGTGAGCTCGTTTGCTTTACCTCAAGGAACCGTGCTCGGCGTATTCCAAAACCAACAAAAAGGGGCCACCGGGAGCCGTACAAGCCCCAAGGAGTTTGATAACATTAGGATGCTTCACATCTTTAAGAAGGGCAAACTCCGAGAGCAAGTCTTGCAGTTCAGTGGCAGAATCGGCATTACCAGTTTCGCTTTTTATCATCTTCACCGCTACGGTTAGCCCGGTAGTACCGAAAGTAGCTTTGATGACTTTGCCGAACTCTCCTTCGCCTAATGTGCGCTCCATTATGAGATGCTCCCGCGGTATTTCCCATTGACTGTCCCTAGACTTGTTTAGTAACGAACAATTAGCATTTCAGTTAAGCAAGGAACCTAATAAATTATTCAACTGGAAGTTTTAACATCATCAAGCACAAAAAATCAATGAAAATCCGAAAGTATTCCAAACGTTCAAAACATTCACGGATTCTGTCCTTTTTCCTTGTTGGTATTTGTGTCTACGTTATTAGATAATTGCAAAAAAATAAGCTCGAAATTCTAAGATAAATGTCTGAGTCATCACAGGAATTCATGACGTTAAGAATTAACGCCAACATTTTTCATCGTATTCGTAAATAGAACCTTAGGTGGTTTCTGTTTTGCTCTTGCTCTTCTGCCTCAGATTTACTGAAGATATTGCTTGCAAAATATTGGCCGTATCTACCTTTTGTTTACAAAAATATTCGTAAAATTCACCACAAGACTGATCGATTAATAATCGACTAAGATTTATAAAAATTGATTAACAAGTTTCTGAAAAAGTATTTCGAATTTATGCATTGGAAACCGATAGCCTTAACATTACTGACAAAGCAGTTGGGTTGCGTTTCCGTTGTCATCTGAACACGCGTTTACCGAGCGAAGTCGACTGGATTTTCGACCCAGCTGAATTTACATAATTGCATGTTACCGAGCGAAAAGAACTCGGAAATCTCTGACACTTCGTCAGGTAACACGCGTTTCGATAGCAGTGGACTCAGCCTTCCTCAAGTATCAACGCACAGTGCCAAAATCACCAGGAAGATTTTCCCATGCTTTACACTAAAACACCGACATTTTAAGCGCTTTTGTTGGCGGCAATAATGAATTTGCGATTTCAGAAGTAAGTACTACGATTTCACACGTAAGTGCCAAAAGATGCACAAAATTGCAACTTTATTAAAAAAAAAAGTTTTCCGAACGTGAATATTCTGAACTTCAGTTATCAAGTACATTGTCGGTAACCAATAATTTTAAGCTTAGAGACTTAGAATATTTCTGGTCACTATGAGGGGCCCATTAGCCAAGGTTAAAGGCTCCATATTCAGTTGTAATCTTTTGTTGGTATAAAAGCCCCTATCGTACTCCATTTAGAAATCTCCAAGAAGTAAAAATCTTCAAGTAAGTATATGGTTGACTTAAGCTTGACCAAGTTTCTTCCCATGCGAGTGTGTTCTGGGTACCTACTCTTAGTAGCTTACAACTGGAACATTGAGATCTCCCGTTTCAGGTGCCTTGCGATCTGTATAGAAACCGTAAGTGATTGTAGACCTACCAGACTGTTTGAATTTCCAACGGGCAGACTGAGGTTGTTGGGTCCGTCTTCGATGTAATCTGATGGTATCGCGGACAACGAAACAGCTCTGCTGACATGTTTACGTCTGGGATGCTGGAAGACCCGCCTTCGCCTACGCACAATTAATAGTACATGAGGAGCAAAATGAAACACCTTCCGGCAACCGTAAGCTAGATTTCAACTCTAGGGCACTCTTCGTAGTTGAGTTCTGCTTGCCTTACCTGATCCATAAGGCTACACACAGCATTGCGGGTAATAAAAAGAAGCCTAGGCATGTTCCGATGACGGTTGCCAGGCAAGTCGAATCACAGAAAGTAGCAGTACTGCCTACACGTGTTCCAAGTTGAGAAGATGCAAGTTACGAAAGTCAAAATACACATCTCATTTCTTTTGCCTTTTTCTTTATCCAGTTTTAGTCTTCTTTTACCTTCATCTCCTATTATTGTATCTGATGTGGGAAGCGTCATAGCAGGAGGAGAATACAGCTTAGTTGCAGCCAAGTCGTTTCCGTTTTGTAATTCACCCGGTAGAGGCGTTAAGAAGGTTAAAGGTGACTCAGGCACCGGCGGACCAGGCTCCGGGGCGCAAGAACAAGAGCCCGTAGCATCACACGAGCAAACGCCCACGGCAGTTTTAATGCCCCTTGGGGGTGCCCAATGGGAATTCAGTTTTCCCGTGCCAACCACGTTTTCTAATGAAGTTTTCAGAAGAAGAAACATAATATAATCTACTGAGAACTTTTCATCAAATAAGCATAAAATATGACTGAAGGACACATGCTAAAACAAAATAGTAAAAAAGTACGACGTTTCTAACTTACAAATTACATTGTAATAATTTTTATTTTTAAAAGGAACACAAAGAAAATCTCAAAAAAAAGTAGTAAAAACATAGGATAGGGAAAATTATTGTCTAAAAAGTGATCAAAATCTTAAAGATTTTCCAGTTTTCTTTCTCTTTACCCATGAAATAAATTAGAAAACAAATACAATATATAGTTTTTTAATACTTTTAGGCGAAATTTTACGCCAGACGATATGCAATAGAATTGTGTCAGAATCAAGTTGAAGATTTTAATTTTGATTTTGGTGTAAGTTAATTACTTACCTGTGCAATCTTGGGGACAAACGCCCCAATAAAGCGCCTCTAATTCGTCACACGTTCCATCGGGGCAGGCGTCAGGTGACGCGGTGCATGTAGTATATTGCTGTGTGAAGGTAGGGGCGGGGATATCAGATTGTTTGTGTTTCCAAGTACAAATGGAGGTTAAGGAGGTATCAACAGCTCCTCGAGCTGACTCGCATTCCTGCTGGCTCCGGAATTCCGCACAAAATATATTAGCGTCACAAATTGGGATGAGCGAAGTATTGGATTCCGCACCATCCGGATCTTCCATTATGACATTCAAGAGGGTGGAATTGTTGACGACGCTGCCGTCGGCGAAAGTGGACAGCCATGTAACTTCAAAGGTAAAGGAGTCTACCAAAGGTTGCTTGCGTAGCACGTGGGGCTCGTTGACGTACACAATTCCCGTGTTGGGCGTAATAGCAAAAGGAATGAGCGATTGTTCTTGATCGGGTTCGATACTAAATATAGTTTTGATCGCTTTACTGGGGAAAGCCAAGATCAAAGGACCGGTAACACGTTTATAATGACAGGCGGATCGGATCAGGGGCAAGTTGGTCAATGGCACCGATTGCAAGGCAGAGGGTGAATGGGCCGCAGCCGAGACGGCAACGGAGGCTTCTCCGCCGGGGGCATTGATCAATGGCGACTCTGAATGGTACTCCCCTTCGGGCGGTAAGCCTGGATAAATGGTAACGTTCACCACAACCTACGCAGAACAAGTTTTGATTATTACAAGGAATTATTTTTGTCCTGTGTACGCTGAGCTTTTACCGAGCCGTTGCCATAGCGAGGCGGAAGACCGACATCCGCAAATACGATGGTAAGCCGATACCCGTCCAGGTGACTGATACTCAGGCTACTTCCGTCTTCCAGCAAAGGATCTGTTGAATCGGGGTTCGTTAAGCTAGAAGAGCTCATTTGCCTGAAAACTCATATGCTAAACATACTGACGTAAATGACAGTGTAGCTTCCCAATTGCCATATTTGATGCTCCAGCCGAAACCGTGGCTCACCTTCCACCAAATCAATCTGGTACCTGTTGACATTCCGGGAATCCTGATCCAAAACAAGGATTTTCTCCTTGAAAGGTAACGCATGACCCTAGGAAAGAAATTTCATCTCTCAAATAATTGTGACTTTCGTAGAAGCTTTTGAAAACCTGTTAAATTACCGGCAACAAGGTTTTCCCTTTTAAATACACATGAATACGAGATTGGTAAGCGCTTTGTAACTGAGGAGCATTGTCATTTTCGTCCAGCACGTGAAGAACACCGTCTTGGTAGAAATGAACTGTCGTATTATTATGCGATTTCGAAATAAGGCTGCAGCTTAGACTGAAAGGACGGAATTCTTCTTCTTCTCGATCCAGATATCCCACGGATATTAATTGGTGTTTGAAACCGGAGTCGAATTTAAAGAATTTTTCACCTAAATTATTGGAAATAACAACTTTTTTGTAAAAGTCTCTTCCGAAAAGTGCTTATGAAAAGGCTTTGTATACCCTTCTTGGTACTTATTCGTTATATGCACCGTAAAATTAGTGCTCTGTTTTCGTCACCTTTTTTAAAAGCCCGCGAGTTTTTTTTAGTGAAATCCTTCCATAATTTAGCTTCAGTAGATGTAGATGAACAAGGAGTAAGAAGAATTTTGGGAAAAAACGCGACTGTTTTTGCAAAAAAACGGGGTTAACTTGAATCACGGATTGCCATTACAATTACATTGTTTCCACTCGTTTATTTTGGTTTTTGATGCGAACATTTTACTTAAGTTAACTTAAACTAATTGGATCTAACTAAACTAGCCTAAGTGAACCTAACCTAACCAAAAAATTGACGTGTCGTATAATGAATAAGTATCCAGTTCTCTACTCGGTTAAGGAAAATACCCGTAGTAGTAGTAGTGGTGGTAGTAGTAGTGGCAGTGGTACTAGTAGTATTAAGGATGTTATATCGAACCTCCCAATCTTGGCACACAGACTCCACCCACGGCGGCCCGACAACTCCCAAGACAGTTGACGGACGGTTTTCAAAAACTCGCAGCTGGAAAGCGGACTGTCGGTTCCAGAAACACCAATCCTATTTTAACATGTAGGATTATGAAAGAATTACATTAATCGTTATTAATCTTCAGTAGGTTTTTATTAATGTTTATTGGACGCATTATGATCGAGTCGCATTGTCATTTCTGTCGAATTGGGAATTTATACGGTTAGGAAATTTATTAATATGATTAATAACTTCCCTATGTTTTATGCTTTTTTGGCTTGGTTCAACGGCAGATCGGGATAAAATGAATCATATAAATAGCATTAGAAAGTGGAGTTAGTTTCGAAAAAAAAGTTGTGATCATATTGAACCAGGGACGTACCAAAGATTTTAGTTCGAGAGGTAATTGCTCTAGCAAATTTATATCCTTTCTTTTTCAAGTTTTCGAATTGTAATTTTATTTAAATTTCGTGGATTATTTTTAGTTTATTTAATTTAGTTAATTTTTTACTTTTATTTAATTTTTTAGTTTATTTATATCATGTCTCTTTCTAATTACAGCCATATATGCACTTATTTCAGGCTTCGAACGATTGCTACACACAGGGCCAGATTTAGACACAGATACGCCCTAGAGCAAAGCCCATAATTCTGCGCCCCCTTACAAAAACTGAATGCATAGTTCGAAGTATAGTATGTAGTGGTTTGGTTTGAAAACATATGAACTCCTTTGGTTTCTTTATTCGACTTCAACCCGCAAATGAAAGCGTGGGCCAATAGCTTGCACAGTTCATCCACCTGAACCATGAACTCAACCCTTCATTTCCTGACTTGAACCCCTCCTTTCTTAACCTGACGTTGAAAAGATAGCTGTGTGAAAAAATGCGAATGGAATGCGAGAGTTGATACAATTATTACAAATATCTTCTCTCCAATGAAGGCAAGAACCATTAAAAACATAAAACACCCATCTAGATTTTTGGCTGCATTTTTCAATGCCCGACACGTACTACTAACTTCTGTCGTTTCTGAGAAAACTGCTATGCTTGTTTTCCGACATGAATGTATCTATAGAATACTGCCGTACTGTATAGATACAGAAATTGGTTTAGGAAACAATACATATTCGTTTGGACAGGGTTTGGTAAAAAAAAAAAANAAAAAAAAAAAAAAAAAAAAAAAAAAAAAAAAAAAAAAAAAAAAAAAAAAAAACGGGCTCGATCGGAATAGGCGATTGTAGGATTCCATCCTAGAACCACCCTTTTGAAAAAAAACAACAGAGAGAGTTGTTACCATCCTCATAGGTATGGGCTTAGACCGTGGTTTAGACGCAACCTTTTTCATGAGCCGAGTCTGCCGAACAGAGCTTTACCCAGGATTTTGATTCGGGGGTTAGAGGTGGAGTTTAATCCAATTATTTAAGTCTCCTAGACATTCTCCTATTTTCGTCATTATATAAGAAATGAGAGGGGAGGGGAAGTGTTTAAGCCCCATGCCAACCCTCTGGTTACGGCCTTGCAGTCAAATCATTCAGGTGTCGGTGATATTGTCAGGCGATTCACATCTCGTATTCCGCATCAGAACGTGCATCTTTGAAGGGGTTGCATTTAAATGCTATAGAATTGAGCTAATAAAATTCCCTAGACCGAGAGAACCAGAGCTAGACCTTAAAAAAAAATAAAACGCAACGAACTCCATTATACAGCCCGATTTTTATTATTTCTTTCATCGGCGTGAGCTTTGATCGTTGTCGTACATCGTTTCATTTTAATAGTTGTCGATGTAACAGTTAAAACAATAACAAATATATACATTAACAGCCCGATTAACTTTGACACAGAGTTTCGGCATTTAATTTTTATTGAAGCCCAAGGCTCCAATGCCTACCCAATTGTTTTTACCGCACTGCATTATTTTGGAGTCAAGGAAGGGGTAAATTTTATGCAATGCCGCCCAATTAGTAGTTACTGCAAATTTGCAGAAATTCACTTCTGGGTGGTAGTCATACCTGAGGTTTGTATGGTAAATTATGTAAAGTTTACACTAGTTATATAAAAACTTACCCTTGCTCAACCTGTATGAAATGCCCCTTAGCCTGACTCTCTGCTTATAACTCGGCAAAACTAGCAATGTGAAGAAAACAGTCAAAGCAATTATGACAGAATGCTTAGTTTTTCAAGCTTAATTACGTGATGGCTTTCTTTGAAGGAAACAGAAAAATTCGTTACATTTTCCACCAAGTATTGCAAGGCTTTTCGATTTTTCACTTAGAAAACTGTGTGATTAAAGTTCGCTTAGCGACTTGATGCATAATTTTTTTGTACAAATTCCACCTGAAAGCATATTAGTAGAATCCGCAAAGAATCCGTATGGAATTTTACATGAAAGGACAAGCTAATACCTTAAGAAAACGCATAAAGACAACATAAAAGAGCCGAATTCTTGTAAAGAGTAGCCAATAATTCAAGGGTAATTTTCGGCAATCCAAGAATTCTGAAACTCCGTTGATTACTAGTGTCTAATCTATGGTTCGTATACCTAAAAGCCAGCAAAACGAACTTTTCGCGTGTTACATACCGTAACGGCTGCCTTGACATGCAATAGCGAAACGGAACCCCCTTTTTTAGTTGCCTGTGTATATCTACATGTATATACGCGTATCGCCCTTTCCTCACAAGAAAGGTAACTACAAAATCTGGCCCTTGTTCTGCATATAAAGCAGCCAAGTCGCAAGAAGGAATTTGTCGCGCCACACCTTAAAGACCATGTGTGTGGCTACGAAAAATCATACAAAAAAGGGCAGGACAAATGGTGACCTCCAGGAAAAAATATAATATCATGCTGTTACAAAAGGATCCCTAAAAAATTAGAAATCTTCCGCGAAGGGGATAGCGGAAAATCGATGTGGGTGTAGTCCACTTTTGACAACGTGCATTTTCCCCTTCTGTAAATCTCCACACCACTACATATCATTAAGACCATTATTTAGTTCTGGGACCCTGTCTAAACATAATGGCTTTTGTTATTAACTTTCTACTACCAAAATGAAAGCACCACATGTATACTATTGACGGACCAATCCCACCCTCATCAAGCCGTTTTCTTTTTTGTCACTGTTGTATTGTAAATTTAAAACAGCTCTAAATTCTTCTAATCCATCTGAAAGAGGCAAGCACCAAAAGCTTGCGTTGAATTTCCATGACAACAGGTATACAAGGCATAATATTTTGCACGTGTTTACCTTTCTGGGAAATTTTAGATATAGAAAGACGAATTACCTTGGTAGGCTGATTGCAAGAAACGTTATTTACATCGACCAATGTAACCAACACACGCTGGGCAGCCGAGCTTAATGTGGTATTGGCCAGAATCACGACTTTCAGCACGCGCCGCTCTGCAATAATAGTCCGAAGGGTGATTGTGTGGGCGGACAATTTACATTTGTTTTTTAAAAAATGTTCTTTATGGAATTTATTTTTAGTTGCCCTAGTCAGTATTGCAAAGTGAACTTTTCATAGAAAGCTCACCTAGTCTTCGTTTTAAATTCATTTAACATAATTACATCTTGTACAAATGTTACGTATTTCATGGAATAGTTATTGATTGCAGCCGACATTCGCGACCGGAACGGTTGCAATAAACACGCAAGGTAAATAACCTTGTCTTCCTTTTCATACGTCGCAACGGTACGGCCAAAGCGAAGGTCGGATACTACATAGGTATCGGCAAAACTAACCTGAGGAAGTAATTTATATTGTGTTGGTTGCCATGCAAACTAGCAGCCGCACGTACGAGGACAATGCCACTGTGTTCTAACAGAAGAAAAAGGTGCGCCTATTATTATTCGTGTACTACCTTTAGTTTTGAGGAATCGTTGTAGACTTTCGCGGACGTACAATGTTCCTTCTGTGGAATGAATAGCGAATGGCCCGTCCACATTTTCCAGTCGATAATGAATTAACTGGTGGTGAAGAGAAGCGTCGTCCTCCTTTGTACTATTGTCTTCACTAGGATCGGTCGTAAAACTAATGACGGTCACGGCCGTTCCAATTGGGACTGACGCCGGAACCCAAACATGAATTTCTTCTTGGGTGAGTGTCAGACCATAACAACCTAAGAATGAAACATTTAAGATTAATGATCCTGCTTTCGCGAAGCCAGCAAGAGAAAAAAAATCAGCTTAACTAAAAAGCCACGAAATTAAACAAGATTGCGGACACGAGCCGTAAGTAAATGAGCAAATTGTCCTTAAGAGTCTATGTTTGGATGTGCTGCATTTCCATCTTAAAAATTATGCAATGATGCTAAGTGAATTTTACTGTGGAGTTTAAACTTGCGATAATTGTGAAGTTGAACCAATTTTTTGGTACAGTACTGTAAACACACAGTACTGTACTGTAACACTTGGCACTGCTTAAGGTGACGAACAACGCGAAGGAACAAAATTGAAAGATAAAAATTTAATAGGAGAAAGCTCTGTAACGTATGAAGAAAATAAATCACCCGAGAGAAATTGCTTTGGTCCGGCTTGCCATTACCCACTTAGGACACTTGGACTGTACGCCTTGGTGGCAGCGTACCGAGGAAATTGCCTTTGCAAAACAAGTTCCCATCACTTTGACTTTTACAACAATGGAGTTTAAATGCAATTAAGCCCAGTTGTTCTTTAGGGCAGTGTTAGGACATTCTGATTAAGCTGTGCACAACACTCCAATCAGCTAATATGCATTAAGTGAAGATACAAGTACGAATAGCGAACGATAACTTAGGGAAGCTGAACCACGAAAATTTGGACACGAACAAGACCGGAGGAACTGCACTTGCTCAGGTTTGTGAATGCTTCTTAAATTACAGTTAGTAGACAATATCTATAAAACAGTGAAATTTTTATACTGGGAAACTAATTTCTCTTACAACCAAGCTTAATGTCATTTAATGAAAATCAAGCGCCTTGGTGATTTTGTGGAAAGAATGCGACATAAATAAATAAGCGAAACAAGGACACAACTGTAGAATTATGGAGGCTTTAAAAGCAGCTTGAAGAAGCAAAACGCCTGCGCTTCGGAAACTGTCGTTTCTTTTTCTTTTATGCGGAAAAAGAAATATGTGTCAGTCGGCTGTTGCGTGGCCGAAGGAACTGTTTTCGCACCAGCTTATTGAAAACTTTTCATTTTTTTTCTTACATTTCAGTGGCTTGCTACAAGACATGAAATATTAATGTTTTCTAGATTTGCTACTGTTAACTGGCCCATTTAGATAGACAGCTGGGCCTTTTTAGCCACTGTTTGGGCCTCAAACCGATGGCGAGCAGCTGTCTTTTCGCCAAACCCGATGTACCAACTCTACCTATCCTTTCTCAATCATGCACATCTGTCCTTTCCCCGGCTACAGCATCGTACAGTAACACCAAGTTAAAAGGTTATCGTTTGATGAATGTTTCTTTTCCACCCCTTAGCCACAGATTCGATACCCTTCATAGCCAATCCATTTACATGGATACGAGCCAGCGTAGAAGGAAGACCGAGGTTTAAATGAGAGTTTAAGGGTGATAAGCTGCCACTAATAGCCCTAACGCAGGTGTTGTAAGCTAATTAGCTGTACGCCCAAACAAGTATGCGTGAGCGTGACTTAGTCCCTATCTACTCAATCTTTCCAAACTTCAAATCCGGACGTGCCCTTGCTCTTATTACAGCCGCAACGCCGACAAGGGCAGTTCCAATATGAACTTTGCGTAATGCTGTTAATTTATTCATCACAGGATGCACTAGGTTAATTAAATTCCCGAAGCGTAATGTTACGTTTTAAAACAACGGCACAATTTATATTTACCTTTTTGCAGCAACAAGATACAGGCAAAGAGGCACTTCAGAATAGCACCGGAATTCATTCTGATTTCAAATAAGTTTATCTTTGAGAAGTCCGCATAGTTCACGCTTTGAACAATGAGAGCAACCAAGTTGCTTGTTGGCGCTTAGACGTTGTTATGATAAACACTACCATCACTACTATAGCAGAACATCACTGTGACTTAATCAATAAAAAGCCAAGCGCGTTAACATCTCTATTGGCGAATTAAGCCCAATTTGCCGTGTGAACCATAACTGACGACACTGGAACAATTTAGGTTGTTTGACGGTTGAAGTACTTGTCCTCTTTTCGAGAGTGTGCGTAAGGCAGGTTTTCGCAATAATCGAAGCTCAGCTATTATCTGTTGTTTTCCTCAAACTAACAAAACCCTGCTAGGCGCTATAAATGCTTCCACGCACAAAGTAATCAAGCACGAAAGTAGTTAAACACTCTGTAAATGGGAAAGCTAACTGTTTTTGCTGAGGTAGAAAAAAAAGGAAAAACAGCGGACGAGGTTTTGAGGCACCGCGATGAACACTGTGCCAGAACTGACGCTCAAATACTGCATTGCATGCCAAGAGTATGTCGCTTTGCCCCTTGCCCTTTTTTTTTACTACATGCACACATCTGCGTACTGTACGTACGCCGACGTTGTACTGGCTAGGTGCTACGGAATACAACGTAGGTTGGGTCTAACTTACAGACTTGGGCGCCTGCTGCGTGGGGGATGCAGCGTACAGAGTTTTGTCTCCTGTTGTGGCTTCTACGCAGATGTGTGTTTGTAAAAGGCCTTCGTTGTAATGTGTGTAAATGCGATGGTTAGCGTATGTATGCAACCGAATCCTATTGTCATTTGCTCCGGCACACATACACACACATGCCCCAAACTTCGTACTTGAAATTTTTATGTTGTCTTCCCCACACGTCTCCCAAGACTCCATTATCACGATACCCGCAGATACACACTATTAATGGGTTAGTTCCTGTATAATTATTACTGTCGGTTTCCCCAAGTTCCAAAACTTATAAAAACTTACTTTACGTAACTTAAACTAAAGGTAATAAAAGTAATGGTCTCGCTTTTATGGAAGGTGTCTTACAAACCTCTCTGCCGTGAAATATAGCCGTACAAATACCGTCTAGGTTGTACATTTCGCATAGAAAGCAACATTCGTCAACACTTGATAATAAGGTTTATTCCTGATTTTGATCTCACTATTGCCGATTCACAAGAGTTCGCTTTCGTTACTACGCTCAACTTCCAATGCCAAGAGACTCCGTAAACGAAAGCAATTTGCTTGGAAATTGTTTAACAATTGTGGATTAATAGTACCTTTAAAAAAAACTTATAAAAGGAAAACCTGCATGTGAGAGTCTTTTTTACAACATTGTTATGCTCCTTAGGTTGGAAGGTTTGACTATGTTATACACACGAATTAACAAATGCAGTCTTGCGCACTAGGCTGAAAGATTTTACAATGTGTCACAAGCATTATTGTGTTCTTCTGATTTGGACACAGTCGATGGCAAACGTCCAGAACAAACAGGGCACAAGCGACTTTGACATTTTACCCTACATTTGTAGGTTCCTTTTATTGAAGCTCACAGAATTGGATGGGCGAAGTCGATAGTATAGCGCTAATGCGGCTGCAGTCGTCTTTTAAAATCGAAGTTAAGTCAACCTGGGTTTACGGCTCAGTGCAAGCGAATAAGGAAACGCGTTTAAGTACAGATGGATTCGAGTGCACGGTTTCTTACCGCGGTATTTCCTTTACTGTAGTAATTATAGCGGTAAAATATTTACCAGAGACTTTAATCGTGGTAGTTTCGAAAGTACCGCATTTACTAACGCCATTGAAAATGCCACGCGATAGCGGTAATAGCGATTTATTTTTTAGATAAATCCTAATAAGAGCTATCCGAAGTTGAGACCTTTCTGTTAGACTCGAGGGATAAGTTTTAAATGCTTGAAAATGTCCGACGCTCAAGAAGCTCTTTTGGAACTACAGAAAATCTCCCATTTACAGGGTCTCGTTTAACGTGCTTTTCCTTATACGCGTTCGGAAATTTGTATTTTTTTCTCTTAAAAATTACGTGAATACGGCGATGTGGCTCAAAATTTAGCTATATTTACCTTTTTAACATAACAGTAAATACATTGGCTCCAAAAAACGACATTACGAAACTTTAAATCAGATTCGATAAGTAGAATATAACTAGTACGGTCGAATTTGCAACATTTAACTTCTGTGATTTATAATATTCTTTAAAGGCTTCCAGTAACGATAGCAGATTAAAAATCCTCAGATATCACAGGTATTATATATAAGTGCAATTATAACAAGATATTTTGCTATTTTTTCTAACTCAATAAAAAAAAAAAATTCTGAGAGCTCGGTACACATCCCTATCTGATCCTATCTGACAAACGTGGCTCAGTTTCCGAGATTCCGTTTACGCAGTGTTTTCGAAGAACCTATCTAGCGCACAAATGAAAGATCACTGTATAATGCTGCTCGTAAATAACTAGCATCATGTGATCGGTTATTTAGCGTGGCTGGGAGAAAATTACCCCAGTTAGGACTATGAGCTGTCAGAGAATGCTTTGAGCATTCGTTGTTTCTCAAATTTAAAAACGAATTGACATAAGTTTGCTTAATGTTAACCCACAATAAAAGTGAAGCCGTGCGTTCTTATCCATGCGTTGATCTTTTTCTTATTTCTTTCAAAGACAGTATTCAATTTGCATGTTTATTTTTTATTTATTTATTTCTTAACTGCTACTGATTACTATTACCGCATCAATCTGGAAGTGTCACGATAAATATTGACCGCAATACGGTAATAAAAAATTATTTTACAGCTACCGAGTAGCGGCAAAGAATAAAATACCGTCGTAAACACTGCGCGGGTATAACAATAAATAGACCTAGCGAAATACAAGACATTGTTTTTTCTTCCTCTTTTTTTAGAGTTGAACTAGCACCTATTCAAATCATATGGCTACAGTTAGCCTGCATACATTTGGTATACAATTTTCTAGAAAACTGTTACAGAAAATCTCACTTAAACAATTGAAATTAATGTAAGGAGCAGTATAAATTCTCATATTACTTCGTAATTGCTTGACTGCCGCCGAAGTTTTACTGGTGCAAATTCGATAGATGAAAACTTTGTTTTCGTTGCAATAGGGTTTCTTCCTAAAATTTTTGCATAATACTTTAAGTGAAACACGTGGAAAATATTCTGCTCTGTAAATCTCACTGAGCAACTTTCGTTTCAGTTCGTAATAAAAGGGACCAAATTGTAGATATCTAATTGCACGAAACTTGCGAGAAGGTTTTGGAGTTTTTTTTTTTATTCAGTACATAGCGTAGGTTTACGCCTACTGCAGGTTTCTGTCTTACAAAGATTATATTAAGTAACAAATAAAGCAATTCACACAACGGACAAAATTAAAAAAGAAGAGAGTTCGCTGGACACATTAAGTGGGCTGCAGGGCCCTTATACGCCCATGCCCATGCAATGCGACCCTTTAAGTATCCCTTAAGTTGCTTCGAAGATAGAATGGGTTCTGTCCTTTAGCGCATCTTTTGCCCAGTTAGTGATAGGTTAAATACGTCAAACTCTACAAAAACCTGGTCTACTAGTCATAGATATTGTACAAGTAGACCATGAGAGTCGTGAAAAACTTGACTGTCCCTTAAGCTTATAAATACATTTGATAAATGGGTAGTGTCAGGTTGGATGGAAAAAAAATGAGAAACTTTCTCAATTGGAAGCTTTCCAAGGTGGCGCTATGTAACAAGTTAAATGGAGTGAGGGACTTGCGAGGATACTTTGTTAACACTAAAGTTGTTGGAGAGAAAAACAGATGGGCCATGAAAAGCTACTGCTACGAGCTCACGAACCCTTGATTAGAACGAAAAATAAATAAAAAATTAGAACTCATCGGTTTACCTTGACGTCAAGGGATCTACATCAAAATCTCCCTTGACTACGCTATGGCAGTGCCCTTTTCCGCTCGTCGCTCGATTCTTTTTTCTGAAGCTTTGATCAGCTGGGAATTACACGCACATGAAGGCTAGGCCAATGCTTGGAGTAGGGGAGAGTCGGGTGCTTTGACACACTTTTTACTCAAACTTTTTTTCTTACAAAAGTTATAAGCAAATGTTAATTATTCTAACGCTGTTCTATAGGGAACTCTTTCCGACACTTGTGCTAATTTTTCGCCACTCTTCGAAAAAACCGTTTAATTGTAAAAAAAGCTTTCCCAGACGTCGTCTGTGTGTCATAATACCCGAACTTGGAGGGTGCTATGACACGCCTCGGATGAGCTATGACACATAACTAAACTTTGTTTATTTCAGCCGTTTATTGATATATTGTAACGCAGAAAAACATAATTATGTAAAGATAAAAAACGGGCAGCTTAATGGGAGACACTGGGTCATATTTTAACACTGGGTTATGTTTTAAAAGTTAAAGCTCCGAATTTTCATTCGAGTCGCTCGAAGAAGATGCGCCGTTGACAAGGTTTTCTTTGCAAGAGGAGACTTATTTCCTTTCAGCCGAGGAGCTGCAGCCATTTTCTAACCATTCTTCTGTTCTGTTTTAGCTATTAGTTGTTTTCTTTCTGGTGTTTCCGTAATAACTCTGCTCTTGGCTCGCTTCCTCTTCCCAGGCCCTACTGATTGTCGTGGTGCTGCCTTTGCTAACGGCCTTACCTCCTCAGG
>JAGQDJ010000266.1:0-120956 GCA_022885665.1 Triops longicaudatus | reverse complement strand
GCCCTCCCGCATGAGTCCCCAGAGACGACGCTTTTGGGAAAGCATCCAAGGAGCCTGGGGAGTAATAAGACTCAAGCCGGATACGGAACGCCACAGTATTTTAACACATGCTCGAGTGATGGATCTGATGCCATCCTTAGCTGCCCTTTAGCTTTTCAGTTACCCGAGGCAGCCCACATGATATCCCGCATTAAAGGACCCGAGTATATTGCTGGCCAACGTTGTAGGTACGTATTTCTCTTTGTATCATCTTACAAATAAAAGTTGACTAATCCTGTTAAGTAGCTGATTTGGCATATGTTGGATTACTGAGTACTAGTAGCTCGAACCTTACGGCTACAGGATCAGTGGTGAGTAACAAAGATTATCGTAAACATACAAAATGCTACAGAAAGTAGACTTGTCGCATGTGGTTTGTCACGATGTTGCGTGAGGATTAGCTAAACCTAACTTGTTTGCTCAAGCCCAATTCGCGGTCGATATTCAGTCGGACATGAACTTGGAACCAGAGAAGAAGTGGTGAAAATAAAGCAAATTGGTAAGGCTTTGCATAAGTAGTCACTGTATCTGAAAGCCACTTATACATTTGTTACGAGTGCGTCATTTTAGCCGCCTCAACGCGTGTGGACACGAAAAACTTTTAGTCTCGACTTTACTATCTGGACCGGTACGTTGCTAGTCAAGCTAAAGTATAAATGTCAGTCCTAGAGTGCAAAAACAGGTAACGACACACTTTCTTTCTGGTAGCAACCAATGAAGATAGCTATCCTGTTTTAACCGGGATGCATAAAAGACGGACGAGAATTTAGCTTTGAGATGGAAGTCGAAAGAAAGAAACGTGCTTCCTTTTCGTTTTTAGCTTTATTGTTGGAAATGGGACGTGATAAGAACACTTAATAACCGGGATGTTTCACGTAGCGATGTTTCAACATGCATTTCACACTCTCTACCCTGACACATTGCTTCAGAAAAGCAGCATCCCATTTTAATGCGTCAGAACTACAGTATGATAAAACCCATATATATCTTTTTTCAATAAGAGTAGCCTAACCCTATATTTCCTTTTCTTCTCTTCCAATTTTTTTCACATCCCATTTCCAGCAGTAAAGCCAAAAACCAAACGGAAGCACGTCTTTTTCTTTCGACTTTCATCTCAAAGCTAAATTCTCGTCCGTCTTTCATAAATCCCGGTTAAAACAGGATAGCTATCCTCATTGGTTGTTACCAGAAAGAAAGGGTGTTGTTACCTGTTTTTGCCCTCCAGGCCTAAGAAGTTGAGCTTCGATGTCTCGAGCAGCGGAAAAGTCGGAGTCGAGGTTAATTTGTCGCACTCGTTTACGTTAGCTTGATTAGCAACGTTACCGGTCCAGATAGTAAAGTCGAGATTGAAAATAACTCGTGTGCGCAAGCCTTCATCCTATGTGTAGAACAAGTGAATAACCGAATAATTTTTGCGAAAAATACAGCTCTTATGTAAAGATTACGCAACCTTACGTTATGGCAAGTTTACATAATGGACGACGATTTAGCAATTTGGACTTCGCAGTCGGCAGCAGTTGTTGCGTACTTTTCAAGTTTGCGTAGAGTTTAAGGATTGGCCTGATTGTGGGGCGTTTATCTGGCACAGCAATACACAGTAAGTCAGTAAAGTTGCAAGCATCTAAATTTAGAGGTCAGTTAAGTTGATTGTACATGATGTCGCCAATTACGTATACCGTTAGTAATAGTGATCTCCCTAAACGGCAAAATCCACCCACAGAAAAAGTAGTGAAATCCTCCAGATAACAGACATTCCTTGCCGTCCGTTGCACAGTCTTTAAAAGTAGTAATTGAAGAGATAAATAAAATAAAAATCAAGAGAATACATTACATCCGCGTTATTTCCAAGTTCGGAGCATTTAGAGTCTGCCATTACAAATTGCATTCCGACAGCATGCGCCTGCAGGGTGTGAAATGTGAAAGTAAATTTCTTTTTGGTATGGAGCTCATAAGGATTTACCTGCTCTCTTAAGTAATCTCCAGCTACGCAGAGAGAAACGGATTTCATGCAGTGCTCAGAAAGAAGCAGAAAGAGCACACAAGCAAGTTGGGTAATACCATTCACCGCTATTTGCTTGACCAAGTAGAACGAGTAGAAGCAACCACACATTAGGCTGGAGCTAAGAAATATCGCCAGTAGAGAACTGACGCATTTTTGCAGCTTGCAAGAGACTTCGCAAAGAAGGAGATAATGGTCCGAAACTCGCTGCAGAGGAATCGAATTTTCCATGGATGTGTGCCGTTGCAGTAAGTGAAACTGCCTTCCGAGGATGAAAATTACGGAAGTAGTGCCGTAGACAAAGACACTGGGATATAGATTTGAGATGCAGCGTAAAATCTTAAAAACACTTCTCCAGTGTTCACAGGTATCGAATTTCGATATGGGCAGCGCTGTCGCTGTAAAGAGCAGCGTTAACTCCTTATAAATAAATATTATTTCTCCTCAATAAGATATTTTTAATCCTTATAAATAGCTTACTGTTGAAACAGCTAACACAGAAACTAGCACCAAAAAAGCCTTTAAAAGCTTTGCGGCTTTGGAATCTACTGTAACGATGTCGTTGAGCTGTGTAGCAATGTCCCGCATGGTATCGCGTTTCAGAACGAGTACGATGTGAAGAAAACCTGTCATGGTAAACCAGCTAATGTAGTTGAGGGACACACTCAGCTTGAACAAGTAACTGCAGGAGTCGAAGCCTAGCGTGCATAGAATTCCGTAAACCAGACACGTCAAGCTCAATGTTATGTTACAAGCTAACGTGGCTAGTGTGAAGGGCATGTCAAGCCAGTAAAATTTAGGTTTACGGAGAGGCAACCCGATAACGAAACATACGTGGCACCAGTAGCGTAGCGCGGAGGCTAAATCTTCGTTTTTTGTCTTACAGATTTTGGACACGCTGTCAGTTTTACCAATGCGTATTGAGAACATTTTTAAGTGTTTTTTTTTGTAACGAGGAGCTTGGGTTCCTGAAGCTGCCTAAAGACTACCAGGCTAGAGTGTGATCTAAATGTTCACCGCAGTTTTTGTCAGTTTTTTTTTACTCCCACGGGTTAGCTATAGTGACTTGTGTTTATTTTTGTATCCATTTAATTAGGCTTTATAACTATATAATGAGCAAATGTGTTCCAGTGGTGGAGACTGTAAAAGCAAATAGGCGTAGCAATTTTTTGTTCGCGTGAATTGACAAGAAACAATAGGCCATAGTGCGTGGTTATTCTGCATTTTCTGGTTCAGAAATTATGGATGGGGCTCGAAGATTCAAAATGCCCGAATTTGTGTCGCTACAGTAATTATCTATATGTTTCGCAAACACGGATGCATGACTACGCCACCAGTACATGCGTTTATATTATGTGACAAATGAGCAGTGGTCTCATATATTCTCTATCGCTACAACTCCAACAACGAAGTAGTACAAAGTACTTCAAAAAGTATCCCGACGTAAAGTAGTATGTTTCTTTAGGACGGTTGAAATTTGGCATAGGTGTACGAAAACCGCAGTATTATAAAGGGTGCAATTAGTTTGAGTTTCCTCGATTTTCATATCAAATTCGAGTAATGCAGGTTTTTTTTTCTTTCACGGGCAGTAGATGAGACTACAATATTGCAAGTGAAGACGATCGATTAAAAGAATTACTTGCCAGAGGCACTGCTGAAGAACAAGCGTGTATTTAGGGCGTGACAGTAAGGCAACTCCCTTTGAGAAGTAAAATTAAGTGCAAGTGTTATTTTATGTTTCATAAGCTGCACAAGAAAATTGAAGACTCATTCTGAAGCGGAAAAGTTGTTATGTTGAGTCCTTTGGGTTATCTCATCAACATTCAAGTATGTTTTTGTTATATTTACATGGTACATCGACAAAATTGGATTGTGACCACGTCAACCTTAAAACGTTAAATCTGTCTTAGTCCATGCATTGATATAGAATTAGTGGTAGTGTGCAGTTGTGCCCTATATGAAGTAAATGTTTTGATGGTTTGCTATCCCCGGTCGACGACGTACCTATTTGACATATTATGATAATGTAATGAAGGTTCTTGCAGAATTTTTTACTGACGGACAGGCACCTGACGCACTAAAACAAAATAGGTGATGCAAAGGGCCATTCTCTGTATTCATACAATTTTAATTCAGTTAATGTTGTGAGCTGCTAATTTTCGTACCGTCAGAATTAAAGGCTTCCCCAATCGGCAGAACCCACCAACGGGAAACGACGTCAAGTGTTTCAAGTTACGAACGTTTATAGCAAACCAACGAAAGATCTGTAAATGTTATTCACTGAACAGTTTCCTTCCTTAAATTTTTGTTAGTTTTTGTAAGTTGCTGAATTTGAGTAATTTATGTAATAGGATTTTGTTTGCTTTTACACAGTTTTCTAAAAAAAAGAAACTAGTTGGGTAATTTACCTGAAGGTGTATGGGAGGTTGTAAGACTGTTCAGGTTTGCATCCACTAAATCCGAAATCACCGAATTTGCCTGCTGTTAGGGTTATTTTAGTAGACAATTGCTTACGTTCTCTGTGGATAAATTTACTTGATCTTGAAGGTAAACCGCAGCTAATCATAAGCAACCAATTCGTAAATAGTAGATGACAGTGCAAAAGCTTTCTTGGAAAAAATTCATAGGGAAGAGACGATATTATGCTTTCTCAGCAATGTAGAAGATGCTTAAGCAAATAGTAACCAGTGCACAGCTTATTAGCATAATTAAAGGAAAATTTAAGAATTTCTGTAGCTTTCCAGCTGACATGGCGTGCGTAAATCTTCTCCCAGTTTATGAATGATTAAGATAAACTGGTAACCCAGTGCTACAATTAGCCAAGAAATCGTGTAGAGCCAAGACAGAGTTGTCTATGCTGTCGGAGCAAAGTTGACCACGGTTTAAAGCAGTACATTTTAGGTTCTGATAACGCAGCCAGAACGGTGATGATCGTTTGTTAATCTATTTTGGATAAATTGCTTTGAACTGCTTATTATTTTAATAATAACTTCGAGAGATTTTTACGTGACGGGCATGAAAGTTTGCAATCTGAACATGTTACGAGTTTCTCAAACTCGGCCAGCTTTATAAAGATTATGGGTAGCAGTCTTGCATTGACGACATTCATGAGATCGTTCGCAAACCCAACGTGTTTTATAATGATTCGGCGAATACTTGGGACTTAAAAAGAATTTTGCAAAAGTATTTTCTTTCTGGTGAAACTTGAGACCGGGAAGTTGCGTTGTAAGCTGACGATGGTTCTTCGTCATGTGGCGCAATAAGTTACTTGTAGCGGATTTCGATGTGAAGTACTATTTTTTTTTTTTTTAAAAAAAAAAGGCTTACGTTTTGACTGGAAATTTTCATCAGAAGTGGGTCTAGGAATTTCAAATGTTTGTCAATTCTTGGACTGGACGCATTTCAAGTCGTCAAAATCACTTGTTTGAGTAACTCTTAAAAAGTAAGAATTTATTATATGCCTTTATCTGTCTTCTTTTCACAAAGGAACATTGGTGTCTACTTATTACAATATCTCACAAGCGACTGACTTCGGTTTTCTCTGACTTTGACTATGTTACAATGTTTTAACGTCAGTGGACACGTTTGAATCTTTCGGATTTTCGTTACTTGGTGTCCATGGGAATAGGACAGTGAGAGTACACGTCCAAAAGGTATACGAAGAAGATACGTCCAAAACTCATACGTGTTCCTTCTGATGAAGTTATGCGGATTATTTTTTTTAAATGACTTGGAAGTCAGTTTTCAAAAGTCAAATCTCTTTTGTCAAATCAAGACATTCTATTTTAAGCAATAGACAAAGTCAAATCGACGGAAAATGATTTGACTTAAGCCAAAGTCAAGTCATTGAATTGACTTTGCCCAGCTTTGGTACCGAGTCATTTCAAATAGGCAGCATTTAACTTCGGTCATTTGCAGTATTCTTTAAAGGCTTCCAGTAACGACAGCATTTTAAAAATTGGTCAGATATTGTCACGTCACTAACCAACACTTGGTTGAATTTTACACTGACGTGGTTTTTCACGGGGCCCTGATCTGGCGTGGAAACAAAAAGACGAAGACGGAGGTAGCCAACACTATCTGTATTTTTCCACCCACATTTGTATGTGGGTGGAAACTCCACTCTCTCTTTTTAGCTTCTCCCTCAGCTTCCCTGTCACTCTCCCTTTTTATAGATTCTTCGTTTTTCTCAGCCGTGTGGCGACCTCAGTAGCCGGGCTAGGTGGCTGAGAATCTTCTTCCATAACATCGGGAATAGATCCCAGTGCTACATCAATCGGTAGTTTTGGTTCTCTCCCGTACAAAGGAAAGAACGGAGAATACCCGGTGGACTCCTGCCTTGAAGTATTGTAGGCAAAAGTCACGGCATCTAAACTAACGTCCCAATCCCGGTGATTACTACTTACGTACATGGAAAGCATGTCCGAAATTGTGTGGTTCAGTCTTTCAGTTAAGCCATTACATTGCGGGTGATACGCAGTTGTCGTAGTGGTTAGTCTGTAAGGCCCTAAATAAGTTTTCTGTAAACTCGGCCGTAAAGCATGTCCCCCTGTCGCTCGGAATTGTTTCCGGAGCACCGTGCCTTAGCACTACTTGCTGTACGAAAAACTTCGATACCTCATCTGCGGAAGCGCTTGGGACAGCTCGAGTTTCTGCCCATTTTGTGAGGAAATCTACAGCTACTATAATGTATTTGTTCCCATTGGCGGTCTCTGGGAATACCCCAAGCAGGTCAATTCCGATTTTCTCGAACGGTCGCTCGACTTGCACAGGTATCATTAACCCTTTCTTCCTTGAAGCTTCACCCTTTTTAGTTTGACAATCCTCACAAGGCAGCACATGGTTGGACACGTCGCGCGTAATTTTGGGCCAAAAGTATCTCTTGGAAACTTTGTCCCACGTGCGTTTCAAGCCAAGGTGACCAGCTGTTGCGTCATCATGACAAGCGTACAAAACGTCATGTTTTAAGGATGCTGGTATACATAAGCGAAGGCGCTTTTGTCCGTCCCTAACGGTTACTCTGAAAAGCTTACCGTCATGCAAAGTGTACGGACTAACTTTCCGACGGTCTACGGCACTCGGATTCACATCTTCTAGGATCTCGATGATCCTTGACCACCTGGGGTCATTTCGCTGTTCCTGTCTTATATCTTTAGCTAGGGGGTCAAAAAGACCGACCGCGAAAACTACTGGCCCGTGTTCATCTTCACCCTCCGCCACTGGGGGCTCAACGGGGTTACGCGATAATGCGTCAGCGTCATTGTGCATTCTTCCGCTCCTGTGGAATATCTGGAACTCGTATTCCATTAAAGACAGTGCCAATCTAGCTAGCCGTCCTGACGGCTCCTTTTTAGTCATCAACCAACATAACACGTGGTGATCAGTGACGACTCTAAATGGTTCACCCCAGATAAAAGACCTGAATTGCTTGACAGCCCAAACGAGCGCAAGACATTCCTTTTCCGTCGTTGAGTAATTTCGCTCACTTTTGTTCATGAGTCTACTGGCATAGGCAATTACTCGTTCAGTTCCGTCCTGTTTTTGTACCAGCACGGCGCCTATACCGAAGTCGCTTGCATCTGGATGTATCTCAAATTCTCCTTTTAAGACAGGGTGGGCCAAAATGGGGGCCGACAGGAGGGCTTGCTTCAAGTCCTCAAATGCCCTCTGTTGGTCCAAGCTCCAAACGAATGGGACATTGTTCTTAATAAGCCGAAACAGTGGCTCTGCCCGTAACGAAAAGTCCTTAACAAATTTTCGGTAATAAGAGCAGAGACTAGCGAAACTACGAACGTCTGTCAGGTTTTTGGGGACGGGAAAATTTTGCACGGCATTAACCTTATCTCCCTCAGGCCGAATACCCTCCGAATCTACTACATGACCGAGCACAGTAACGGTCTCGCAGCCAAAATGGCATTTGCTCGGTTTTAATTTTAACCCAGCCTCTTTTAGACAGATCAATACGGAGTCTACATCAGTTAAATGCTGTTCAAATGTTTTGGAAAAGATCACGACATCGTCTAGATAAACAAGGCAAAGCTGCCACTTAAGGCCTGCTAGGATGACATCCATCATCCGTTGAAACGTTGCGGGAGCGTTACACAACCCGAATAGCATCTTCTTAAATTGGTAGAGGCCATCCGGTGTTACAAAAGCTGTCTTTTCCCTATCTGATCTGTTAACAGCAACCTGCCAGTAACCCGACATTAGATCTAAGGTGGAAAAGTACTTTGCACCTTGCAAAGACTCTAGAGCGTCGTCTATCCTTGGGAGTGGGTACACATCTAACAGTGACGGAGTTTAGGCGCCGGTAGTCAACACAGAAACGCCACTTTCCGTCTTTCTTTTTTACACGAGCGACCGGCGAGGCCCATGGGCTACTAGCTGGCTCTACTACTCCTGCCTCCATCATTTCTTCAACCTGTTTTCTAATTATGTCTTTCTCCCGATAAGAGCTTCGGTACGGTGCTTGTGAAATTGGCTTTGCGTTGCCCGTATCAATTTGGTGCTCTACTGCTTTACAAAATCCTAGATCAGAGGAGCTAGCTGCAAAACATTCCCTATGTTTCTTCAGCACCTTCAAAAGTGCCTCTCGCTGGACTCCATCTAATGCGTCTAACATGCAGCCTTCCAAATCACAGTCCGTGACTGCACCTTGGTTATCGAAGTCCTCTTTCGACATGGGTTCTTCGACAGTCCCTAAGGTAGTACCTGCGCCGATCCACTGAGCCTCTCTACTGAAGTTTTTAATAATTAAAACTCCTTTTCTACCCTCAAAAGTGGCTAAACTCCGACCAACACTAAGCCCTTTTTCAGTAAGCAAGCGTTTATCAGCTTCTACTAATAGTGTCGCTTGATTGCTGCTCACTGCCAACGAATCTCCGTCATCTGCCAGCTTGACTGCCTTTCCCTTGTTCAAAACAACCGACACAGGTATAGCGGACCGTGCGGGAACTGTCTTTGATTCTGACGCCCTTACTGTACAGGTAAATGTTTCATCCCCCTCTGGCTCAATAAGGGGCATTTTGCTAAACAAACATTCTTCTTCATCGAATAGCCTTTCACTGCTGTTTTCAGTTTTACTCTCAGCTTTTTCTTCAGGAGTTCGCTCACCTACGACTAACTGCACAGCTACTGTACCGGACTTTCTCAGGTCTGATGGTAAGGGGGATGTTCCTTCAACCCGGTCAGATCCGTACCCTTGAACTTCACGATGCCCTACCAAGCTAAATCCTTCTTCGGCGTATCTAAGAGTGACCTCCCCTAGTTGACTGAGTAAGTCATTACCCACAATCAGATCTGCTAATCCATTGTTGAAAACGACGGCCTTCGTTCGCAGTTCCTTCCCTACGAGGTTCACAGATAGCCAAGCCCCTCCCCTGACATGGGCTAAGTTCCCATTAGCTACGATAATTTCGGGGCCTTCCCATTTTTCTAGTTGCACCTTACTCTTAATTATCCAGTGTTCTGAGACTACACTAACTGCAGCTCCAGTATTTATAATAGCTACGATTTCTTTTCCATTGCAAACTACTTTCTCCCTAATAAGGCTTGGACCAAATACATAAAGGAGGGGGATTACAATTGCACTGGCGGCCCTTCCCCCGGGAGCCGTCAGCCCTAGTTTTCCCAACTCAAATTGGGTCCTAACCGCCTTTTGACGAATGATTCCCGAGCTAGACGAGACCCCTTCGTCTGTACTATGGCGCATGCTAGGCGCTAATCTACCGTTTACACTGGATTCGTTCCGGCAGTTGCGTGCAACATGCCCTGACCTTCTACATTTAAAACAAACTGGAGCACCTTCGTGCGTCCTGGAACTAAAGGGAGGATTACGGCCAACCTTACCTTGAGAGCTTTGAAGGTCGCTCCTCAGCTGCTGGAATCCCTGGTTGAGCGCGTTCGTCAATTCTCTCATCATGTCCCTCGGATCGTCGCTTCTCCCGTCGCGGCTGCACGTCGTGGTGGCAAGCTCGGCACCAGCTACAGTGGCACGCCTCTCCGAATTCCGGGACACAGAAGTCCACCATGACTGTGATGCCCGTGCCCTCTCCTGTCCGGCTTCAAGCTTCTTCGCTGCTTCGACGAATTCCTCACTGGTAGCGATATCACGCTGAGACAGTACTTCAACGAGGCTCGGCCTCAAGCCGCGGAACAAGTTGTCCAGCTTTTGTGCATCCGACATCTTGGGGTCAACATCAAAGCACAACTGTAGCACTTCCATACAATAAGAGTTAACCGTCTCCTCGGGCCTCTGAACACGCATTTGCAACTCCGCAAGCTTTTTGTAGGCCCTGGCTTGTGGTACAAAAGCCTTTCTGAATGCCACTTGGAGTTCCGGCTAATTTGGCACTTTTCTGCCCTGGTTTCGGAATTCGTTTCGAAACCATGTTGACGCCACACCTTCCAGGCTTGCTCCGAAGAACCTTGACTTGTCATCTTCGGACCACTCGTTAAAGTCCGTGGCATCTTCGTAGTCGTACAAAAACGTAACGGCGTCAGAGTCAGTACTCCCGTCGAAACGGGGTATTGGTATCGCTTTCCTTAGTGGTCCTCTGGAGGAGAAGTTCGCTTCTCTCGAAGCGGTCCCAAAGGACGGTACGGCACCCTCTTGGGCCATTTGGAATTGAGCTAAGGTTGGCACTACACTGCTATCAAACAACAGAGGTGGAGGTAAGCCGCGAACACGTCGGCTCTGTCGAAGGTGGTTAGATACCGACCCGTCTTCGGATGGGTTGCTATACTGATCACGCTCTTTACTCATTAAGAGCTACGAGCAACTCACTGAAGTTTGTTTCCACGCACAGGCACAATGATGGCAAAATCAGGGTTGTTACCCCGCATCTCCACCAAAATGTCACGTCACTAACCAACACTTGGTTGAATTTTACACTGACGTGGTTTTTCACGGGGCCCTGATCTGGCGTGGAAACAAAAAGACGAAGACGGAGGTAGCCAACAGTATCTGTATTTTTCCACCCACATACGAACTCCACTCTCTCTTTTTAGCTTCTCCCTCAGCTTCTCTGTCACTCTCCCTTTTTATAGCTTCTTCCCACCCAAACGAAATCAACGTAGTCCCTTTGGTTTCGGAGAAATGAGTGTCATTAGTCCAGAAACCAAGGGTGCGGTGGGACGAAACGCGAAACTACGTTTAAACAAAACAATCGACAAATATTGGCGTGACAATATCATTGATAACCCTTTACATGCAAGTACAACGAAAGTGAGAATTTTTTGCTAAAAGTTTTTGTAACTCAATAAGAATAAACTCCTGAGACCGTAGAACACATCCCTTTACACATTTAAACGCCACTGTGTACCACTTTCTCATAATACACAGATTAAATGGCAAGACGCTGTTAACGATTTCAAGAAGACCGTAAGATATTTTTACAAACTTTCTTCGCAGTTAATTGAAGAATACATTATCTCGCCGGTGACGACGAGAAAGTAATTTTTTTCTCATTCCTTCGAAAGCTCCGGAAAATTTGGGGAAATCCTCCCAATTATTTATAATGATTTATAAAAAGATCACGACGTCGCCGGTAAGACATTATATTACATAACATCACTGTAAAGAAAACTCAAAAATATGAAACGATCTTTGCAGAATTGTTAACGATAGATTGACCATTTTAAATTCTGTGTTGAGAGAAAAGGGTAAACAGTGGCCTTAAACATGCCTTAATTAACGCGTTTCCTTTTACGCGGTGTTTTTTCTTGACACAGATGTACCGCGTAAATGGGGGATCACTGTAGATCAGAGAAATTAAATGTCTATGCAAGTCTAAAAAATGTTTTTTTTTGAGTTTCCACTGTTAGATGTATTTATCAACAAGCCGTTGAGCACAAATACAAGCATTTTTCGAGTAAAATTGAGAAAAAGTCTTGAAGAAATATATAGCACTGGATAATTAAAGGAAATTTAGTACAGTACAACTGATAGCAATCAAATGTTTTCCAGGAACACTCTTTAATTATCAACAAGTTTACAGTGTGACGAAAATTTGAGGATTAACGGAGCGCAGTGTGTACGGTTCGCAAGTTTAAAAAAAATCCTAATCAGTAACACTTACGGAATTTGGGCATTGATATTTCATATAGAAATGTTAAAAATGCTGCAAGTAATCTAGTTCCTAGAACTGTGAACGCGGATTGTAATTGTACTAAGGACAATGTAATGTTGGAAGGGAAGTCCTTAATGGGTTCCTTGCAGTGATCTGTGAATCGAAGCAGGCCTCCTCCGTTGTTTTGTAATGTACATCTGAATGCCTGATTTAAGAATGTCCAGTAGCCTATACAATAAGCAAATGGAATAAGAACATGTTGGCAAAGAAGCATATATTAAACGTGAACATTACTTTTCGTTTATCGAAGGCAAATAAAGACTTTCTTCTGTAACGTGATAGTTGAATGTATGTAACTCAGTGGTTGTCTAATAATCATGACGCTACAGGTGCGAGTTTTCAGAAATAGTTGGTTTCCCCTGTATGTTCTCATATAATGACTTTGGAATGCCATTAATCTGAATTATCATCCCTTTTGAGGTCTTTGCGCCATAACAGCTGTCTTCCGGAGTCATTATGTAATATCCAGAGATCGAAATATTGCCAGTTTCATTTGTGAAATTGTACTTTCAATGCAGTGGTTTGTGAGGCGCTTGATTCGAACGGTATAATAAAAAAAGAAAATGTACCGTAGGAAAAGCAAATCTGCCAGTAGCAACTTTGTTAAAAAACGCGCGTCCTCAAAACTTTTCACGGAATTCTCCATTAAGTTTTTCCGAATACGATCTCCTAGAAGTTTGAATGTATCTGAAGTTGCCGACTGTTCGAAAGAAAAGTTGTGGTCAGCATATTAAATGATATTTGCTAAAAGATAATCAAAGATCGGACTTACCAATAACTTTAAGCCAACACCGCTCCCAGGCATTACTGTGACTTCCAAAGCGTTGCTATGTGCCAATTCGTCCATTGTATTAACTTGTGGTTTTAACTGAGGTATTGCCAAAAATGACGTCAATTGCGAGTTATATGAATCGACGAAAAGTAAGGCAACCGCTCCCAGATGACGGTAATTAATAGACTTTTGTGAGTTGTACTTGGGCATTCCAATCCTAGATTGTTAAAAAAAATGAGAAACATTAATTTTGACATGAAAGCTGGGGAGTGTCCATAAATGGCGTTTTAAAAAGTTCCCGATTTTTGGACTCACCGCTTGGGCATCATAGTAGTATATTTTTCCATTCCTTTATCATTATACGTAGTCATTTCCTTATCCTCGCCCATCCTCCTTTTGATGCGCCATTTATTCGCTCTAAAACTTACTCCAGAAAACTGGCTTTGAGTATTTATTTTTAACATTTATATATTTATGTCTTCATGTTTTTGTTTATCAATGTTACCAATTGCTTACGTACCTTGACAAGTTATTAACCCGTAAGCGTGCATCAAAGATTCAGACGCTGCTTTCATTGTTGAGGTTTTTTTATCCTTAAAACCGCCGTTATACTTAATGTAAATGTTATAACACCCATCGTGATGAAGAGGCAGACCCACGCCTAAAGCCGCAAGTTACTGTCAAGGATGCAATACAAGCACCCAATCGCATAAAGAGAACCTTATATTTTTATAGTGGACACAAACTTTTAGAGTACATCATGCCTCAGCTATATTTGAAGACTTAATCAGATATTATTTAAGAAATGGCATAATTGTATTTCAAGTAAACTTGACTGTTTTGGCGTGACTTTCTTATTTCTCTATTTTAAATACCACTCATTTCGTGCGAAATTGCTAGATTTTTTTAATATTAATAAGCACTTAGTTTTCCTTCGATTAGCAGTAGGATTGGACACATTTCTTTAGAATCACAGCTGAGATTGTTGATGTTTTTTTATTGTTCACATTTTTTGCGCATTTGAAAAAAGGCGATTTATAAAAATATCTATCCCAACTATAATTTATAGTAGTGCTTGTCCTCGCCGTAGCTTAACGGTAGTAGGTTAGTGTCAATTTCCTAAATAGATTGTAGTTTCATTATTTTATTTTTTAATGAGAGTCCCTAAAATTTACCCTCCTTGCAAGTAGGCCAGTAGGCCCTATCCAAGACCCGTTAACGATAATTGCAGCTTCAGATGAAGGCATAAACGTATGACTTAAACCAGGATGTTAGAATGCACGCTTATTCGCTAAATTCGAACCTGCTTGAACCCGAGACTACTTTTGGGCATTTCGAAGACTTCGGCCGTATTTCCAGCGAGATCTTTTACTCTTTTAGAGTCATTTGTCAGCTTAAAGTAAATGGAGGGTTTCTGATATCGTGCTGTAGCAATTAAAGTCTTTCCCTTAATGGCCTGTTTGCCTTTGACGACTGCGTGTACTCTTTCAATAAATGTTCATGAATATTTGCACATTTTCGTACTCATGAGCTGCCATCTTCGCCCAAATTTGCTGCCAAAGAACAAAAGCAAGCTGAAGGCATATTCGGAGTGTAAGTGTCCGTACTTCCCTTTGTAGTACTGGTAAAGATAATATGTCAATCTTGTTGTATCTTAGTACGTTGTCCAGTGTTTTGTGAGCGTTCTGTAGTGCTAGATTATCCAATAGAAGCAACATTTACTTGCAGCTCATTATTCCATTCACGTTAAGCGGATTTCGCCTGCTTACTAGTGCGTACCCTAAGTTAACCTCCCGAAGGATGAAAAGCTGAACCGTTTTGAGATTTTCGAATAATTTCGTTCGTTCTGTGGCATCTAAAAGACGTTGTTCGTAAGAAATTAGAGTAAGAACAGTCGATAACTTATCACAGTTAAATTTTCTCTCAGGACTTTGCAGTTCACCGTTCTCCACATAGAGAATTTTCAGAAGCGCAGCACAAAAGACTTTCATTGCGCATCTGTACATTGACCGTTCCCTTGACATGAAGTTTACCAGCTTCCCCTGCGAATTTTGTGCCTGCTAGAAACCACAAATCTGATGCACCGTAGTCCATTAGTGGGACCTCGCCAGTGAATATAACGTAACATCGCTTGGCGTATATAGAGAGGTAAATGGAAATATGTTAGGTATTCTGTGTCGTTCAGTATAAAAACTTGTGAAGTCAAGGACACATGGGTATTGGACCGTAGCCAAAGAGCTATCAAGAAAGGTGAAATGATAAGATATTCTGTGCACGACTTGATTACAACTTTGTGAGCTTTAATACCTTAACTCTGCAGGTTTAGCGGAGTCTCTCAAGTTTTATTTTATTTATTGTATATTTATTTATTTGATGACTTATTGGAACTTGCTGAGTAAACCTTCTAGTCCATTGTGGAGTACCAAATGTGGGGCCTGTTTTAACCTTTATTCACATTAGCCGAATACCCTTTGATTTTTGTTTTATTCGCTGCAGTCTGACTAATTTATATGTTCAAAATTTGCTAAGTTTTGTCGAACTCAAGACTTCTTAAACAAAATGAATATAGGAGGTGGATAACGCTGGCCATCCGTTTCGTAAGCTAATCAGCTGTGGACTGCCGGGGCAAGTTCTTTCGCTATTCAACATAAGTATAAAAATGTGCTTCGTAATACATATCTAATCTCTTTTTTTATGGGGGATTGATTAGAGAAACCTAAAACTGTACGTCGAGGTTTCGTCATACGTATTCCTTCACCTTTAGTTTAGTCGTTCCTGGCGTGCCTTAGCCGTCGGTTTTTAAAGCACTGGGTTGGACGTAATGGTCCAGCTGTAACAGTTTCTTTGTGCAGAAAATTGGCAATAAGAACATCGAATTAAGTGCTTAGTATATAAAGACCACTTGTGTAAGGAAATGACGTCTGAACGGCTGGATGTTGGTGCTAAAGATGTAGCGGAGGTTGGCAATGATGAGAAGGATCTCGAAAAGAAGAAAGATAAAGAAGCAGCGAAGCCTGAATTACCCCCAGTGCCATTTCTTTCACTTTTTCGTTTCGCGTCGACTACAGATCGTGTTCTCATTTCTCTTAGCTTGCTAGCCGCAGCTAGTACCGGTGTTGCTATGCCGGTCATGTTAGTTCTCTTTGGAGACTTAACGAATGCCTTCGTATACAATGACATTAGCCGACAAAATTTTACTGGTCTTAATATAAGCTACAATTCCAATATTACGTAATATTTCTTTTGGATCATTCTCCTTCTTGAAGAACTGACGAATTCTTGAATAGGGTTCCAGACCTCGGGGACGCCATTGCCACATTTGGATTAGGGGTAACAGGCATTGGCATTCTGCTACTTGTTGCGGGATACGTTTTTGTCACGTGTCTTAATATCACAGCCGAAAATCAGGTACACTCCATGAAAAACTTGGCTTAGTAGACTCGTTTGGTTTTGATTCGTCGACTTTTCCTTCAAAACTATGACGTTTGTAGTAGAAGACATGACGTGAACTTGCTAATCCGCCAATTCTACTTAAGGGTCAGCTTAGAAACTGAGAAACTAAATAAAAAAAGCCTGTTGTAACGCTATTGTGTTTTATTTAAGTTTACAGTTGTAGTCTTGTTCTGCGCTAGATAACTAATTATTATATGACTTGAGAGCAGCGTGGTTTTTATTACTTCGTTATGTAATCTATAACGCAAGAATTAAGAGCCATTTGATTATAGATTCTACATGACAACGCAGAATTTTCTAATAGCCTTTCTTCCAAACTCTTGTAGGTTTATAAAATACGCAGTGTATTCTTATCCAGTATTTTGAGGCAAGATATCGGTTGGTATGATACCAAAACCAGTAATGACTTTGCTAGTCGGATGACAGAGTAAGCTTGCTCTGAATTTATGACACATATATTTTCAGTAACGCTTTTTTATCATCGCTAGAGACTTGAACAAAATCCAGGAAGGTATCGGAGAAAAGATTGGCATGTTTTCATTCTGCTTCGTGGCTTTTTTGGCCAACATCATCAACGCTTTCATCCATGGCTGGGAATTAACTCTGGTCATCATGGCCCCTATGCCAGTGTTAACCGTTTCCATGGGCATTTTAGCTAAAGTGCAAGCTAGTCTAACGGCTAATGAAATGACAGCATACGGTTTGGCCGGATCAGTTGCTGAACAAGCCTTAGGTGCCATTCGCACCGTTCTTGCCTTTGGTGGTGAAAGATCCGAAATTAGTCTGTAAGCTGCTTAAAAGTTCTTGTTCTCTCCTCGATATCCAACTCTTGTATTGTTTGAACGCTATGTCCTTATTCTCGGTTTCAAGGTACGAAAAGAATTTGGTCCAGGCAAGGAAGGCGGGATTGAAAAGAGGTTTGGTGACCGGCATTGGTGCAGGATTAACGTGGTTTATTATTTATGGCAGCTATGCCTTGGCTTTCTGGTACGGCGTCAAACTTATTTTGGATGGCTACGAAGGTTCCAGCAATTATGACCCGTCTTCGCTTGTTGTGGTACGACCTTTGTTTCTTGTTGTTCGAACTCAACTGTTAATTCGCTGACGTATTTGCCTACTTTTTACTCAACATTTCCTTTACATATTCTTGAAACTTAAATAGTTCCTATAGGTATTTTTCAGTGTCTTATCGGGTGCTATGCAAATGGGGCAAGCGTCTCCGTACATTGAAGCTTTTTCCATAGCTAGAGGAGCAGCTGCAACTATTTTCAACATTATCGACCGCCAACCACCTATTGATAGCTCTTCCAAAGCTGGCAAACGACCTGATAAATTAAGAGGCGAAGTTAGTTTCCATAACGTGAAATTCAACTACCCTGCTCGCCCTGATGTTAAGGTGAGCATAAGAATACTTTCATGGATGTCAAATTAAGTTGTATTCTTTTTTTGGCGCAGATTTTGCAAGGTCTAAGTTTTAAGGTCAAAGCAGGCGAAAGCGTTGCTTTGGTAGGAAGCTCGGGATGCGGCAAATCTACTTGTATTCAGTTGATTCAGCGGTTTTATGATCCCTTAGAAGGAGAAGTAGGGCTCCGAATCGGAATTTCTTTTTGAGTGATACGCAAACATTAATCGATTAAACAGGTGAAAGTGGATGACAATAATGTTCGCGATTTGAACATCGGCTGGTTGCGAGATTGCATTGGGGTTGTGGGACAAGAGCCAGTACTTTTCGGAACCACAATTGGTGAAAATATTCGTTACGGGAGGGACAATGTGACGGATGACGAAATTGTTAATGCAGCCAAAATGGCCAACGCTCACGATTTTATCATGAAACTGCCGAAAGTAGGTAGCTTGGCCGTTTCAGCTGGCAAAATTCGTGTCTTCAAGCGTTACATCAAATTTTCTGACGTGATTTACTTGTTAACTTTCAAGTCTTTTAATTTTGTTTTATTTTCATTTAAGCGTTATGATACGTTAGTGGGTGAACGTGGAACCCAGTTATCCGGCGGTCAAAAGCAACGTGTTGCCATCGCACGAGCTCTGGTTCGTAACCCGCGAATTTTGCTCCTGGACGAAGCAACTTCTGCTTTGGATAACCAAAGCGAGTCCATTGTTCAACGTGCTTTAGACAAAGTATATATAACTGACTCCTTTGAAAATTAGAAGTATATTGCAATACCGGTGTAATCGAATAGGCTAGGGAAGGGCGAACTACGATTATTGTAGCTCATCGATTATCTACGATACGCGGCGCGAGCAAAATCATCGTTTTAGACAAGGGTGTCTTACAAGAAGAAGGCGCACATTCTGAACTGATGGCTAAAAAAGGCTTGTATTATCAACTTGTCAGAGCGCAACGAGGCGGCGATTTGGGTGACGACGAAGAGGACGACCAACCCCCAAGTTACGAAGATGCAGTAGACGAGATGTCATTGAGCCGACAAGTGACGAACATTGGCGACAAATCGAATAAGATAGAGGAAGAAGAAAAGATTGAAACCCCGGAAGTTTCTATTTTCAAGATTCTGCGCTATAATGCTTCTGAATGGCCATATATCGCAACCGGCTTAGTCGGAGCTTGTATTGTTGGCTTAAGCATTCCAGCGTACGCCGTTTTGTTTGGTGACGTCATGGATGTGCGTTTCAATATGATGACTTCGACCGTTTAATGAGTTATTTGTTATTTAGATTCTTTCGGCAAGCGAACCAGGTGAAGCACGGAAGAGATCAGTCTTTTATGCGATTCTGTTTCTCATAGCTGGCTTTATTACCGGTATTGCTGCGTTTTTCCAGGTATGTTATGATACTATTTGCGTGAAAAACAAATTATTCCTACATTTTGCCTGTAGGCATACATGTTTGGCGTAGCTGGGGAATTTTTAACGTCTCGTCTGCGAGCAATGACATTCAGTGCAATGCTGAAGCAAGAAATGGGCTGGTTTGACCAAGAAAGTAATTCTTGTGGTGCTCTGTGTGCCAGGCTTTCAGGAGACGCTGCCAGCGTCCAAGGAGTAAGTCATAATTCTACTCTCACTCATTATAATATGAACACTAATAGTTCAGCTATTTATCGAATAGGCCACTGGTACCCGATTGGGTGTTGTATTCCAGTCATTAGCGACGTTGACCTTTTGCGTGGGTCTCTCGTTATACTACCAGTGGAAATTAGGGTTGGTGACTTGTATCTTCATACCGCTGGTTTTGCTGTCCACTTACTTCCAAGCCAAAATCATCATGGGGCAAAATACTGTCGAGAAGAAGAGCATCGAAAAGTCGTCTAAGGTAGATATTCGAAAGCCCAGTTATTGTGTGACATACATGCGTCCACAGATATCTGTTTGTCTACTGAACGACGAAATTAGATTGCGAGAAGCAGTATTGCATTTGCAGTTGGTATAAAATTGTCATGCAGTAAGAAATTATCAAAGTTTGAAGCGATAATGCACTCACTGTGCCATAGAAAAATTATTACGTGTAGATAATTCAGTCCTGACAACGATTTAGGTTGCAATGGAAGCCATTTCGAATATCAGGACAGTGGCTAGTTTACGAAGGGAGGAAAAATTCCACGACATGTATATGGAAGCCTTGAATGGACCCCATGTGTCTGCAAAGAAGCGTTCCCATGTCCGCGGAATCGTATTTGGATTCGCCCAATCTGTTCCCATGTTTGCTTACGCAGCATGCATGTATTATGGAGGCTATCTAGTAGAAAATGAAGACCTGGATTACTCTATTGTCTTCAAGTAATCCGTACAGTAAATTGTGAGTTTGATTTTTAAAAGGGACTTGGTTCGCTAGGGTAAGCGAGGCCTTGATTTTCGGAACCATGATGGTAGGCCAATCGGTGGCATTTGCTCCGAACTACAACAAAGCAAAAGTAGCAGCTTTTAAAATTATCGAACTCTTGGAAAGAAAGCCGCTGATAGATACCTCTCCAACTGCAGGCAAAAGCTTTGTAAATGGCGTAACCTTTATACATTGTGATATGACGTTTGGTTTTCAGTTTTTGCACAAAACCAAAACCCTTTGTGTGTTTGTTAAAAATTGTTTGTCTGGTAACGTATGCCGTATCTACCGAAAGCTGCAAACATTGTCCAACGTTAAAGTTTATTGCGTCGTATTTAGAGTCCACCAATTCACTAACGTAAACATTAACTAAGTTCTTTCTAATTTTTCGTCGCTGTTTCGTTTGTCATTTACTCTTCGTTTATCACTGTTTTAGACAGTTAACCTGTTAAAATTATTACAGAAAAGCTGCAGTGGTGAAGTAAATTACGTCAACGTGGATTTTGCGTATCCGACTCGTCAAGACGTCCAAGTGTTGAAGGCTTTACGTCTCCTCATCAAGCCTGGACAAACCGTAGCTTTGGTGGGGCACAGCGGTTGTGGAAAATCTACCTGTATCCAACTACTAGAGCGCTTTTATGATCCAGCTGCTGGTGAAGTGGTAAGTTGGGTTGCAGTCGCGTGTCTGGTAGCCTACGTTTGCTATAACGGGGCATTCCTTTACTTTTTACAGCGGTTGGACGAACAAAACATCGCTCCCATAAATGTACCGAACTTACGGTCACAGCTTGGAATTGTTTCACAAGAACCAGCCTTATTTAATCGTAGCATTGCAGACAACATCGCTTACGGTGATAATTCACGCACCGTCCCTATGGATGAGATCATGGCTGCGGCTCGGAAAGCCAATATTCACAATTTTATTATCTCCCTTCCCGCGGGTTATGAAACTTTAGTAGGTGATAAAGGAACACAGGTAATAAAGGACATTGCCCTTGTTTCCTTTTTGTTATCTTTTGACTTTCTCGGTGTTTGCAGTTAAGTGGCGGGCAAAAACAACGTGTAGCTATCGCTCGAGCGCTAATACGAAATCCTAAGATTCTTTTGTTGGATGAAGCCACTTCTGCACTGGATTCTGAGAGCGAAAAGGTTTTAATCTCTTATTTTACTTTTTCCTCAGTAATGAAGTTACTCTCCGTAATAGGTTGTCCAAGAAGCATTAGACACGGCTCGTTTGGGACGAACGTGTATCACCATTGCTCACCGTTTGAGCACCATTCAAAATGCAGACTGCATTGCAGTTATTTCCCATGGTGTTGTTGCCGAGCAAGGCACTCATCAAGAACTTATTGACCTAGGAGGCCTTTATTACGATCTTTATACTATGCAAGGTGGCGTGACTGGAAAGAAACGTGCTGAAATTTCAAAATTATAAACAAAATTCTGCCTAGAATCATTGTTGATTTGCTAACACGGAATATTTCTATGTAAAATACAAAGCCTTTCTTCAACACAATTGCAGAGACTTGTTGGGAAAATAATTTGCAACGAATCTTTATGCAAGGCCTAAAAATATCTTTTGTACGCGTTACAAGTAACATCCGATGAATGCTCCTCAATCGGTGGTGCTAGGCAGACTCAGGTTAGTCGTTTGTGTGTTCTCAGTGAGTCGAAACCCTAGTGAAAAGTAAATCTGCCGTTTGATGATTTAGGCCCACTATAAGGGTCATCCCTAGGCCCATAGCCAGGGTGGGTTAGCGGTTACCCCCCCCCCCCCACACACACACACACACACAGAAAAAAAAAAAAAATTATAAACGTAAAGAGTGGCGAAATCCAAATGCCAATGAAATTGCCTATTGACGCACAATCCTCGAAACTTTAAGATCTCCCTCGAAGTAAAATCCTGGGTACGGCCAGAGGTCGTTGAAAAACGAGCGACTTTTAACTCTGGGCACGACCCTGAGAAAGGAGATCCGTAAGTCCCATTCCTCTCCCGTTTTTACTCTGTAGGACAAGCCTGTAATATTCAGGCGTATATATTTTTTTTTCAATCTCATGAAATAAAGCATTTTACAGACGAAATCAGTGTTGGACATATTTATTGACTGTTTTGGAACCTAACAGTGGCCGCGTATTGCAAGACTGCTTGAGCGAAACAAGCTATCGAAAAGTAGGCGATTAGGCAGAAAAGATCTCGTAATTTTTTTTACCTCTTAATATTTTATCAAAATGAAACAATTGATTTTGTCTAGTATTTATACCGTACAACTTTTACATGGCTGCGTCCTGGCCTATATCCATGCGGCCAGGGCCTTACCAAGGACTTCAGTTCAAAAGCGTTTTCTGAGTTTTGGGGTGGGGGTCATTACAATTTTACTAGGCAATTAATAATTGCTTATGCTCACCATTTCAATAGAAAATTGATGATAACAAGATATAATAATGTACGAGAATTGCCAGGTCTCAATCACAGCCTCAATGTCAAAAATGCCTCTGATAAAGAACAAGATTCTCCCTTTTGAAGCAAACGCTTCAAAATTCTTTCAAACACTTAATTATCGAACTAAAAATAGAAGATTTTAAAGATGATTTTCTATTAACTGAGTCCTTTTTTAAGCATTTGCAGCCCCTATTCGTGTTTCCCTACGGGCCTTTAAAAATGACTTTGGCTTAATTTCCACCTTGGACAGCAAATTTGAATAACGCGCTCAAGTTTAAAGCCCGCCCTCCACAAACAAAGCCGACTCCTACGTATGATCCATGTAAACAAACGTCTTTGTTGTGGACGGGAAGCATTAAGTCTATTCCGCCGTCATGCCGACTTGTCAGACATGCTTCTCAGAATCCGTGGAGGAAGAAAACCACCATGGAGAGGTAATTTCTGCTGCGGGTGTTTAAAATTGGCCGTATGTTTTCCAAATAACATCGATGTATTTGTTTAGTTCTGCCTAGTTTGCACGAATTGTGGCTCGCTCGTGAATGACTCTCAAGTACTCGAAGATCACAACGATCCCAGCGTGGGCCAGTCCTATGTTGGCTCGAATGACCAGGCTACGACTATGCAGGGGCGTCATTACTCTTACAAGCAACGCCTGCATCCTTCAGCAGTACGTATTGAGAAAGAATCGATAGTAAGACTTACTCTTTTTATAAGGGTAGAAAATTGGGTGCTGATCTCCTGAAAAAGGCCAAAGATGTATTAAAAGTTCCTTCGCCAGCTTACTATAAAGCGTTAGAAATATTTCGCGCCCATCGAACCACTGATCTCAGACTGCTTGCTGCCGCATGTCTTATGATTGGCATCCAGCAAAACGCTCCCGAGATTGGTCTTACAGCGCGGCTGGTCGCCAACTTTTTCCAGGTTGATACAACTCGAGTCAGATGCAAGATAAAAGCCCTGGGAGAGAACCTTCACTCAACGGGAGAATCGACAAGTCTTTCACAGCGTTTGTTAGCTGATCTGCAATGTGACGATAAAGCTAAATTGCTCGAACGAGCTGACCGTTTGTTCGAACTAGCCAGGAATCAGATAAGTGCCTCAATGGATCCGACTTTTCTTGCTCTGGCATGTAGTTTTATCTCGTGGAAATCTCTCCGAATTCACACGTATAGGAAAATTTACCTAAAAATTGAACGATTTTTCGAGGAAGCGCGTGTCTCTTGCGGCAAAGGGCAACTCAGAACAGTGCAAAAACATGTGCAGACGGTTAGAAACCATCTCCAAGCTTTGGCAAGCAAATTGCCGTGGGCAGAGAAAGAAGACACTGGAAAGCATGACGTTTTTACTTTAGTGGATGATGTTCTAAAATACAGCACATCTCTCGCTGCGGACGTTGCTGTCAAAAAACCTACAGAGAATCTTCCAATACCTAGTGTATATGTTCCGTCTAAGGTTTTGCCGCCTCAGATGTACAAAGAAGATCTTTCCGAAATAGACCTACCGGAAGAGGAAGAACATATCTATTTAAGAAGCGCAGAAGAAGTAGCAGCTTTGGAAGCTTGGATGAATAAACGCGAAAATGATGCGACTGAACAAGACATGTGAAATGTAGTTTGTTATTTTGACAGATTCTTATTGTTTTTAACGCGCTTGTGTGGCTTTTTTGCACAAAGTTGCGCATACTGTGAGACATACCTTGTAAGAAAAGTCCAGCTTTGAGCAGTTACCTAAAAGAGCTGCGTCATCAAATACGAAATTCCTCCTTTCAGTCATAAATGGTTGTTTATAATAAAACTGTATTTAAACTTGTGTACATTTTAAACTTTCGTCATGCTATAAATAAACAACAGATTATTTATAGCATGATTTATTTATAATTTTTTACAGACCGTAGGCTGCGGTTTAAAGAGAAATAAAGGGAGATTCTTCAATTTAGTAAAAGTTGCTATTCTGAGCTACTTCCTCTTCAGTGTAATCCACTTGTATAAATGATATATAAGCTTAGAAAGACGCATTCTTTTCGCTCGGTGGCTAATTGTTTTTCTCGCATTCATGCTTGACAGAGAGAAAGACGACATCCATACCCACCCTACAAGTCCCTCCTTGCGGGCACAAGAATTTCAAAAACGAAATACGTGTTTAAAAAGAACCCCAACTAAATGAGCCTTAACTATAACCGATTACCTTATTGGATGGTGAGCCATTATTAGTAAGACGGATTAGTTTGTCCGATTCTCATAAACGTGGATTCTGCTGCGTATTATTACGGTTTTTAAGATAATACGAAACTGTACGAAACATCGTTGGAAAAAGAAATCAAACATGTATGAAGTATCCATATAACATCCTGAAACAATCTTAGCGAACAGGCCATAAATATGTTGCTTATTAATAGAAGAGATAACGCTTCTTATATGTTAAGCTGACTTTAAATTAATGTTTGTAAAAATAACGTTTACGTTCAAAAATCGAGGTCATCTAGACTTCAAAACGGTTTAAATGATAAGTAGTGACGCAATGTGATGTACGATACCACTGAAAGCTTGGATGCGACATTAACATGATTTGTTTCGTGTTGGCTGCCAAACAAGTTCTCTTACAAAACAGTCACTGAACTGTAATGCAAATAATGAAAGGATAATTAAATTCAACGTTACTCGAAGCGTTTTTTTTTTACGCATTTTCAACACTTGGCCCAAACCACGGCCTGATGCATCCGGTAAGATTACAATAACAACAACATATGACTTGGAAAAAAAAAAAGAATTCCCAACAGTAATCCTTTGCAATATGCACACTTCAAACTATGCAAAACCGAACCAAATAATGTTTACAGTGATGCATTACCCTGGCGTTACGAACACTGTTCATGCGTGTTGACAGATAGGCCTAACAAGCGAGCTCTTATTAGTCAAAAGGATTTTTAAACAGACACCACGCAATTGTCTACGAATCTGTACAGTGAGCTTTGGATTTATTCAATAACAGAAGGTTATACATAAAAACAAACAAGCTTGCAAACACACTGAAACACTTGGCACATATTTAAAAGTGGAGTGTGCAGAGGTGAACGCATGGAACTTATCGTTTTTTTTTTTTTTTATTTTATAACCATAAAATATCTCCAACAGAATTCGTATCAAGACATGGTTTATTTTTATATTCGGGAACGTTTCACTGTAAAGAGTAAGCGGCGCATTAAAGGTCTGAGAGCTTTTTTTATGTCTCACTACCCGAGAGCATTTTAGACTTTCGCACCACCTAATCCTACTTGCTCTTCCCTGCTTGCTCTTCTGACCAACAAGGAGAACTCTTCGCTTGTTATAGTCGATCGACTTGTTTTTCAGCTGGAACTAGAAGTGAGTTGTTACATACTAATAAATTGAACTAAAGTCAATATTCGGTTTTAGTACCTCGTCTGTTGGTACGATTAACTAACAAGATCCTTCTTGAATATCAGTTATATTAAGATTTTTGTTACTTCGTTCTGAGAAAGAAGAACAATGAATCCATAAAAAATATGCCACACTACGGTTATGAATACAGAATCAGAATACAGAATACTTGATCAATACAGAATCAGAAACTTGGCTGTCCATTCGTTGTTGATTGATACTCGGTGTGTCAAAATTGTAGAGCATAATATATCTCAGCTGTTCTAGAGCTTGTTCGTTTATTTCGCTCTTGCTACACACTATTGCTTTCAGCTTTCTTATGAGCTGAGTTTCAGGAACAGAATGAGATAGAACGCTGCAAATACGAGCATGTTGGTACTTAAAGGCAGTTACTGCAAAACCCCGACGAAATCAATTCACATCTTTTGATTCTTGTTCACACATGTTGTTGAATGAGTTCTTTTTCTCTTGGTGACTGACTCTGTCAGTGGCTTTTGTAATTTTTCCTTATACAAAGAATGAGTTAAGTAACAACTTTCAGTCGTTAGCGAAATATCAGTACTTTAGCCTCAAGCAGGACAAGGCTGTGTGGATCTTCCTAGATTATGACAGTGGGTCCCAGATTTTCTCCCGGTGTTTCTAGATCTTCAATCGCTTGCTCCAATTCTCCAACGTCCATTCTAAATTTTCACTCCCAGTTTCTGTATGTTCACTTTCCGGTTCTAGGTCCACAACCACCTAGTATTGCATTAAGTGAAATTTTTTAAAATATTTTACACAGCTAAATTACACACCTCAGACATAAAGTCGAAGCTGCACATAGTTCGGTTTCAGATTTGGAATCCTTGTTATCTGTTCCACTTTCTTTCTGCTTTGCGTTTCTCTTCTGTTGGGGAAAATAAGAGCGTGACATACCTTTGCCACCCGAAAGGGCATTATTGCTCCTGCAAAACTTATCCGTTCAGCAAGGCCTTGCCAACGATAAGTAGTATGCACGCACTTCCGGCTCCTTCTAATCGTGCCATCTAGAATATATTGTCACGTCACTAACCAACACTTGGTTGAATTTTACACTGACGTGGTTTTTCACGGGGCCCTGATCTGGCTTGGAAACAAAAAGACTAATACTGAGGTAGCCAACGGTATCTGTATTTTCCCACCCATATACAAACTCCACGCTCTCTTTTTAGCTTCTTCTCCCAGCTTCCCTGTCACTCTCCCTTTTTATAGCTTCTTCCCACCCAAACGAAATCAACGTAGTCCCTTTGGTTTCGGAGAAATGACTGTCATTAGTCCAGAAACCAAGGGTGCGGTGGGACGAAAAGGGAAACTACGTTTAAACAAAACAATCGACAAATATTGGCGTGACAATATGCAATTCTTTTAACAATGCTTAATCCAATATCACGGATTAATTCCACCAAAAAATACAATATTCATTTAATAGCGATTATTTGCATTAAATTACTTGATGCAAACTGTGTAATTTTATATTGTTCACACTAATCTTATTAGTCTCTAGCGCTGTCTTTGTTTTATCGAAGCTTTGATCCAGCCACATTTTACGCCTCTTCTCGACTTCTTCATTGCACTCCCTAAAATAGCGTCACACCCACAGAATCGCAGGCTCTGGAGGATAAATAGCCCAGGTGCCGACAGTGTGGACACGATTTTCTTGACGGCATCTGAACTCGCGCTGCAACTATTCTGAAAATATACCAATTATCAAATGTCAGATAACGCAAGTTCTGTGAACGTTTTCAAATACCGGAAACGTTGAAGTGGTGCAACTAAGGTGTTGTCAGTGTAGTGTTTTAGCTGAACTAACTATAAGATTTAGCGAATTACCGAGGCTTTCTAAAGTATCGGAACGTTCAAACAAAGCCAATAATTTTAACGCTGTCAAACGGCTTAGATGAAAACTAAAGGCTTTTGCACGGCCGTTGTGCTCTTATGTGCGGGACTCATCGAAACTTCCTCTTGTGCTATTGGTAGATCACGATTTAATGAAACCTGCGGTTTCCGGAAGTAAAGAATAGTTGTGCAGTCTGATTAAAAATTAATACATAAGATCTTTTTATTCACGAAAATTTGCTCGGAATGATTTATTCAGAATAAGAAGCGTCAGGAAAGATCGGCAAATAATAGCCTGCTGCAATTGTAAGGGTGGGCGTCAATATGATATTCACGTGGGTGACGCTTCACATTTACGTGTGTGGCCTTTATGTATTCCTTACACGTCCTTGATCAAGGTATTTATCTCTTTCTTGGTGTATCTTGTCCCTGACCAGCATGTTCGCTATGGAATGTGTCGGTTAAAGCAAATACTTAGTATACCGCAATTTTCTGTATGCTGTGTATTCCGACAGTTAACTTCAGTTACACAGAAATTCTCACATGGAACGATTCGTTTAGGGAGGTGTATACAAACAACGGAAGAAAATATTGAAAACAATAGTGGCTAACGTACCTCGCTTCAAATGTACCTAAATTCAAACACTTTTTAAGGAAATTACACACTTGACAAAATGTAACATTGCATGAAACTTCCCGGGACACTGGACCATACAGTACAGTTATAAGATGTGTCACCGGATTCCTTCTGAAAAATTATGCATATCGAATAATCGACCCTTTTAGCGTTTCACGCACAAAAATATTTCCCCCTAAAACATAAAACTAGCAACTTTCTTAGAATTTGAATGCAGCAAATTGACTTCGTTTGAGATCTCAAAACAAAAATAACATCAATGTCTACCTAAAATCCTAGCCACAATGAGAACGAAAAGAAACATCCTACGCTACTATAGTTTTCGGTAAAAGATTAGCATAATTTGAAAAGGTACGTAAATAATATCCCTGTACTACACAGAACGCACTTGCTTTCGTGCTACTTTAACGCTCAATATTAACATCTACGCGATGGTAGGCATTATTGAACTCGCCGAAGATATTCCAAATCGAACGAATGTTCTCCGGTTGGGTCATGTAGCTCGAGTCCACAGCTCGGCAAGCGATATTCACGTGTGTCGTGTCTTTCTTGGGAACGGGTAAATACGCTTCCCACCAGTACCAAGCCCATACTTTGCCGAATTTGCTTTCTTGTGGCGGAATTAGTTTCGCAGGCATAAAAGTTTTCCCGTCATCGCACGTCAGATCGACTCTTAGAATCCTTTTTCCACCTCCGGTCCAAGCGTAACCTTAATATTTTCGATTTTTAAAATAAAGGCTAAAGATCTGGGACCTTACGAAAACCAGATGTAAGGAACGAGACAAAGTGCGTAAAGGTTAGGAAAACAAGTACTTGAAGAGTTCTTGCAAATACTTTAAACTGCACTTCGCAATTTTACAATAATAATATTTTACCTTTCAAGTAAATTTTTCCATCTATCAACCGAACAGTTTGGCCACTTTCTGGCCAACAAATAGCCGAGTTTACCAAATGATCATAGACCACTGGCGTATTTTCGAAATCAGCTGTATCCCAGCTTGCATAAGGCGGGTACAATTTGTTGTCCACTCGGTGAGCGCGAGAACGACTTTCTTCTTTCTCAACGCGAATTTTACCTTAATATTTAATATTGATTAAGGATAAGCATAGATATTTTTTTTGTCCTTAAAGAAATATTGACAGGGTTTTCATGTACCTAGCCACTTAACGCAGCGTGCTCCAATTGTTCCGGGAATAAAAAGTCGTAAAGGAAATCCGTGATCTGGCAACAAAGGTTGATCGTTTTGCTCAAAAGCAAGTATAACTTCTCGTTTGGGATCGCAACACATTTCAAGAGGAAGCGAGAGCGTGTAAGGCTCACCGTCAATGCCAATATCCATGCTATCAAACTAAACAGAACGAACCACTATTCAACGACCCGAAAAGAATAAAAGAGCAAGTCCATACATGAACGTGTTTCCCGGAGCTCTCATTCAAACCTAGATGCAGAAGAACGTCCCGCAAACAAACTCCTGTCCAATAGCAATTTCCGATTGCCCCGTGATCAAACTTGGGTCCACAAGTTTTCTTAATCTAGGTTTATGAAACAAAACAACAGGTAGAATAGTATAAGAAATTTCGTTTTAAGTTGCAATAGTAAATTGCGATCCCTACAAGTTTTGATTAAAAAGTTGGGGAACATGAGGTATATTCATTACTTGATTCATTTCGCGACGACGATTTCCCGAACAAGACAAAACAGCCATCACTCGTGTTACGGGAAATTTGGACTTTAATTCATCCAATTTAAATTTTGCGTGAATGTTCGGACCAATTACATGTAGTTCGTAGTCCTCAGCATTGACGCTCGGAATGGGTAAATGACTTCGCACATAAACCAAGTCCCTATCCACACCCGAGAATATTTTTTTTATAATACGTGTGTTTAAAAATTTTCACTCCTTATTATGCAAACTCATTTTATTGCATATATGTTTACGCAGTTTTAAAAACTTACGCTGGTGTAATGAAGGACTGCATTAGCATACTGGGCGGTGGACAACAATTAAACGGCTTCGGCAACAATAACTGCACGGCTGGATTTCGTTGTGGCTCTTTTGCATACGGGTCATCAAATTTTTCCATAGATGAACGATCATCAACAAAATTTCCTTCAATGCGAGAAGTAAAGCAAAGAAAGATTTTTTACACTCCGTAACTTTTTAAAAAATCTTGTGGCATGCCCCAAAGCTGCTTACCTATGCGATATTGTTTCAGAAGAAGTAGCACATTGTAAGTTTTGTGCTGAGCATAAATCTCGAACAAGTGATCGACCGATTTTCCTGCTCCTTCTAAAATAATGTCCCCTCCTAGGAAAATGCAGACAAAATTGGTAAGTTTTGGAAATTGTCTGACCATGTTGTGCTGTGGACAAGACATCTCAATACCTCTACATTTAGGTTGTGAAAAAGGCTACGAGAATTGTTTGTGATACACAAACATTTACCTGGGTGCTTGCTAATGTACTCGGTGATGTCCAGTACACTCTTTTTATACGAAAGCCAAACAGATGAGTTGTTATTATTCGACTGGGTCTCGTATTGATTATGTTTAGCAACTTCAGATGCGGAATAGCTGGGCAGGTCGGGACGGAATCTATCAAACTCTTCAAGTAAAAGCTCTGCTTTGGGTTGCAATTCGGACCAAGTACGAAACACGGGAGTTTCTACTTCATGACGAGTCGACGGAACATTTGGTGTATTGTATACTTGTTTCTGCTTTTGCGGCGATTGTACGTCTAGGTCATGCTTCGAATGTCCGAACGAACGGCCAAACGAATGGCCTAACGCATACCCTAACAAAATAATTCCGTCAGAATATTGAAAACAATTTTCGATGAATTGTCCAGTTTCAATATTTAAGGACATAGAGATCACTCTGGAAAATTTTCCGAAGTAAATTAACCGACAAGCAGAACAAGAAGATATAAAACGAGACTAACGATAACTGTTTTTAATTTTTTTTTCGTATTTCCTTAAGTATAACTGTGACATTTTTTTTTCCCTGAGTTCCAAATTGTTTCATGCCCTTTCACTTCCCACGAAGTATTTCTACACGAATATAAGCAGTACATGCGAACGGCCTTTTTATGACGATGGAATTAAGACACTACAAGTTCTTGTATTTTAAAAACAGGAAATATAAAGAAAATGACAAGTGACGTTACATTTCGTGGACGACTTCAAAATCGAAATGAACGCTAACGCGCCCACCGCAACAGTCAAACTAACAGAAGTGATGACACTATCGTCGCGTATATGCTTCAAAAGAAGCTGCTCGTTTTCTGTCAATGGTGTAGCCATGGCTATATGAATGTGACACAGAGTCCATAGGAGTGAGGTATTTATACCACCGCAGACATCTCCCATCGTTGTTAAAACGTTTTCCTTCCTGGATATTCGCACTGGTATTTCCTAAGTAGAATCCTGTTTCTATAGGTTTTGCCAAGGGATCATTAAAGGAAACAGAGGACAGTGAACTTGGCTAGAGCACATCGTCTGCAGAATATTAACAGAAATTGTAATTCTTTGATTTCTAATCATGTATTTCAGTTCTAAATTTGCACGATTTGCAGTGTATGGAGAATTGAATTCATGCTTAGGGGAATTTGAGAAAGCTTTAATTAAATTTCCTCTACACATCACCAAAGCCGTAACTAAGCGGGGTTAGTGGAGATTTGACCCCCCCCCCTCGCCCCCGCGCGAAATGTTTACTTTAGATTGGGGAAGACAGGGAAACGCCAAACGTAAAAAAAATTATATAGTAACCCCTGTCTAAACCAGAATCCTGCTTACGATCAAAAAATTAGGTTTAAAAAAAATCGATTACTTGCTGTAAGTAATGTAAAACATTATTGGTGAGCATTTATTATGCAATATTGAAGCTTTTTGATGACCGCATGAATCACTTAACACGTGATATCATATTACGTGTTAAGTGATAATTGATACAGCCTTGTCCATCTTATTAATAATATGATGGGCAAGGCAAAATCAAGAGGGGTGGGGGCTCGTCCCACTCCCCAAACTTTTGATTTTATAACGGGGATAATGAGAGAAACATCAAATGCCAAGAAATGGCATACAAGCCACCTTCCCCCTTACGCGAAATTTTAGATACGGTCCTGATATAAATGAACCGGAACATTAAGGGAAAGTAGGCCTAATCTGTCACATGCAAAATGGTAAATGCCATATGGTTTTCTTCCTAGACTAGCAAATTTTAAGTACAAGTGGTACCCTGTACAACGAGCTTAATCGTTCCTGGACGGTGTTCGCTATAAGAAGCGTTCGTTGTAAGAGACATATTTCCCATTAGCTTGCATGGAAATCGCCTTAATCCGTTCCCAAATCCAGTTCAGCCGAAGGAAAAATCAAAGAAGAAATTTAAAAAATCAGAAAAATATAGTCTAAAAAGTAAAATTAATACAGATGGAATTTACTTCATAGAAGATTAAGTTATTTCAACTTAATCGCATTCAGAGACAGCGGTCATTGTGAGAGTTGTTCTTCGCATAAAGCGTTCATTAAAAGGGGGTATCACTGTGCTGCGCATTGTCAGGCTCCTATCGTTTGTCATGGAAATTAATAAAGTAGACTCCACTTAAGTCGAAGTAGGATAAGACAAAAACTCGCGTAGCTCGAACGAAAATTTATGGTCCCGTTTTCATCCCATTTCACTCATTGCAAACGAAGTTCGATTTAGGCGACTTCGCCTAGCTCGAGTTTTCGCTTTAATCGAAAAAAATATCTTGGACCCAATGGGTGTCTTCCAATGGGTAATAAATAATGGGTAATAGGTTAGTAATGCGTAAAAGTTTCGAATAAGCTGGACGGACACTAGTTCCTGAAAGTTTGCGCGAACAGATTCCATGAGTAGCTTCCCAGATTGTAATGTGACGAACTTTCACGACCTCTTTCACCTTTGACATTTTTATCACCTGTGAATCTCCAGATAGTGGCACTTAGTTCAGGACTAAAAGCGGTGAAGGAAAGATTAGTAAAAAGAAGTGGAAAACTGTAATAATTGCCCAGGAAGTGGAAGTTTTAAATCTCCTTGAAATCAATCAAACGCAAGCTTCAATAGCAAATCAATCTGGAGTTGTTCTATCAGTGCTTACGTGAATTAAAAAGCAAAGGAAATTAGAAAGAAAACAAAGGAAAAAATAAAGAAAAAGCATTCTTATTCATTGGGGAAAATAAAAACTTGAACCCCTTGCCGTAAGGGCAAGTTCTGATAAGACAAATTTCCGCGTAATGTGTGACGAACTTTCCCGTCCGGTCACAAGCTATTCCCGTTTAGCACAGAGCATTGTGTCAGTTTCACCGATACGAGAACCTGGAGCTTGGAGTCTACTCACTTTTTTCAAGGCAAGAACGCAGGGTTGCGCCTATTCCCGAGTAGTGTACCTATATTGAGCGTTCTATACAAATTGTTCGGTTTCACTTTACAAGAACAGAAACAAGAGTCTTATAATTATTAAGGCTTAAATATTTATTGATTTTATGTAGAATATTTATGGATTTTCCTACGTACAGTTCGCTCATATCTCATCTTACCCTAATGTCTAAATCACTAACCCTTTATGACTTATCCGGGGTCAATTTGACGGCATTTTGAGCTTACCCTGGATCATACGGGAGACACAGAAGGGCAGGTTAAGTACAGCTACGGACATCTATTCATTGCCCGGCGCACTAGCGGAAATACTGCCTTTGGCGAAGTGTTTGTTTTGAGCGGGTTATGTTTGCCTTTCGTTCAAAATGTTACGTGAATTGTTGTTGTCTCTTCAGGGATACCCTGGTTCGTTTTTCGTTATGTCCAACAACAAACTAGAAGTATGATCCATATCATTTACGGGTGTAAAAAATTATAGCTTTTTTCGTAGTTTGAAAAAAAAATTACTCTTTCTTTTCTAACCTTTCACAGGTTAGCCCTTTCATGACATGGCTCTCACCTTCAGAACTTACGCTTTTAAGTGATATATTAGAAGTAGGTTCAGGCTACTGCGCACTGCTGAAATATTCTCGGTTAACAAAACCAGGTAGTATAGCTTTTTTCTATGTTTCACTCTTCTACAAAATTACGTACTTATTTTCCAATTTTTAAATTTAGAAGGACTTTATTTAACAACTATACGCAAATCTATCCAAAACGCTTTACAAGGATACCTAAACTGTCTTGCATCTTTGGAGAAGGATGCTTTGGAAAACAATAGTCTAAGCTTGTCAAAAATTTTGGGAAGCGTGCGATCTTATGGATTTCTAATCTCCGGCTTGTACGATTTAATTAAAGAAGTAAGATGCAGATCCTTGAAAAATTTCCTTACAATGAAAAATTAATTCTTTTTCTTCAGTTGGAAACACACGAAGCTCACGGCTGCTACGTTTTAGACATTGTTCATAGACATACCCTAAGTGGAATTCCTGCCGTTCAGCGTGCAATGGAGAAGTAACCAAGCTAAACTAATTAATTGAAAAACTTATGATCGATTAAATTTTTGCTGACGCAGGCTAATGAACCAGTGCAAAGAAGTCTTTGCAAGACAAATGGTCAGTTGGCTCGTGTTTGGGCGACTTCGTGATCCGTACAAAGAGTTTTTTATTACCGCAGTTTCAGAAGACGCTCACATCTTCAGGATAGAAGGCAAACTCATCCCCACATGTTTAATTACACCCACCCTTGCAGCTCAAGCCTTAAGCATTGGAGAGATGGTGAACGTTTTCCTTAGATCAAAACTCGGTAACGCTTTACTTCCGTTGTAGCTGTCAGTAAGTTTATTTTTTTTCTTTTCATGCGTGCACATCTCTTTATGACTGAACTACAGAATCGGATGAACGAGAAGAATTAAGTGTGGTAGAGCAAATTCAGAGTTCACAAAGTAATTGGGAAACTGCAATAGAAGTAGCTCGTATACGCGTTGCCAAAGTAAGTTAACATGGTAATTGACTTGGAAAATTATTTACATTATGATGCAGCGAATGTGGCATTTGGTGGTCATTGACGGTATGGCAAAATTAGCTATGACTGCCATACACGATTTTTTCCTTATGGGGAGGGGGGAAATCTTTATTGAGCTGCTAGATAAAGCTTCAAACCATCTAGATGCTATTCCAAACGCTGGAACACAATCACGTAAGCCCAAAAGAAAGCTATATTTTTCTGGGGTCCAATTACTAACTGTAATTAATTTATTGTATTTATTTTCCTTGCCAGAATTTCAACATTTGCTGGTACAGTCCGCAAGTCGTGCCTTAGGGGATCACGACGAGGAATTAGAGAATATCGCGGTGAAAATACGTCCGGCCTCAGGTCCCAGTGACAAGCAGAGTGGATGGCAGAGGCTCAGACTTCAGTACAAAACTTCTTGGACGGTCTCGCTTTTGCTAGGCGAGGAAATCCTAGAGCAATACAGTGACATTTTTGTTCGGTTGCTCTATTTAAAACACGTGCAAACCCAACTTCACAAATTATGGAGCCTTCCTCGACAAGAAGCGCGCGAGCAAAGGTACATTTAAAATAAAAAAATAGAATTTAACCCCCCCCCCAAAAAAAAAAATAATAATTACTAGCTAAATTGTGAATAAACGTTTTGCTTAATGACAGCATGGAGGAACGCTCGGAAATTACTGTCAGGATTTACGAAATGCGGTGGAACATGTTACAGTTTTTGCTGCATTTTTGTCATTATGTCCAAGCTGATGTCATACAACCGCTTTGGTATCCACTTCAAAAATTGCTAGAGCAAAACGAAGGCGACTTTGAAGAATTACGTAACGCACAAGCGTATTTCTTGGTCACAGCCAAGGCACAAATGTTTCTCACACCGGGTCCGGTGAGTAAATGTTTTGTTCACATAAATCTCTTAGTTCATACATGTTCATACTTATAATACTAGAGTAAAATTTGTCTCTAACATTATCGCAGGGGAACCGAAAGATTTTTCGTTACAGCCAACCGTATGTAATAGCCAATATTGTCCCAAAATGTGTTGGAAAAATTTATACTCTTTTTTTATTTCACGTTTCTATGATTTCACGTTTGTGTCGAGTGTTATTGGAAGCCGATTCACAAGAGCAGTCTTCTGTGCCACTCTTAATTGAAAACCTAGGCACAGCTTGTTTTTCTTTCATCTGGAACATAATTGGTCAGTTGGAGGAATTTGAGCGCGATGACGCGACGAAAACTTTGAAAGGATTTGTTGAGGAGCCCTTTTAAAAATTCTGAACGCTAGCTCGAGTAGCGTCATCTGATGTTTCTGTATGTTACCCCATGGCAGCACTACTGTTTACCACAGCCGAATGAAAGGCATGTATAAATGACCAGAAGGACCCCAAGTTATGTAGACTGTGACCAAAAATCCCTTATAGGCCAATCCGACTATATATATGTATCTGTATCTATATATCTACATAGATTGTTAGTAAGGTAGATAGATACAGACTACAGAAAGCGGAAAAAATTTAGTGGTGCGAATGAAACTTAGACTGCAAATTGAAAAATGCAAATGCAGAGTGCTTAAATTCATATTTGTTTTTTTTTCATTCCGCAGGTACGATCGTGTTTGGATGAATTATTGTCCCTGTGCCTCCAGTTCTCTCAAATTGTATGTAATTATAGTCCTGATCAGTTAAGTGATTTTGTTGCAAGCTTAAGAATAGTTGATGAAGAATTCCATCGACTTTTTTCCTTATTCGTCACACTCCTAACTTCCCTTCGAAAGCACAGCCAACTGAGTGAACCCGATTCTGGGTTAGCTCAACTCCTTTTCAGATTTGATTTAACTGGATTTAGAACATCATTAGAGAAATCCCCGAGATAGTTTGTGTTGTTATTTGTCACGTTATTTCTTGTCTGTATCGCCTTCTGTAACACCTAAAATTGCCTTCACACATAGAAATTCCCAGGAAATAAAGTTTTTCATGCAAATATAAGAATTTCATACTATTATCAAAGCAACGTATTTGTTAACTGCTTTTGAATTCGGATAGTACAATACGCGATAATGTTCTGTGACTTTTACTGTGTTAGTAGGAGCCGCTGAAGCTTGAGAATACGTTAAGAGCTTTTACAAAACATAGCACAAATTTTGATAATGGATAGAATTCCTGTACAACCGGCAGCGAAACCCGCACCCTTTTCGGAACGCTTGGAAAGTAGAAACGCCCCCCCCCCCCAAAAAAAAACAAAAAAACGTAAAGGTAACCGGTTGGAAGGCAAGAATAAGTTTTAATACATTCAGTGTGAAAGCTTTTAGAAAGGAAAGCTTTTACATTTACTTATTCGTCGTTTATTTGGCTGTTAGAAAAAGCTTATTTTGTTCTGTGTTCAAAAGATTGTGACTAGCATACATCGACATAGAAAATAACTGAAAAATTTATAACCGTGAAGAATGACGACCTACCAACTTGCACGGAACTAGTCAACTTGGAGGAAAGGCTTGGCAGTAGTGACCCGGCACTTACTGAGGTGACGAGATGGAAAGGTACATGGTAATATTGCTGCTGCTAGCTTGCAACTTGTTAATTGCTTGTAAGTTTTTTTATAACATTTCATTTTAACTTATGGTCTCTAAATTAGTTCACGCCAATTGCTCTTGCTTATTTAGTGTCGTTTTCACCGAGCAGTGTGTCACACTTTCAATGCAGAGACAACACTGCTGGCACTCCGAAGATCAAGACAATTATACAGCGAATGTTTCCCTTGAAGCCATGGATTCCTACTGCGATTGGAATTTCAGCTGTGGAGTGTGCAGCGTTATGCGTACGTACCCAGTTTAACGCTTGTCAGTCGTATTCCTACGACCCATCCACTGCTTCCTGTTTTACTCGCAATAATACGCGCACACGAAACGGAATTATATGCGGTATTAAAATTGACGAAGCTCGCAGAAGATGCAGGGGACCTGGTGATGCACTATTCGCATACGGAGGTACGTACTGCACACAGTACAACGCAAGAAACTAAAGTGCACAAGTAAATTAGTAATTAAATTAGAAATATACGATTTTGTCATAACTCATAAGCATCTTATAACGAATGCTATTGGCCTTTCAATATTTTCTGATTTGTATAGTGCGCGTTGTAAATAACGACCCATGCTAGAAGTTCATATGTCAAAACAGTTGCACGAGTAGTTTTCATTCTCCAGCGCCTAATCCAGTTCAAGTATTCTGTGAATCACGGCAGATTTTTGCAGTAGAGAATGTCTGCCATTGTTAACCAGTGTAAAGAAATAACTTTTATAATTGTAATTTCGTTGTGCAATTTTTTTACAAGTTTAGGAACACTACGAAACGTAGTTATCTGAGGGTGCATATGTTTCTTTTCGTTAAACGACAGGTGAAAACAAAACGATTATGGAATGCGTCTGTGGAGGAGATAGTACGGGATGGCTTAATGCCTCACAATACAGTGTTTACAGCTGCGTTGACGCCTGCATGGTGTACCCTTGTGCCATTGATATGTTCAATAGCGGCTGTGAAGTATGCGATAAACCGATGAGTACCTGTGTCAGTGGAGTGTCCCTCCGCCCCGGGACACGTTTAGTCTGCATAACCCTTCCTTAAGTAAATTGCGTGCGTATGCCTGCACCTTGTTTGACTGCCCAAACTACACGCGAAAATCACCGAATAGAATAACTACCAATTGAACGGTAGCCTTCATTCTATATATTCAGCATGATTACCTTTGTGGGATATATATTGTAGAAATTTTGGTGTTATCGTTTTTCTTTAATTTGCCAGGAATCTTAGTGTGATATCGCTTACACAAATGTAAAGCTTAACAGAGAGTACATCACTTTTGATTTTATACGAATTTTAAGCCCCTAACGTGTGCTTAGATATTATTACAGCAATACTCTGCTACAAGAGATGTTCAAGAACTCAGGAAATTTTCGTATATAGCCGAAGTCCGTGAAAGTCAATTGTGCCTGACGTTTCGCCAGGATCTATGGACTCGGATCAGAATAGCATATAACAGTAATTCCTCATCATTCGTGTTAGCAAGGCCGTACCCAGGGAGAGTTAGAGAGCTGCCCCCCCTCCCCCCGAAATTTGTATTGTATAATGGGAAAGATTGGGAAAGCCTTAACAGTAAAAAAAAAATGCATATGACCCCCCTTTCCCCCGAAACCTACGAACCAAAATCCTGGTTATGGCACTGAGTGTTAGTTATTCAGGCAATTCCGATAACAAAGTGAAGGCATAAATGTGACAGTGGACCTTTCTTTGGAATTAGCCATTTCTTGTTACTCCCGTAGTTCGAGAAATGCTGTACCAGTTGAAAGGCTAAACGGTCAAGGCAATTGTAGGGCAAAAACTTTACACGTCAGCTGTCACAAAACATGCTTAAACCTTCGCTTTGCATTGTTGAGTTACTGCGCCAAAAGTAGCGCTTTTTAATACAGAGCCATACTACTTTGATAAACAGCTAAACGATAATCTATACTGACGGAAAAGGGCAATAAAGCAAGCCTGCACTGAATTAATTCACTTCTTGCAACCGTTTGATCATTAATAAAACAGCGTTGAATAAACCGACATAGCTGCAAATAGTGCAATTACTGCTTCAAGCTTACCCGCTCTTAACTGTCTGTCAGTAACTTAAAAGACAAGAAGCCCTCTTATCCAATCCCGCTTTTCGTTTATTTTTTTTTGTGTGTTGCGTTCTTGTGTTATCAAGGGAAAAATAGTGCACGACAATCAAAAGAAAGGAGTGTAGTGTAGCAATTCCTCTAGCATTATGCTTTTAAACCCAGGTAGATTACCGACTACAGGGGTAGAAAGTATGGTTGGGAAAAAGGGTTATTTCTATAGGCAACTATCAATACATATACGGCAAGAACCCCAAATCTGACACAATAGCCTAATTTGGTACTATCTTGGATGCCTTGACAAACTAAATAATCTTTCATTAACTTTATACGTTCCACATAGGCGAAAATAATCTGCAAAATGAACGCGGGTTTAATTGCACTTGTTTGTAACTTATAGGCCGTTCACCGTCTCTTTGTCAAATGTGACGAGCGTTGTGTGGTCTTTTTTGTTTTTGTTATGGTCGGTAAGAAATATTTCTGCATAAACAAGTGAGATTTTTTATTCAACTAAACAAGTAAAAGTGAAAACTTGTTTATATATGGAATTTATATATTCTTCAAAGTTATTAACTACAAGTCCAAACGCTTCAGTTTAAACGCTTCAAACGACCTTTCCTTTTTCCGGCACAACGTCTATTGTCAGATAAGTGGGTTTTACTGGTTTTGTAAAATACCCTGAACACATGTTTATTTTCTATTTTTTTTTTCAAATATTCCGACTTCCCAACAACCCTTCAGTCCCCACCGGTTGACATAATCGGAGTTCTACTGTATTTGTAGTTAATTGTACTGGGTAACCTTCTGTCGTTTCAGAACTGGTTCCTCTATTCTATTACTCTACAACTGTTGTATTTTTATATTTTGCCGCTTTTCTACACCGTATCTTAAGGTTTTACTATTTGTCTAATGCAGTGGTGCCCAACCTTTTTTCACCCGAGGGCCGCGCGCGACATGATATAAAATCTCGCGGGCCTGAATGTTCCGGTTTCGCCAGAATCATGCCGACGTTAAAAATGAAATTATGCAGTGATATACATGAGCGGTATAAAATGAGCGGGCCGTATGAGGCACCTTCGCGGGCCGGATATGGCCCGCGGGCCGTAGGTTGGGCACCACTGGTCTAATGCTTTTGGTGTATCAATATTAATAGTAACAAATAAAGCAGAAAGGTACGAAAAACTCAATTTATGAAACAAATCTTTAATTTTATTATATTATTTAATTTTTGTTTTTCTATCGCCTACTATGAAAACGGTGCCCCCCTCAAGTTGGCGCCCAGGGCACGTTCCCTGGCTGCCTCACCCTTGTTCCGCCAGTGTTGATATGTACGGTCCAAATTGCGCTATGTGCAATTTGGACGAATGTACAGCAGACGAATGTACTAACACTGCCAAATGAGCTCCGTGAACCGCTTAGTATGCATGACCTAACCAAGTCATTTGAACTTTTATGTGTTGAACATCTCTTTACAAGTTTAACCATTGTTCACGACCACAAGCCATGCACGCGTGTTTCCTCGACACCACAGATAACGAAAACTTTCAACGACTGAATGCGACTTTCCGATGGGTAGATAACTCTTTTAATCTTACTGAAGTTCCTGTAGATTCCACTACACTTTCTAATTGTAACAACAAAATGCAAGAAATATTTCGCACATTTCTTCTGGAAAAGTTGTTCATTAAGCCAAGGTTGGATTACAATAGAAAGTTATGAAAACTGCAACATTCAATAACAATTCATTCACACCATTCTCTACCACTAAGGTTTCTCCTGAAATCCTTTTTCTCCCATCCACATCTTTGGTAAAAAATCCGTCCAGTAATTAACAGTAACTCCGTACCTTTGACCTTTTCAGAAGAGATGGTGTTAATTCACCGTAACAGCCTATAGGTATGTTTATATATGTAAATATGACAAAATAACTCTAATCTTTGTGCTCTTATCTTTTTTTTCTGCAAGCTTTGGGAGGTCTGTGGATTGGGAATTTTAATATCCAACGGGTTCAAAGGTAGTGTGGGTGGAAGGGGGACAGATCAATAAATAGATTTTTATATCACGAGAGACTAGAATAGGAGTTGGTTTTCATATACAAATGCAACACGGACGCTTATTGGGAATGTATCCAGTGATTCACCCTGTAATTGGTGTGTTGGCCACGACTTTTTGTCTTCTTTTTTTCATCGCGATTTTCTTTTCTTATAAAAACTTGTCAAATATTACAACCATGCCCGCAAGCGACCCGACGCGTTTTCTAACTCATCCATTGTTGACCTTTTCTATTTAACACGACCTGATGCATATCCGTCTAAAAAATAGGTGATCATCTCTCCTTTGCCCTTAACATTAATGGTCCCTCGACATGTGAGTGGGTAACCTTTGGCTTGCAAAATGGTATATACTTCTTGTGTGACCTGAAATTTGCAAACCAACGTATAAATATGTATTTTTCTAATGAAAAATATTACCTGAATTTTATCCAATATTCCTGTAGAATCCATCCGTGATGCAACATTTACCGCATTTCCCCAAATGTCGTACTGCGGTTTCCGGACACCAATTACCCCCGCTACAACTGGTCCTACATTTATTCCTACAACGAATTCATTTTCTTAGATTCCAACTTTACAATGTATCTTCTTGTTTCGAAATAATTTTTAAGCATCAAGAAAATTATTGTTTTGAGGAAACCTCAGTTTCTATATGGAATACCTATTCGGATCCTGAAATTGTTGAACGAATGCTCATTCACGTGAGCTAACTGCTCTCTCAACCTTAAGGCGTAATCTGCCATTGCGGAGACGTGGTTATAATTTTTGAGATCACTGGTTGATTTCGTGAGTCCTGAAAATAAATAAATAGCTTTAGGTTCTATTTTACAATTATTCAAACTTTACTGCAGTGCCTCTCAACAGTTTTCGCCCAATACCGAAAATCGACAATCGGGCCCCCTCTCTCCCCCCCCCGTTATCCAAAGTAGATAAAATCTCAAAACAGAAACCAATAAAAATTTAAAATAAAATAAAACCGAAAATAAGAGCAAGAGCTAACAACCTGACGTGTGAGACAAGCACTATGTTAGCACAATAGTTATTTTCAATTAAAGCTCTTCACAGAACAGATTTGTTGGTATTTTTACTCGATTTTTTATTCGCGGGGAGGGGGGCGGTCTCCGTTACCCAAATGTTAACAAATTTAACACAATTTTTGTAGATTTACCCACTACTGAAAAGCCCTGGTTTAAAGTGAAGTTTAATGTGTCTTAACTTATACAACCCATTTTACGTTGAGGCGTTTTAAGTAGTGGCAATGACTTAAGGAGATGAAAAGGCTAGAGTTCACGATTTGGTACCTGACGCAGCCATGTACGTGGAACCCGTTGACTTAATCTTTTCTATAGACCGGAATCGCTCTTCTCCTAGTATTTCGTCAAAATCTGCGATAATTTCATTGAGCAGCCGCAGGCATTCCACACCCTCATTATTGGATTCAAGTTCCACGTAGAATTCCGAAAAATTGGGGATCGACGCAAACATGATACACACAAAATCGCATTGCTCGTGGTATAATTCGTCCGAGTTCTTGTCCATGGACATAAAATGCTCCGCTACATGCACCGGCAAAATGTTAAACAGCAACTTTCTGTTGTATGCTTGCAAATGCTCCATTTCCACTTTCTCCTCTAGTGACAAAGTACATAAAATTTTTAGAGTCAGTTAAAGTATAATGCATAGAAAAGAACAAAATTAATACGAAAGCAACAATAACCAGGGTCTTATTCAGGGTTTGGCGGAGTGGAGAGGAGCGGAAGGGATAGTGCACATATTCTTTCGTTTTGGGTTTCGCCTAAATGATATATTCGCCATTATACTCTGTAAAAAAATGCTCGATGTGAGGGGTCGAAATTCCATAACCCCTCGGCCTTGATGTGTACTGATGTTTATAATTGGTGCTCATAAATAAACAGGAATATAGGACATTTCTGAGACCAATTTGAAATAAAACGAAGACAGTAAATTTTCACTGTTGTTTTCAAAGCTGGGAATTCAATCAAACATTTATGCGTAGAAAAAATTACTCACCAGTGGCTTGGAGCTTCCACAAAAAATCCAATCGAGACGTAGCTTCGGTATGTTGTCCATGTACTATTAACGCACATACAAACCCAATTAAGATTACTGCAGTAACAATTGCTGCTGATAGTCTCTCCCCCGATCCTCTAAACTCACACAGCGTAGAAATAATATCTTAATTACAAGTTCACATTTTCAGGTCATATAAATTTACCTGACTTCCATGCGTAAATCTTGGCTTTGGAACAATATTGCATTCGAGTAGAAAACTATAATTAAGTACCCTGCTAGCATCGAAACTAGCAATGTGAATTTCAAAGGACTTGTTAAATGCTGAAAGACGGCAACCAGCAAGAGTGTGAGGAGGACGCAAAGTGTAAAGTACTAAAGCAAATTGCACGTTAAGTGAAACAAAATCCTAAGCGATGAGTTTCTTTTTTACCTGAGGGAAATATAGCCAACTAAAATCATCGCAAGCGAGAAGTATTTCGTCTCCTGTACCGTTGATCCACGACTCATTTACGCCGCTGACGGTGCGGTTCCAGTACATGAACCAGATATCGTACACGCAAGGTGGAAAATGCGACAGATCAAGTGGTATCTGCAGAAAAGTACGAATAGTCTTGCATCAGGGAATCATTCATCTCAACCTGCGCTTATACTTGACAAAAGGCTTAAATTCTCACTTTCAAATATTCTTGTAACGTTTTAAGGCTGTGAAACTTGAAGCTCGCAATTGTTTGACAAACTTATGAATTTACCATAAAATTTTATATACTTTTTTTTAACTTCTCACGCTGTCCAAAACATTGAAAGGGACATAACGATGTAAGAATTTTGGGTTGGATAAAACGAACCCAAGGGTTTGTAAGCAATCGTCGGCAAAATATTCAGCTTCGCAGAAATGCCTAACTTGACGCGAGAAACTTACCAGCGGCAGAACAGCAGTGCAGAAAACCAGCAGGCAAACCCAAGATGCTACGATTTGGGAAAGACAACGGCTTTCGGTGATTTTCTTGGACAAACGACTCAGGACAGATACGGGGAACTAACCATAAAAGGTAAATGCTTCTTTCCATCACAGCACACGGAGAAATGGTATACGAATGTTTCCCTACGGATTACATAACTTCTAGAAGGCTCCGCAAGCTTACCTGGCATTTATCTGCCAATATAACTAACACAGCAATCCCGACGATACAGATGGAACTCGCTCCTGTTGCTAATAATACCAGCGTACTGTGCGAAGCCGCCATAAACACAGTCACGCCATTAAAAAGTACATGATTCATTAGTATGGGATACTTGCTGTGGTACAACGATGCTTTGGACGATCACGATCCCTCCTAGCAAAAGTATCGAGCATAGGAAGTACGCTTCTAACATCCGATCTCGTGCTTTCGAGTACTGTAATTCCACCACCACCAATCCAAGACCCCAAGAAAAAGTGAATTCAAGGTTAGTATTCTTTCAACGGGCCATATAAACTTGAGCTATTTGTTCTTACCTTGCGTTCGATTTCAGGATCTCTAAACGTTAGTAGACCGCGGCGACAATGTTCTGCTCTCAATCGATCAATACTGCGGGCGTCAATAGCCCGAGACAAATAGTCGTTTACCTCCACGTCCGGATCCCTGCATTCCGCATTTTCTCCGAAACCTAATCTGAACACAGAAAACATCCACAAATAAATTAGGACCAAATCAGTAAATAAACGAATCTCGCACAGTTAAAGATCTACGATCAACGCAGTATAAGAGTTCAAAAGGAAATATACCACGATTAAAAGGTAAATAATTATTTCTTAATTTGGATGTGTTGTGGCAAAATAGCAACGCTCAATGCAAGATAATACTAAAGGCAAGCGTAGACAATGCAGTTTTATGAGCAGTTCTTTCCGACAATGTGACTTTTCGAATTCGAATCGCTTCCTCTCTTTTCCTAAATGGTGAATTCCAGTTGCTTATATAAAAAGTGGAATATCCAAAAAGATGTATTACGCGCACACATATCCCATAAAATTTAACGTTCATACTTTTGAAATCTCCTCCCCCTTGCGAACAAAGACACGCTTTCATGTGAAAACGTATTTGCGTGCCGTTTTCATATTTGTGGTATGGTATATGTATTCTGGAACTAAGATTGTATACTGGAAGTTTTTCATTTGCCCTAACAAGAAAATCAGTTCCAGTCCACGCAACTCGATTGCTGCAACACACAAAGATTTTTTTTTTTCATGAATTAATGAGCATAGAAGTTTGCAGAAGAGCACTACTTCTCGCATTATTTTCTCTCTGCACAGTTTACTAAAAGCTCTGCACTGAAGCATCGTGTGGCACGTGTGGGTACAAGGCAGCATTGCCAAGATAAGGGCAACTCATTCAATTCCGAAACAAGACCCTGCAAAACTTGGAAGCATGACCTACACAATAAGTTCCTCCAGTTTCACCGTAAAATTAGTAATTAATCCCCTGGGGTATTCGTTAATGGTTAAACTGGTTTTATAGGTTGCTTTCTCTAAATGTATTCTTATCTAATGAAGTTAGCGAGATTGTGTTTTTCTACCCCATTCGGCGTGCTATATAGATTTAGCCAGCTGACACTATAAGTAAATAAAACAAATACAAGAGGGGAAAAAAGGGCAATATTGGAAAAAGTCAGGTCGACAAAAATGGGTCTTACTTGTTATGTATATTCTGTTTGTTGTGTTCAGAGTGTCCCATAACTCGGAGCTCCTTGGAGGACGCATTACCATTCATGGAGTACGAGCTCGTTTTCTTTGCGTGATGCTGCCGTGGAAAACACGTGCTCGTATTAGTTACAAGTTTACTACCCGCCTTTTATATTTTCCCAAGTAAGAGAAAGCTAGTTTTCATAGTACCGTGCGAAGATAGCGAAAGAAAAAGTCTACGCATAAATCTCGTTCACCCGTTCTTGCACCCAACAAAACAAAAATGAAACAGACGTGTCTTCCTATGGCTGTTTTCAAATTTTCGTGGACAAGATTTTTTTTTCACGCTGTAAATGCGTAGAACAACCCAATCGTGCATAACGAAAATTATTCCTAGGAAGAAGAGGTAAACACAATGTGAAAGACGAATCCGAAGGATGCACGTGACTCCTACCGGAGCTTCAAATAGCATTCACTCGAACATTCGGACGACACATACAATACTCACGTCTTTATATTCGTCGTTGGGGATAATTAGGAAAGTATCGATATTATGTTCCCGTAAATAAGCATTGCGTTCGCCACCGTGACCGGGTTCCACACGATAATCCGTACCAAGACACTTAAGCGTTTCTTTCGTTATATGCACGCGCCTAATGAACAAAGACAAAAAAAATGAACACATTAAGGGAACAGCAGCTTTATTTACCTGCCTTCTTGCTACTCTCAAATCTAAAACTGGTTTTCAACTCCACAGTAAAACACTAAATCGATTATATGATAAAGTCTGAAACACGCGTAACCTCGGGGATGCGAGTGACACATCAGCTCAGGTGATCAATTCTCTGATGTATCTCGAGAGCCTGAATCAAATACCCGTATACGAAGTGTAACTCAATAGGAACACCGAACTACCCAACTCTTACTTAATTAAGCTTTAAAATGGGTTTCGATTCTGGATAAACCTTGGCAACCCTGTTAGTACATAAGGTAAATATTCCCTTAGCATGACAAGATGCGAAAGATTTCGACAAAAACATTCAGACGTATTATTACAGTGGAACCTGCTTGATTGCAATGACGCTGGAATGAGCAGAATGGCTCCCTGAAGCGGGCATTGGGTTTATCCGAGGTGACTCTTTATAACAACTAAAGGTATAAATTCGTAAAAACAAAATTATGCCCTTATTAAGTTAATCAAATGAATTCGTAAACTTTATAACACCCCCCGCGCCGAAATCCTGAGTACGGCCCTGGTTCCACTGTACCATTTTCAAAAATGAGCGCTATCATATTCATCACCTAACCCACAAAATGACGACGATCAATTTTGCAATATGGCGACACCAGGAAATCGACCTATGTAACAACTTAAGTCTAACCTTCTTATAAGTATTGCAATACAACGAAGTTTGGTACTTCTGTGTTATACGTACAGTGGATTTTTTTTTCAGCTCCCAAGGGCTTTCCGAGTGAAACTTTTGCATTCGTTATCAGTCCTAAAGGTAGATGAGATACGATTTGTAAGACTTTTTTTGAACGACTATGTTTGCAAGAAACAGGGTTAAATTGCACCGCAGGTTCAATGACACTGTTTCTATCCGCCTGTTTGGTCTCGGGTGCATAGGAGGTTAAAGTGTACTCAATTTAACCTAATCTAGCGCAACTGAACCTAACTTAGCTTAATCTAACTTAAATGAACCTATCCTAACCTGAAAGGCTAAGGGACGTGTAATAGAAAGGTACCAAAAGATTCCAACATATATCTCAGATAACGTTAAAAAACTGCAATATTACTGTTAAACTCTAACCAAAAAATTGTCACAAAATCGTTCAACGTAATTTATCGTAAGTTTTCGGTTACTGTTCCACTGTCTCTCTCCGCCATGCTTGAAAATTAAGATGCAAAGAAATGCCCTGAACGCCGTCTACACAACGTATACGAACTGAAAACTACTTTTCCCTTTTATATCGAACGATAAAGACACTCTACTTTGCTTTCAATTACCATCATATCAAACGCTGGTATAACTCTCATTTTCCACCTGGTACACTGCATGCGTATACGACAGTACGTAGCAAAACCAATTCTGACGATGACGGAAATTGACAGTAGATAGATACGACCAACTCTGTAAAGCTACTTTGTCTCCACCGCTGTCATAATAGGGATTCTGTTTACTTACGGCAAATATCTTACTTTATTTCCCCCTTGTGACTTTCTTACCACACCGTAAAAGTGAGGAAAAAATCGAAACTTGAGACAAGGTAATCGTATTCCCATTCATGTCACTTTTGATAGAAGAAAACAGAGCTGCACTACAGACAATAACCAACCGCTTACCCTGGAATGCCGCCAGATTCCATATTGTTGGCCAAGGTGACGTCATTACTCCATACATCAAACTGGAATTTGCTCAATCCGAGAACCCCGCAGTGCACCCTCCCGGAATGGATCCCAACTCGCATGTTCACATTGACTCCCGTAACTTCCCGGACTAGTCTACAGTTACGTCAAGCACAAAGGAGAGAAGATATTAATCTCGCTTTGAACAATAAGTCACCTTTTCCCTCCACCCTCTTCCCACTACTTCCTTGCGAATCTGAAAATGTCCTTGATCCCTTGCACCTTGGCGAAAAAAAAAAATGCTGAAAAGGACAACAAGAAGCGAAGGGTTGAGGGTGAGGAATATGTTTAATGATCCCCACATAGACTTACGCGATGGCATCGATCATATCTAACCCCATTTCTACGCAGCAATGGCCGTGATCTGGTCGAGGCTCCGGCAGTCCCGATACGCAGTAATAACAGTCTCCGAGCAGCTTGATTCGTAAGCAGTGATGTTCAGCTGCCAATCTATCAAACCTAGGTAATCCAAACATCGAAACGTCACGTAAACCGCCACATCTTTGTTGTTGCCATCGGGATTTCATGTACACTGATGTTCTACAGACATAGTCATGATATTCGAGTGGCCTGTTTACCTTGCGAAGAGCTCGTTCAGCAACCGTACAAGTTCCTCAGCCGTGCACTGATCCGACAAACTCGTAAAACCGCAGATATCGGCAAACAAAATGCTGCGATAAGCACAAGCAATATTAGAATGAGAATCTTTCCTTGCTGGTGGTGTGGAGAAATGCGTCCTCTCTCGATTAAGACACTTCAGAGTACTTACCTCACATTTTCGTGGCGCTGTATGTAGATTTTATGGAACATGGTATCTTTGGGCTTTCCGGCGATGTCGGCTTTCATTTCCATAGCTGTAAGACAAGTCAGAACCGTCCGCCACGGAGAGAAAATCACATTTCCATTAATTGAGCCCTAAAACTCTCGACGACCCGACTCTAAAGGATCTACTTACCCACGTGACGAGGTAAAACCGACAATAAGAGCCGCTCCTGCAAGGCAAAAAGGACAGAAAAGAAAATGGACTATGGCGAAAAGAGGATACTTGATAACTGCAGAGAGAAAGATTTGTATCACACATTTCCATTGCATCTCAAATTGAATCTAAATCGACCGAAGCACATGAAGAGGGTGCGCCATATTGCAAGGTTTGGTCACCTATGCCAAGGACCTGGATTTCTCAACTTTATGTATGATCTTATTTAGGTTCTTACTACAGTTGCGGTACCCTTCAACGAGGACATAACTTACGTAAGAATTTTTTCTTACAGGATCTGCAGTTTCTAAAAGTTTTACGGCATGAAATATTCATGAAGTTGCTCATGTACTGTACGATATGTGCAACTTACGGTTTACATATTTGCGAACATAATATACAATGCTACCTCGTAAAAGAACCTAATCCGTTCTTAGACGACTTTCGCTGTCTGTAGCATTCGTTGTGCGTGACGATATTTTCCATTAGATTGTACGGAAATTGCTTTAATTTATTCTCGAATGTAGTTTGGAGTCTGAATAAATGGTACATAATTTTAATATAGGGGAAACTTATTTTCTAATATTTTTTTTTAATTTAAACGAAGTTTATTTCTTTACGCATTTACGTTATTTTCATTAAACTGCGTTAGGAAATCTCACCTACAGGGTAGACATCACTATTTATTGCTTGTTTTACAGGGAACCAAAGTCTCTTTTGCCACGCATTGTCGTCTTCTGCAGGCTTACGAGACAAAACTATCTTCAATCTATCACTTTTAGCTTTCGTGTAACTAAGTGCCTAATCTACTGGTTCTCTTTCCACTTCTGTTTTGACCGACCTAAACTAAAACAAATTCTCTTTTTTTCATTGCTAGTCAACTTTATGAACAATGAAGAAGCTCGCAAAATTCCCTTCGCGGCACGAGCTCTCAGGATAGATTCCTCGCTATCAAAATTTCCAATTGTTGACTTCTTCGCTGTGTGCCGAACTGAAAGTCAAAAACCGTAATTTATGAGCCTCTTCTGTTTGTGATATATTTTTCAGCTGAACGAACCCATTCATTTTTTCCCTTTGACAAACTTGTCAGTGCCTTTTCGCGATTCGCTGTACGAGGCTTTTTGTTTTCCTTCCCATAGCGCGCCTTCGTTGCGCAGATCACCACTGTTTATGGAAATAATACGGCTACAGTTTCAAATATGACTTGATGCAAAATTCGACGTAATATTTGGGAAAATCTCGATTTTTTTTCTATAGCTTATTTTCCAGCTTAAAATGTTAAACAAAAAAGTTTCATAAAGCATTGAAGGCTAATTTAGCTGCATTAAGAAGGAAAATGAAGTTAATGAAGTCTACTGCAATATGTGATTTACTAACTGAGAGCAATTTCGTGCTTTCATGGAAACTAGTACAATATCTTCTTCTCCTTGAACTTCTCAACTATAATTTTATCTACCCGGGCTAAGCCGGATTCGCTTCAACATTTCATGAAATTTGTAGGACCAACCACTTTTCAACTTCCTGCTTCCGAGAGTAAGCCTGATGAGATTTGGTAACGTTGAAGACCTTTAATATTCAAAGTGTTTTCCAGCACAAAAACGAAAGACGCTTGAATCGCTGGAACGCTCAGAAATTGCAAAATAGCGGGGTATTTTATCTCTCAGTTATTCTCGTTTACTTCCTTTAACCCTTTTTGAAAATCTTTACAACCAAAATACTTATTCCTTACAGGGTAGTAAAAGAATGCCCTATTGTTTTCATATGCAAGTATTCCTTTCTCCATTGTGACCAATTTTATTAAAAGCAATGTTGTAAAGAATGTTGCATACCTGCTGTTGGTTTTCACGCTGGATGCTGATGCGAGCTTCAATACATTGGCGTGTTTCCAGAAACGCCAACCGTTGCGCTACCTCACTGGGGTACTGGGTAAATATTCCCGCCAAGTTTGCACAAAGGAACACCACGCCATTGGCGGTAACCTTTTCACCACAACAAAAGGATTGAAAGAATTACATGAGATTTTCGTACTACAGTTTGAGTAGACTAACTTAACTAACGGCACACCACTAAAATAAGGTATTTGATAGATAAAAAAAGATTGCAGGAAATTTTGGCCAGAGCCCATCTAGACGCCGTGAAAAGGCGCCATTGGTGGTACCCTGAGGCATCTAATTGGGTCGTGGGACAGTTACGTCCTCAACATTGTACCGTGTAATAGCGTAGGGTAGTTGTAAAGATCAATAAAGAATCGTGACAGGGAAGTGCTTATTATGCCACTTGGACCTTAAACTAGGGGCAAGAATATAGTCTGTTAATAGACCACGGGCAACAGAGGGCACATGTACTGGTTCGAAAGACTTCATTTTTTATGTGAAGTTCGTAAGCTACTTATTGTGTACCACTAAAGTTGCACACTAGTCACTTGAAATAACTTATTCTATGTATCAGAAAACATCTATTAGCTTTACTCAACTTTGTTGCCATAATAATAAGCACCTACTCACATTACCCCGATGATTTTCTAGGTTTTACATCCAACCTTCGCAATCGCAACTAAGCATGGCTTAAATGTCATCCAAGCTTTACGACCGAAAAAAATCTGGGGTGAGCCTTGTAATGTAGCGGAATATCAAAGAACTCCACGAAGATTATAGATTGCTCGATGCCACAACATTAGAATCCAAGCGCTTTTCAACATTCCTAACCTCTCTTTTGACTTTTCGCAACATTTTCCATCTATTTCTCACGAGACCATGATACGCTAGAGAAAATCGAACGGTACATTTGGGCGTAAAAACCAACGTGGAAGTCTCAGTCACACTAAAATGCCAACTTCTAGCCAAGATCAATGATTCAAGGCCCGCTTCAAAAGTGATTTGCTTCCATGGAGGAAAGCTTCTCCACGTGAGTTCAAGTCAGGTGGGGTTTCATGCAAATCAACTATATGAAATCAACTACAAATGTAACATAAAGACTGACCTTGTAAAGTAAGTGAAGTCATAATAGAATATGTCTTACGCACGATGACATAAGCTTTTATTTTTCTTTTTATTATACATCACAATTTCCGATAATTTTTCAGTATACTTTTCCCTTTCGTCAGGGCCGTAGGTCGAACCAGGTTTTTGGTTCAGGGAGATTAGAGACCAGACTGGGGTTTCGTTTTATTTTTCGTTAAAAAAAATATTTACACCTAAACGTATTCTAGACGTAGTTAACAAACCTAACCTAAGTTAACCTAATGTAACTAACCCAGCTTTTTCATTAACTTTTTTCTAATTACTTCAGGGGATCAGGCATGAGCCATGTTTGTTGCACCCCCTCGATCCTTTATAAGTGTTAATTAACGGTTAATTAACTTTTCTATAGTCTGTATACGCGCCTCAGTTTAGTATATTAAAATAAGTCGAACTACGTAGGGGTTTCTTTATTTTTAATTAGCTTTGGTTGGGAAAAAATGCTAGCTTTGGGATTAAAAGCTGACGACTACTAAGACTTGGATTGTATCTTAGTAAATGCAATCTGACTTCCGTTTGGACGATTTTGAGCCACAAAACATTATTAAGTGCAATGCTCTTTATAATGCTTGTGTTTCTTTGTAAAATCAGTAGGAACTTTGGTTAAACCTGTCTAGCTTTACAAATTTCTAACTTAGAAAACTATATCATTTCGTACAGTCATTTTGTACATAAGTCGTCATTAATCTTGTGAGTTCGCAGAAATGGAACTTTTTATTTGCATTTTGTCCCTAAGTGGAGCGATATTTTAACATTCAATACGAGCCAGATTATTTAATATAGTTTCTTTTAAGGTTTGAATATTTTTTTTTGCACATGGCACAGATGAATCTGTATCCTTTATTTCAAAGTTTGATTGCATGATCCTTTTTAATTTCTTTGAAACTTTTTAGAATATTTATGTAGCTAGTTTTTTATGTTCCTTTCTAATACACTGTTGTACTCCATGCACTACCCAAGAGACTTAATGTCACACAAAGCAAATAAAGCGAAATTGCTCAAAAATAATATTCCTATGTGGGTTTATCGTTAGAGCTGATGCGCCGAGCTCTGGACGTCAATTGGCTTCGAGATTTTCACGATCTTCTCGGACTACTACTCTCTAAAAAGTGAGCTATTAAGTTAAAACGGGCAAGATGAAGCTTCGTTAAGCTGTGCTTAACCAGTGCAACAGAAATTTGCGTCCATTTTACTGAGATTAACAGAATACTGTACCTTTCCCAAGAGAAACAGCCCTAAGCCGGCGTTCAAAAAAGGCCAGTTCATAAAAGACTGTACACTGTAGGTTTGAAACTTCCTACGACACTTGACGACTCGGATATTTCTATAATACTAAATAGTACCTAACGTTCTTATACAATGTATTTAATACAAGATTGAGTAAAAAGTGAAACATTTGTTCGAGCAATGCTTAAATACCCATAAACATGGTTTAAAAACGGTGGTGTGACTCTTTTGGAAGTTTTGACTATTACTGGCTCCTTTCCCGTTCGCCCTGAGTATTTCTATACCTCTTTCACTCCAAATATATATGCATATGTCTTAAAACCAATTAATCATGTACTTTTGTCCTGCTTGAACAAACATTCCAGAAGTTCATGACATCATACGAAATCCAACATTTCAACGTTTACTTTCGGGGACTTTTTGCGGGTCTTCCCGAGGAAATAAAAGTTTCAACCTAAAGAAAAATGGGCTGACCACGGAGGTGCAGGGCGCGTTTTTACCAACCAAGCGGTTTCAGAGTGATTTACTGACCAGATTTCGTCTTGCAATAACACGATAGGCGGAGTTTTATAGTTACAAAAGTACCCACTCAGCGTTGTGGGGACTAGAGCTATGAGAAAAGCTCTGTACGAGCAAGGAGGTAAAGCTGCAAGTTTTAGCACCACTTTCAAATCATGTCTCCCCTCGCTTTTACGGACCGGAGGTACTCCAATTCATGAGCAAGAAGTCCAACGGCGCTACGGCTGTGACACGAGGACGAAAGAAGGGTTTTTAAGTTAGTAAGTGACAGAAAGATGTGGGGCCCTGAGCTCATCATTGATGGCTTCCAGAAACTTCTTCCAAGTCAAGTGAGAAACTTCTTGAATTTTTACTCGTCATGCAAATGAGTCTACAAATTGGATGTCTTTTAGCAGCACGGCGAGCAAATAAAGTTTCATGGTAATGAAACACCCCGTCCTTGGCATGTGGGGGAAATTTTAGGAGGCAAAACGGTTAATCGATAGGGAACCATTACGCCCACTTCAATAACGATAATACGTGCTAATATGGCGTTTGCTTTATCTTCTTGTTTCTACCACCAGTGGAATTTCTTATGAAAATATGCTCTATCCACATTTCAATTTTGGCACAATATCAAAATGAAACTGTTGTCATAATGCAAAAAGTCTGGTTCACTACTTAGGAGCAGTTCATATTCTCTTAGAAAGAACACACTGTAAAGATAATGCTAATGGTGTCAAAAGAAACAACACATTTTCTAGTAGAAGCAACGTCGTACTCACTTATTCAATTTTTCACAATGAAGTACGGAGTAAAACAGGGAAGATTTCCTCTTAAAATGTCAAAAAATGAATAACTCTGGAAATATTACTGTAATTAAAACTGTAGTAATTTAGCAGTGGAGTTGCTTACAGTTTTAAGAAGCTCACTTAAGAAATTTCTTAGAAAGTGGCACAAGAGTAATTCACCCTCATTCTGAAGTTATATATCGTTGTAAGATGCAGAAATACTATGCGCAGCATAAAAGTTCAAATTCACGTTGAAAACATGGTGTTATTTCAGCCAGGTGTAATACATTCGACAAATTTTTCTGTGAGAAGGAAGATAAGACAAGGAAATGCGCATTTTGGCATCACTAATTGAGTAATGACCTGGAAAAATAGCTGCAACAATTTCTTCAACCGGTTCTTAAAGCTCGAAACTTCCTTTCTCTTCTATTAATGAGAATTAGGTCATAAAAAGGTTTAAAGTTACATTTGAGTTCGTTAGTCATTAAGATTCTACAGTGTAAAAGCTTCTTGATTAAAGCTTTTTACTTCTGCACAAAGTTTGACATTAAACAGCTTTCAGAGTAAATTGTAACCATTCTAGGTATTAAAGCATTTTACAATATATTCAAAAAGTTTTACGGCTCAATTCTTTACTTTGATATGGGCCATTTTTTCTGTGAACTCTGAAAATTTTGTTACCTTGAAACACTCTATAAAAACTCCCATCACATGTAAGGAATGCACCATTCAAATTATTTTAGTTTTCAAGCTAGAGGCCTAATAAAAGATAAATGCTTAACGAATGACTAATGCTAAAGATTTAAAAAAATAATACTAACTTAAAAGCTTAAGGTATCTTGGCGCTGATGTTTCTGCATTATATTACGGATTTCAGCAATACAAATATGCTAAGCATACTGAAGAGAGTAAGTATTTATTTACCTGTTGCCAGAGTAAATTATCATCCGAATTCACGCTGGATGCGCAGGTCATTTGTGTAATAGCTAACGCGACTCCACAGGCCATTGATTCCCTTACATGTAAGGGCAGGAAAGTATAAGTCACGTAGATGAAGAACACGGTGCTCCACGCACCGGTAATGATCCCGGTATTTCGTCCGGGATCTAAGCACAGGACAATTTCGATGCCCACAAACGAGCCTAGCACCACGTACGAGAAAACAATGAGATACACTTCATTGAGAAGGGCCCGCGTGACGGCAATTTCCAATCCCAGGTACAACAGTGCAAATAAGCCTAACGTGATGCTTTGAAAGACGTCGTCTTCCCCGCCTAAGGTGTAATAAAGCAGCGACAAGGTCGAAACCAAGAGAATGAGCACACCCAGGAGGCTGGAAAGGTTGTTCTGGTTCATCCGCAAGAAATAGCGTTGATATAATGCTTCCACGTGGACATTCTTGAACTGGTGGGAACGAAACACGCGGCGTAAGACTCGGAAACATCGCCAACCAGCGGTTTGAGGGTCTTCCAATAAGATCGACTCTTGATCTTCACGACTTGCCGATACTTCTTCCTGTTTTCCGAGGAAAAATCCATCCATTAAAATACCCAACAAAAAGAACACGAAGATCATTAGTTATTTTTTTACATTTTCTATTGCTTAACGAACCGTCTCGAGTCTTTCACACGTCAACGCAAAAAAACGAGACACGATGTATACTTTCCTCGACATCTTTCGAGAAGAACTTGTTGGGCTAAAAACTTTTTCGCTGACGACATGCGTAGGAAAAAAAAAAAAAAAAAAAAAAAAAAAACTTGGCACCAAATTGCCTTCGTTAATTTAAACTTTTTCCGTGGGGCTGCCTAGCTTTCCTTGCAGAAATATTCGTTTCCCAAGAGACTGAATAAGGAAACCAAAGTCTGGCTGGAAATAAATAGTGAAGGTGTACGCAAACGAAAACTTTGCGGCCAGCCCTGGAGTCTCCAAACAATTCACTGTAAGTCATTAAATAAAAAGAAAAATAAAATTGCTAAGAAACACAGTTAAGAGTTTTGAAGCTTCCTGAAACGAATAGAGCTTCCACGTTTTTAGCAATTCTCGAAAGAAATGTGATTTTTTACATGATCAAAAGAGTTTTAAATTTCACCTTTACAAGTAGCGGTTATTTCTATAGATATAGATATTTCTATTGAACATTATGGTGGGACGCTTTGCTATCAGGCACGTTCCAGTTATAAGGCCCGGCTTAGCAGCTGACGCAAAATAGTAAGTAAGAGCTGGTAAACGACGTCACATGAGCATTCATAAAATTTTTTATTAAATTCTTCCAACTATTAGGAGCAATTAAGGGTAAATATGCCGAAACTCCGCGTATAGTTTTCGCGGTGTCAATACTGATTTGTGTTTTAAGGTAGAAAAGGTGGCTATTTGGCAACAAAACACGACAATAAGTTGCGCCATTTTTACTCGTGTCAGCAAAGGTTTGGACTGACCAACTACCACTACACTTATTGAATTCTTACATAGCTGCAAGGCCAGACCGAGAAAAAGACTGCACCAATCTGGCAATGCTCTCATTTGCAGTTATGTGTTCTCGCTTATGTACGCGCCATTAGCGTTTGGAAATATTGCTGTGAGCACACAGAAACCTCGTACTCGAGTTCGGGAGAACAATAGGGAAAGGCTTAATAGAAAAACATTTTGTGGTATCAAGGTAGAAAACTCCAGCGAACCAGCTGCCCGTGCTCTAGGCTGTAATTTGGCAGAATTTCTATTTCCTCAGAGGAATGTCGCTGAATTTTTACTGTAGCTAGTATAAAGGAGCACAAAGAATAGAACACACGGTTCAAGAGTAAACTTGTGGAGTGAAGAAAGATGGAAGTAATTTGGCTGAAATTGAGCAGTAATTGGACAAAATGTGTGGGCTGCTTTTAAAATAGACGACGTATTTAGACTTTTCTAGAAAGTAATGCAATGGTGCAGTTGGAGTGGAAACGAAAAGCTCCAGTACCTTCGGTAGATAATTTTGCAATGTACAGGAACAAATTTCTGCGCAACGGATTTTAAGAGAAAGTATCCTCAATCGTTTTAATTTAGGTACAACTTTATTACCCGTTTTTTTTCGGAAATTTTATTTTTTGGATTTACCAGAGAACACAATAAATCAATGAAAGTTATACAGTATGTGCAGTTACATAAAATATTTTTTAAGTTCAAAACTGTGCTCTCAGAGCGTAACAATTAACGTTTACTTATATTTCCAACACTTTGGTATAGTTTTGCAGTAGCTATGTCAAAACCCGGGCAACAGAACTTTGTAGTAATATTTACATAAACACAGCAAGGACTGGAGAAATCTCCTACGGCTTCTGCGATAATTAGTAAGTCTTCGTCCCATAGTTTGCAGCAATATGTCGCGACAACTTACGCTAGCTTCCGTGCGAGTTAAATCACTAGTGTTCAATATTTCGGAATAGCTTTTCAATGTAGATGACAACTTATAAACGAGTAAAAAACTGAAGGATCGGAATGATTTTTGGAGCCATTTGTACGGTACATAAAGATTTGCTCACCCGTATGCCTCGTGCGTTAGAAGACTTGCTCACCCAAAATCTCCCCGGAACATCTTTTCCTGAATGGCAATTAATTTCATTCCAAGAAAATTCCTTCAGTTACTTTTCCTTTTCCAGGCGACACAAAAGCTAATTCTTTGGTCCTTTTCTTCTCCCTATTTCCCTTCTCCTTGTTAATCTATCTCCGAAATGGTAAAAGCCCTCGTCCCTCATGTGGACACAACTAACACGTACTATGTACACCAGCCTCCCTATCGATTCTTCTGTCTTCTTCAACCTTTATAGTGGGAAAGCCTCCTGGAATTCCCAGCAAGTTACAAAACTAGCTAAGCCTCACGTGTTCATTCCCAAAAGCGACCTTCAAGGCGTGCTAAATCCCTCCACACTATTGAGTCCTTTTGACCCTTCCAACCCGTTGCAGACAACTTTTTTTTTCTCATGAGTTCGTCAATGGCAAACCCCGAACAAAATTAACCACAATTTTTAATGTACATAAAAATTACAACTCGCCTTTTCTTTGCTGATAGACGAAGTCCCATGAAGTCCGGATTTGTGATAATGTTCAATAACTTCCCAATTGGACTTTCGGGGGGGCACCGAAGGCTGGCTCCCGGAACACGCTGATCCCAACGGTCCCGGGGTGGTTGGTTCCGCCACCGAGGACATGGAAAAACCCAAACTGACCACACTTGAGGCTGCCACCGAAATGGAACTCGGGACACCGCCATTCCCCACGCCTGCGCCACTCCGGTGCTGACGTAAGGAAGCACTCCGCGTGCTTGTACTTTTGCCGCCACCGCTACTGCTGCTACCAGCAACCCGCTCCTTTATCAATACATCACAAACACGTTACGACAATACCACCAAAAAAGGTCGTACAAATCTTACCCCTTCTCCGTTGCCAACAACTGCTAACAAACCACAACAAAGACACAGAAACAGCTTGTCAAGCTTCTCTTTTCTTCAAAGAAAAGCTTGATTGAAACAAAAGCTCGTAATGGTTTCCTTTTTGTAGCAAGTTTTAAAGATTACTTTGCTTACTTAGGCTAAGAAGCTTCCGCCCGCCACCAAGCTTAAGCACAGAGATAAACAAAGGAGCTACAATCTATTGCTTACGTACTGTACCTAACTTCTTAGAACTTCCAGGCTTGGAACCGGAATTACTTGTTCAAAAATTGAAGACAAGATGTGGTAGGAGACTCACATTACTTGCTTGTAGGGCATTACCCAAATTGCGACAAACAAATAACGTTTGTTTAGTTATTATAGTTTACTTACTGAGGAATCCGATGAGAGAGACTCCAAGAGTCAAGAGAAAACATAACCTAATATCCTAATGTTCCTCTTCACGCGATTCTCCCTTTGGGTCATACATGAATGCTGGTCAAATTGTCGTCACGCAGTCTCTTAAGAAACCATGTGAGCTCAATATAACTAAGCAGGACTACTGGAAACTTCACGATCTTGAAGCGATTTCTCTCCTACAAACGGGTCCCGTAACGCTTATAAGCGCTAATTTTTTCACCCAGGCACGATGGCTAGAAACTGTTATACATCCTCCTTATGTGAAGAGTTGACATATATTCATGTTGGTCTGTATCAAGGGAAGACGTGAGTAGGGCCTGCGATATACTACTGGTAGTCGGGTAGGGGCTAAGTATAGCAGCAGGCTTCATTATGGAGATAATTAAACCCTATTGTTGGAAACGACTATAGCCATGCATGGTTTTCTACGATAATCTCTAGAACAGATGTTTGCAATACAAGCTTCTCAAGCTGTTAAGTAAATTCCTGTGTTACGTTCGTTCAAGCGATAAAGACTTGGAGTTCTGTTCTCATCTGTGAACTAATGAGAAAAGTCAAAAGGCCTCAAAAACACATTAATATACAACATTTCAAGTGCAACAGTCTGAGTATTTAAAAGGAATTCCTGTCGTAGATACGGGCATTTTAACCAAAACTCGATCTATGTTACTAAATTACGCTATATATTCCTTGGTACGTTCCGCAGACTAATGTTATTTAGCCTCTAAAAGTGTCCCGATTTGACTTCTATCCCTGACTTCTCAGTGACGCATAAACATTTCTTTCCGAGTAACGCAATTTCGCACTTCGACCCGATTCACGCTACAGAGCGTGTTCAACCAAACCAGAAGAATACTTCCGTGGTTTGGACCTCATAACCGTCTCTCATACATCCAATATAGTAAAGCCACACGCCACAATATGGAACACATGACTCTGGATTTATAAATCTTATAAGAATTTCATTTTAAGCCAGGAATAGAAGCGACTCAACGTAACATAACACGTGCACCAAAAAATATTCCTTTCAAAAATCCAGAATCCCAAAACAGAATTCAAGCATCAGAAACCTGCGTCGTATGAAGTCTTCTAAGCTCAAGATTAAAGCTTCAGAAAGCTTCTGAAAAATTCTCTGCTGCAAGAAACTCAACTAGGAAAAGTTCCTGGCAAATTCCCTTTGCATAAAAACGCCAACAAAACGCCAAAACTTCTTCTTGAGAGAGAAAACATGCTACTTTCCTGTAAGTGGAAAAGACCAAAAGGATCCGGAGACTAACATTTTTCCTATCAAACTTTTCAGCCTGTGCATTTGTTCACAACTCGTTGACATTCGCGTCACACTAGCAACAAAGAAAATGAATTTGCTCCTTTCTCACTCCCAAGAAACGATGAAACTAAGGAATTCCCCCTGATATCCCGGCAAGTTTGCACAAAACAGATCCGCCGAAACTTGGCCCACCTAACTTTTTGTACAACTTCTGCTTTTCGAAGCCCTAAAGGACAGGGGTAAGCAGACAACAAAGTGAACAACTCATCTCTTCAAGACCCATTCTGATCCCAACTTTATCTCACTCCTGAAGTCTAAACACGTTATTCAAATGTTTCTCTTCCAAAGGTCCTGAAAAAATTCTGCCCCGAAGTTATTCTTTGTCATAGACAGAAAAATTTAAAACCGATAAACGACGATTTCCAAGAAAAAGCTCGTATTCCTTCTTATCGTTTTTCATGTCTTTTGATGAAAATACCCCTTCAGGCTTTTGACAGCAGAAAGTAGCCCTTCGCTACTTTTTATCTCATTTTCGTCACCTGCTTTACATTCTGTCATTTGCCTAAACGTCCAACTTTTCACATTTCCAACACATTCAAGCTCTACCTAAAGAAAAATTCAGATGCAAGACTAGAGCATTAACATTTTTACTGCGTCCACTCATCGAAAATCAATTTCTTCACCTCTTGTACACTTGCATCATTTGCTCACCCTTTAACCCCATTTTAAAGACTATCCAGCATCCTTTTGGCGCGCACGTATCTCAATCAATTCTTCCAAACTTGAACATAAACAGCATGCATTGTTCAGCTCACGAAAACTCTTGATTCATTAAAGGGGCGGGGTTAGCAACTCATGTGTTCCACAAGCTCACCACTTCCAACGAATGAATGAAACATCGTAAAATCTCATTATCCTTATAATATCTACAGCTGATCTAAGGACTCGCAGAAATTACAAAAATAAATTATTGTCAATAAGCTCGTCCCACCGGGAAACAAAATGTCACGCCGACACTCTTATCCGAAAAAGGTAACATCATTCTGAACCGCTCTGAATTAACTTCAGCGTCCGTCTCCAAAGACCTCGTCAAACAAGAAGAAATAAGTAATGTCCAAATCCAAAGAACGGCTATTTGGCTCCCAAACTCGTAAAATTCGAGGAAGAATTCTATTGTTTCGCATTTACTAGTCCCCCAACTACCTTCTGAACCTGGCGTGGCTCCCAAAAGGTTTTCTAACCATCTAAGTTACCGTACAGAGTCTCCAAGAAAAAAAGTTCTGGCGAGGTTCCCACTTTCTTTGTGGCACCCTATAAGGAAAGTTAAAAAAGGGGGTAAAAGGGGGTGTAGACAGATACTTAGCACATCCACACCCCCTTCGGAGATCTATAACAAAGGAGAAAGGCACACACATCCCTTATGTGTCTATCGAAGACACGAACGCAACGGATTTGCTTGAATATCGAGGTACAATACCAAACCAACGCAAAGATGTACGGAAAAGACAGGGTTTGGGGGAGGGGGCAGGGGGTTTCGTGTATCGATTTCGTCTCATTCTCTCTTGCCTTCAAGCCTCAACGTAGTCGAGCTTCGCCCATAGTCCAGCTGGATATTAATTCTTAAGCCGATATTCACCCACATAACGGGGGAAGGATTCTCGCCTTCGTTACTGACACGCTCGCCAAGCACTGAAACCGCCAAAGGCCAACAACTTACGACCACCAATCTTACGACGTTATGGACTGTATGTTTGGTAAAACTGAGTCCAATACCCTAGCGAACCCTCACGTTTGTCCAACTTTTGCCTTCAGAAACGTACCCCCTCACCCTACCAAAAAAGTAACATTATTTGTGGTACCGACGTTGGAATACATCATTAAGGTAAACTTTACCCTCCAAACTGGGCCCCAAGAGATGTCACTGCATGACAAATTTATGACCCATAAATCTCCGGTGAGACTGGACATTGCGATGTATGTTTAACCAAGAGATAAATGCAGTAGACTTTCTTCCATTTTTTGGAAGAAGTGATGGATTGAGATCTTTGGTGGAATTTTGCCGGAAAGCTTGGTACAGCGGCAAGAGGAACGGAAATGGTGCGTTGTGGAAATATAGAAACATGAGCTTTCATAAACAACAAAATGTTTGATGTATGGTTGCAGTAATGTTAGAAAATTGTCACCAAAGATACAGAAAATGTAGATAACATCTCTAAAAATAAAAAAGCACGGTTAGTGTGATATTATTATATCGCACCATTATACATTATACAGGCCCAGTTATCAAACAGAAGAGAAAATTAAAAAATTGTGGAAGAAACTAGCAAAGAAAATAATTCAGGTTTCCTTTACGAAGAAAATTTATTGATAAAAATGGACGGATAAAAATATAATTTATACGGTTAGTATAATACATTTATGAAACTGTATTGTTATTGGTGTTACGTTCTGATACCGCACACTGATGGTCAAGCAATGGAAAATAGATGAAAAAAGCATTTCTTTCTTACGTAAGAGATCAGTTAATTGGATTTTGACGAACGGGGAACTAGAAAGGTGAATTTGCGACACCAAAGAAGTGATTGGAAAGAACTGAGACATACGTCATGAGAATTGGGAATTGTTTCAAGTAATTGGCAAGCTCAAATATTTGCAGCAATAGCAATTGATCATCTGATGTCAGCATAACGTTCGCTTGTGCTCTGGTGTCTAATAATGTTTGATTCCTTGAACAATTGGTACAGGTAACTATGATCGCTATTCTTGGGGAATTCTACCTAAACGAAGTCTGCGCAAATATTGTCCTTAACTTGTAGGGAATTAATTACTCAACCGCTTTGCACCTCTTTAAATCTGCTGAAAAAAATAATAAGCTGACAAATAGCACCAGAGTCTTTTTCAAAGGTCATTCAACGAAAAAGTCTACCTAATTGTTACTTTTGCTGAAGGCATAAATACGTTCATCTTTTCCACTCGTACTAATTCTTCTGCATGCATCTTAATAAGATTTAATCCATAACTCAAAAAAGAGAGCCAAGTTAATATTTCCTGAGTATATTTATCACTAAAGCTTTTGTTTTTCACACAAAATATACAATAGCTATTCCCGTTATTATAATTTTTGGTACGCTATTGAAAAGCTGAGTTGAGCTCCACATTACGCTTATTTAGGAACATTTCCATTATCAACACGAACATAGCGCTGCACCTAACAGCTACTTTGACATGAACCTCAGAAATAGGCAGACATTTCCCGTACAATGAGCTGGACAATAAATCCCACAATTCACATCTCAAATCGGTGTCTTGCAAGAAGAGTTTGCAGCGCTGAAAAAATGTCCGAAAGATATGTTAGCAACAGACGGAACTGTCAGAAGTCTGCAGAAATCGACCGATGTTTCCTCGGAACGTAACAAAAATGTTTCGTGCTAAGTCTGCAATATACTTTCAATAGATGTATGGCTTTTATTACTTTCCCTTGCATCACTCCATGTGCTACTTTTGTAGAAATGGGCAATGTGTTATACTGTACTGTGCATGGTGCGCAAAATTGACGTATCTAACCAAAATTAAAGTCGCTTTAAAAATGTACTAGTAATTAGAGCCTACGTTATGCCATTGATTCTATGCCACAGTACAATGAAAGCTTCCCTGTCCGTAAACTGACAAACATACCTAGCCATTCAGCATTCTTCTGTCACAAGCATCGGTCGATAGCCGGAAATACTTTGAGTTTTTCAAGGACAAATGCAACGCAACGTATCCCTCCAGCGATAAAGTTAAACGGAAGTTGTCAAACATTTCACGGTTTATTACTGCCGCCGCAACACACAAGAAATTTATTTTCCTTTCCCTCACAAGCGTCTCCAATCTTCCACACTTAATCTTTCTCTCGCCATGCTCTAATATCTCCTAAAAACAAGATCCTTAAAGCGGGCACAGGCAGACCCCCCCCCCCCTTCGTCCCCTGACTACCGCTTGACAGAGCATAAAACACGCCTTCTTTAAAAGCCAGCAGGGAGCGTCTCGTCAAGTCTTTCACGCCGCTTTGCACTTTGCTTAATCCAATCGTCAAACGCATGGTCGTGTCCTCCTTAATCTTCAAGCCAAACAACTCGACCGATTAAACAATTCCTTTCTTTCTTCAACTTTCCATGCTGGCTGAATCTTCTCGTTGACCCCTTTTTTCTGCCGTATTCTAAATGTATTTTCTACCAACAAAAAGTACCTCAACAGGAAACCAATTACCTCGCAAAGAGTGCTCTCTTGATTCCTTTTCCCTCTAAAAAATTCTGCCAATACACAACCCTAGAACTACCAACACAGAAGTGGCACACTAGTAGCAAAACTAATTTCAACACACAATACAATTCAGTAAAGCAAGTGCAGAACTGTACCGCACTGTAAGTACCAGCAGGCTCTTGACTCATAAGAGTGGATCTACCAATCTTTCCTTTTCGGGCGAATTTGGTGGAGTTTTGTCATTGATCCTTACCTTTGATCAAAACGAAACTCCGTGGTAGAGTGTTTATGGAAAGAACAAGGGAACCCATCTCATCTTTGTTCTTTTACACAACAGAAAAAAAAGCAGCCACGTCATGTACATGTGTTCGGGGTTTGTCCAAGGGAAAATTATTTTTTGGAATCCCCTTTCTTCTGCTTTTTCGGCTTCCAAAACCTCAAAAGCCTCAGCACCTGAAGCTTGTCTGCTTTAAGAGTCTCCAAAATTGAGAAGAGCATGTGTGGCGTACCCTCATCTTTTGATAACCCAGGATAAGGGGAACGAAGATATTTCTTTTTGAAGAAATTCCAAGAAGAAAATCTTGGAAAGCTATCCAGGAAAAATGTCCATTTGCAAGCTTGTCTAATTTTAGTCTCCCAGTCTCACCTACCCTGCGGCGTAACCGCTGAGCACTTGCTAAACAGAATTTCACTACTGCGGTCAACAGTCAACAATGAAATTCTTTGTTCCGTTTTTGGCATAAAAGAAGTGAGTTACCTTTTTCTGGTTTGCGTACGTATAACCAGATAAACAAAATTGTGAAATGGGCATCACGAGGAGCGTAACCGAGCTTTTTAGTCACGGATCTATTTATAGAACTAGTTTCCCAGAAATTGTTAACCAAGTTCTTGGATCAGCGGATGTCTAACAGGGTTCAAAGGGGAGACGGCATTATCCAAGCTGAAAACAACTCGCGAAATATTTGCGTGCACTTTACGAGAAAGGCTAAAAAAAAAAGAAAAACAAACAAACAAAAAAAGGCAAGCAATTTACTATATGCTAACAAAAGAGGCTTCAACGGTGACGCCAAGCAAAAATTTTCTGTTAACGATGAAGGGATTTCTGCTGAACTTTGTCAAGAATAAACTAAAAAAGAATTCCACTTCTTTTCGCGTGTGGCAGGAAATGCTCTATGTAAACAAAGCTGTAATTTTTACACTAAACAAAGTAAACTAATTTCGGATAAAAAAGAATGTTTTGCAAAGAAATCAAGAGTTATCAGGAATCTGAAAAACACCGCGCCTTATTCTGAGGAAAATATTTAACTAAGCAAGCTTCTGAATTTCTGCTTCAGCAAAATAGATTTCACACACTGAATGCGAATTTCAAGAACAAAATATATTAACAAATCGTCTGAAGATTTCAAACTAAAAACATATTTCCGTTAAAGAAAATGAGCTTAGGGACGTGTATACAAATTTCACGGTCTTTCCCAACTCACTCTCATTTCTTCGCCCGTTTTTCCACAAAATCTGCATCTGACGAAAGCTGTCCCCTGAGGGTTGTTTTTTCCCCTTACCTACCAAATTTACATTTAAATAGCCTGTCGTTTACAACTTTTTCGTTAGTTTTGCAGGCTAATTTTCCACTGTTAGCCCTTTTTCTCTGTTTTCTTTCTTATTATTTAACAACCCGGTAACGTTAGCGGATTTCACATATTCTTTCTCCCCTAACAAAAAATCTTACACAGCAATCTCCCTGAAGCGTCAATCTTTCAACAATAGGCAGGCTAGGGTCGTCCAATTCATACCTCTAATTAACCCAAAACTTTACCAGCCGGCCTATGACCCCTCCAAAAACCTACAATAACCTCCTTCTACCCTCACTTCTCACAGTGTATAGGCCGTTGCTAAGATACGTTCAAGTACCTTGCTTGGGGAAAACAACAGTTCTCCATTTTTCCTAGCAACTTAAGTGTCACTCCCCACTTCTTCTCCTTCTCCTTTTTTCTACCTTTTCACCTCCTTCCTCAGTATTTCTTCCCGCAATAATGTGCCATGCAACTAGAAACACCACTAGCATGCTTTCTACAGTTTTTTCCTGGCTTGCTCCACCTATCAATACAACTGGACAGCCTAATGAACGTCAACAGCTAATGGAGTAAACCCTACTTGTGTTCTTTTTTTTTTAACAAATACTTGACAACTTTCAACTCTTTTTTTAGCACTTTGGGTGCTATCGCATATGCGGGATAAGTACCTTAATTTTTCTAGAAATTACATTTCAAAATTTTACATTAGAGGGATTTTCTGATAATTACTGTGAAATACTTTTGTTTGGTATTAATTATGTTCACGCGTCAAGGAATTAGTTAGATTGTAGGGAAAGATACGATTTATCCGGTACCCTTACAGTTCGGTAAAAAGAAAAAAAAAGGAAAGTTGAAGACGATAATACGCCGAAACTTCGGCGTGGTTTGTCAAAAAAAAAAAAAAATCTTCCATATTTGCTACTTTTATTTAACTTGGGCTTTCCAGGTTACATTGAAATACACCCCCATACCCAGGAGGGTTATAGGGGTCCTCCCCCACAAGAAAAAAAAAAAAAAAAAAAAAAAAAAAACTTTATAATAGTAATCATAGGCAACTTCAAAGTGTCCCTAAACGTTGCATGTAGAAACCCCTCCCCCAAGAAACTCCAACCCCCGACTCCCGAGCCAAAATCCTGGGTACGACCCTGGAAGTGCCCATAGAGTTTTTGCCCCGTAGCAGAATACTAAACTAATTTTATTCCTAGCTAATTTATACGAGCCAGTATTTTTAAAATAAAAGCTAGGTGAAAAAAAATCAAATTATTTTATTGAGAAATATTATTACTCGCGACGCATTTAGATAAGAAATACAATTACATAAGAAGTTCTATTTTATTTCCCAACCTTTTTTTAATCTTTCATTGACCTGGCTTCGATAAACCAGCCTTCAGTGCGAACGTAGTCTTAGAGTCGCAAGTTGACAAACAAGAATGAAAGTAATATCTTTTTTCCCTGAAACGCATTTTCCTCCTCCGCAAAACTCCATCGCATTTCGCTTTTACGGAATTGGACAACGTCTATGACACATAACTCTGGGTCATAAATCAGAAAACCTGAACTTCGTCTCCTTTCCTCGTAAGTAATTATATCGCTGCGGTGCCCCCTTAACCCCCTTACCCCCTCAGTTCAACTTCCACTCAACTCGATTCATTTCCGCAAAGTAGACCAGCTAAACTCCTTATTCTTCCTTCATTTCCCACACAAAAGATTTCGCTAAATAAATTAGCAGCGAGGCCAATGACAGACTGATGGTCAACAACTAACACATAAAATGTTCAAGTTCATGTGCATGTTTTACGAAAATGGATCTGTTGTGGGGACGGAAGGGGGTATACTGGGTCCCGCACATGAAAAAATTAGTGTCACAAGCTTCTGTCCTGAGCTCACTTTTTCTGGAAACACACATGCTGTAGTTTCCATATATGGGAAATCGATGTTGGGAACCTAAAGCTACTCAAACTTGCCACGTGGGTATATTCATCTCCTGTTGTTTTACATTTTGGGAACGCTTGCAGTGTAATATTCATTAGAAATGCGTTGAAGAATGGTGGAATTTAAAAAAGGTTTAGGCAGAATCGTTTGCTGTTCTAGAATTCATCGTTACTATAGGAACAATTTTTATAGAAAGCCACAGAAAGATTCGCTCTTTCAAAGGAAAATATAAGACGAAGAGATGGCAAGGGTAAAAAAAAGTCTGGAAAGAATTAATAAAAAATCACTGTAAGCCGATGAGCAAAGCTAAGCTTTAGTGGTAAACGAACAAATGACTCAGACACAATAAGGAAAGAACAAAATTCTGGTGATGAAACAACTAACCAAAAGATACCACTATCGTTGACGATTGCAAAGACTCCGCTCAGTTTACCTCCCATGTTTGAACTTTCCAAAACTGGCAATCAATTCGCCGAACGAAAGTTAAGTTCACGTGGTGTAATATTTGTATGGTATTTCCCGTGACAATTTCAAGCCCCCAGCCTCAACCAGTAACCAGCAGGAGCAACCAGCATGTGTACCATATTGTGTAATCTAAAACCAGGTTGCCAATAAACAAACTGATGAGAGACGAAGACAGCAAGTCCTTGTTTGAAACACACGCACTAATTAACTTGGGCATTTGTTTTCTCCGAAGTCAAGCTCAAACTCGAACGAGTATGCCAACTTTAGCTAAAAAATAAACACAACCAACGTTCTACGCATGGGACGCGTTCCAGTAAACCTTCACTGTGGGTAACTTCTAGCTAACACGCTAAAACTTCGTGCTTTGTCCATAGAAATGGTAAAGCCAAACCAGAAGAGTGAATAGGTATTATTCCACACATGTTTCCACCTGCATCGATTATCAGTTTTATCATATTTTACAAAAATCGTGAAAGCTAAGTGTTCGACGATTACCGCATCGTAAAAATAGAATTCCTGCAAAACAATGTTCAAAGATACGAAGCCTTTGATTATATAACTCTACATTTGTTTGATTTATTTTAATTGCTTTGATTTCTTAGGTGACTGTCTATGGCTACTGATGCAGTATAACACTTAACGGGAAAATACCTCATTTTCTTCTCCTTCCCCCAATTACACGCTGGTATAAGCGACAAAAGGAAAGAAATCTCTATTAGCAACAATCGAAGAGCTATCAAGCCACCACCACACTTCTACTTCACCTCTCCTTTCGATTATCTTTCCCAGTCACAATCCCATCCGTTCCGAGAACTTATTGCTTTAATCAAATCATCCGTACAAAAGAACGGACTAATATAAAGAATCTGGAAAAAATAATTTCTCGACAGAAAAAGGCTTTCGGATGAGGAAACAGGCAAAGAACCTTCTTGGCCCACATCCGAACTTTTACAGAAAAAAAAAACACAGTAACAAGATTTCACGCATGACAGCGAGCATCTTCTTTAGCAGGCCCTTGGAAATGACAGAAGAATGACGCAAGAAATATTTGGCCTTGGGGTATAGAAAACAGAGCCACCATTCTTGGTTTAGCTAATCTATACTGGTTGATGGAATTTTTCTCGCTTATGTTCTCTTGATCTACCCGCACACATCCGTGTCCTTCTATTTTCATCCTATTTCTTAATATTGAATTGATTCAAAGTTTTAAGAGACATCCTTGTATCCTTTTCACTTTTTCCTTTCCTTTACAGAAAAAGTTGTATGGGATAAGCCGCTTTTCTAACTGACCAACTTGCTCGTTCTAACTTCTTTCGGGTAGGTTCTCATATTTCTTGTCATTTCATTGCCTCTACCATTGAATTTTTATGGCTTACAGTCTTTCTCTAGTTCCTTCATTTTTTTATCTTCTTTCAGCAGGAAAAGCAGGTAAGGCCTCATTTCCGTCACGCACACATGCGTAATAATAGCCTAAATATAGATTTTCCTCTCCTTCATTTGTTTTTGTCTTGCGAAGTACGTAAGAAAATTTTTATACAGCTCCACTAATCAAGTTTAGTGAGAACACTTGTTCTCTTAATTGGTAATCAATGTTTCGTAAACACTACGTATAAATCATAGACAGGAAAAATGTAAATAATAAAGCTTTAATCACAAACGAGGCAGTTTTCAGCACGTCCAAACGAAGAGCTCAAGTTTTACCCCTTTTTAAAGGCAGAAAAATACTTCTCTTTTTAAGTACTGAAGTAAGAGTAACAGGCCAAAAATCGCAAATAATAATATCTGTTACTTCCTAAGAATACGCTAAGAAAACGTTTTATTTCCCTGTAAGTTCTCCAATGCACTGATTTCCTTCACCAGCCTCGAGCATCGTCTAACATATTGGAAACTACATGAAGCTTATGCATTTTGCGTAAACAACTTTTAAATTATTCATCAACAAATAAAATGTCATTAAATTAGGTTAAATTAGGTTGATGACGGTCAAAAATGGTTAATCATGTTTAAAGTATTTAACTTTAACTGTAAAACGGAATACTAACTATTAGAACGTGCTTAGCGAGCCTGTCATAAAGATTTCCTAAAGTCGTCTTAAAAACGTCTACTGCTTTTTAGTCTAATAAGAACTCCCAGGGATCGTAAATCGGGTAACTAGCCCTGAATGTCGCAACTTTTTACGTTCGAGCCGTGTTGTCAGGTTTCAATGGAAATCTGACATATGAGGCGTCTTCGTCCAAGATTGCAAGATGCCCTTCATTACTGCGCAATCTGTCGCTCATAACCATCTTATGCAGACAGTTAATATGACAGGATGAGAGGGAGATTGGGGACAGGTTGACATGGCATGTCAAGGGAACAAAATGCAGAGAAAAGGAGGACAATTTTCTACTGATGAATCTGTGGAGATGATTTCTTTGCAGGATGGATGTCTTATTCTCAGGAGAAATAATCACAAAAGCTAAAAATTTGTTCTCTATTCTTGATATCTCTTTCTTACAGGCTAACGAGATCGAGCGAAATAGTCTGTTACAAATCGGTAAGCGTTTCACAATCGGTACGCGTTTGTGAAGGCTAGTCAAAGTCCACAATCTTCCTCCACTCGACGATGGAAAACTGAGCGAAAAAATAAAAAATGGCAGAGTACGCTAAGCTTTTAACTTAAAAAAAAACAAATACTAAAAAGCTTTTAAAAACTTACTCTGCATAGAAAACCATTAAGAGCGTTCAGTTTCAAGGCATGTACGAAACCTGGAGGATATATTAGAAGTAAAGGTATCCTTTAAACTTCAGTATCAGGATTACTCTTGATATTTAAGTTTAAAATAATTTAAAAAGTGACCACTTGAAAATAAATAATGAACATTCGCGAATTCTCCTCTTTTTATCGAACTAAAAATTTCACGCTTTCTTTTCAACTTGCTAAGTTTAGAATTGCAAGTCCAGCCACTAGGTAGCTTCCACAAAGATGGGCGTTTCCCAAGTTATCCGGAGAGTGTGGGGGGGTTGTAAAATAAAGGAAACGAATGGCGCTCACCTCATCCCAATGTCTTTTCCGGGCCTTAAGACTTAATTTCTGATGCCTGTCTCGTCGCGAGTCACTGTTACTTCGGTACATGGCTTTCGAACAAACCTTTTTCGTTTTCCGAGTTCCCCGACTAAAGGCGTCTGATTAAGTTTTCATCAACCGGAAATTCAAACCTAGAATGCGTCTTTCGCCAATGCAGCCAATCTCCCGCGGAAATGATGGCTCCCACCGCCAACTCTTCAAAGGTTTTTTCCTAATAAGATAGTAGATTCAATTGCTTGCATTTCCTCATCTTCAGCTAGGCTGACCAATTTTTGCTGTTCCTGTTATAGCCTGCATACTTAAAATTCAATACATCAATAATTATGTAACTGAAAAGTAACATAACATAAGTATTGAAAAAAATTGGCAATGTGAAATCAGAGCTGCCAAAAGACATCTTTTTACTACCGCAGTTGTTATTACTGTTTTTAATACGGAAATTGTTACCGGGGCAAATTTCAACTTCGAGTTCATGAAGCTCCTTCCACTAACGTCTCTTCACTACTCTCAATGTATCGAGTTTGCACAAGCGATACCCTCTACTCTCACCAATGGTATTTCTTTACTCTTTAATGTTGAGCAAATGCCACGCTCAATTGACTGAGGAAACATTTTACTTAAAGTTGCACTGCACCTATTAATATAGCACTAGCATTAACATTTCAGCGACACGAACATTTTCCACCCTGAGAGTACGCTAAGTCTTGCAGGGCGTACTGTCAAGAACAACCCCGTAATGCAATTTGCTTACGGTCACAGTATACCCCACTTATTGGCAATTCACATGAGAAATCTTAGACCAAATTTAACCGAAACCGTTCAATATATTTGGAAATTTTCTTGACAGTAAATTAATGCTTGATAATCTCTCGGGCGGCATGGATAGACATGCTTAAAAAAAAAAAAAAAAAAAAAAAAAAAAAAAAAAAAAAAAAAAAAAAAAAAAAAAAAAAAAAAAAAAAAAAAAAAAAAAAAAAAAAAAAAAAAAAAAAAAAAAAAAAAAAAAAAAAAAAAAAAAAAAAAAAAAAAAAAAAAAAAAAAAAAAAAAAAAAAAAAAAAAAAAAAAAAAAAAAAAAAAAAAAAAAAAAAAAAAAAAAAAAAAAAAAAAAAAAAAAAAAAAAAAAAAAAAAAAAAAAAAAAAAAAAAAAAAAAAAAAAAAAAAAAAAAAAAAAAAAAAAAAAAAAAAAAAAAAAAAAAAAAAAAAAAAAAAAAAAAAAAAAAAAAAAAAAAAAAAAAAAAAAAAAAAAAAAAAAAAAAAAAAAAAAAAAAAAAAAAAAAAAAAAAAAAAAAAAAAAAAAAAAAAAAAAAAAAAAAAAAAAAAAAAAAAAAAAAAAAAAAAAAAAAAAAAAAAAAAAAAAAAAAAAAAAAAAAAAAAAAAAAAAAAAAAAAAAAAAAAAAAAAAAAAAAAAAAAAAAAAAAAAAAAAAAAAAAAAAAAAAAAAAAAAAAAAAAAAAAAAAAAAAAAAAAAAAAAAAAAAAAAAAAAAAAAAAAAAAAAAAAAAAAAAAAAAAAAAAAAAAAAAAAAAAAAAAAAAAAAAAAAAAAAAAAAAAAAAAAAAAAAAAAAAAAAAAACATTGGTAAGTCTTTGGCGCTTTCCAAAATTTTGTTACTTTTGACAGAAAAGTTTTTCTCTCCATGCCACCCTAGGTATTTTAAAAATATAATTTTTAGTGCAAAAATGTTTCAAACTGAGTATACCATTTTTACGAACTTTAGTTTTTTTCAAACTGAGTATACCATTTTTACGAACTTTAGTTTTTTTCGAACTGAGTATACCATTTTTACGAACTTTGGTCTTAAGTCTTAAAGATTTTAGCCGCCGAGAAGTGCTGCTTCAAAATTCGTATTGGGCAGCTTGTGAAACTTTTGACAAATTTAGCTGAAAGGTGGAAAGTATTAGCTTCAACAAGATAACGTTGTATTGTTGCCCTCGGCAAGCCTATGGCTATTGCGAAGTTATATTTGTCCAGAATATATTTTTCGCATGCAGTGGACAAGGCAAGTTTTTCTAAAAGCTGGGTTCGCCTGGGTCACAAGATTGTGTTCCAGACCTAACTCGTCAGGTTAATTCATGGAATTCTGCCTTTTAACTCTAATTCAGAGATGTTGGAATTCCAACGACTTTCGACCTTCCAGGTAAGCCCATCTAACTAAATGTCTAACAGTTTTAATTTCCCACTAATTCGTCTTTGTAACCCCTGCAACTAATTTGCAAAGTGAATGGTAAAAATATGAGTGCGATAGTAATGTCATCTCTTGGACGATCCCAGTCATGGAAAGCGGCGTACAGTGTGCCTTAATGCACCAGATTTGTAGGGTGAAATTGTGAGCTGCGCGTCGCATCTTCCTACTGCAAGCGACATGAGTGACAGGGCATGAGACTTTTGCATAGAATTTAGACATCTTATCGAATATGCCATTCCAGTGTGAAATTTCACGCGATTTGGAATGCAAGCTACCAAAATGCCTAATTTTGTATTACACTATACATGAGAAGCATCAACGTTTTAGACAAAGTGGTGAGTTAAAAGCTTGCCATATGCTTTGAAAGCCTAGGAGTAACTGATCATTTTAATCGAAATGCGTAGCTTAAAAGCTTTTAAAGGAGCTCTGAGAGAGAGCTATTCAACTTTTTATGCCTAGGCTTGCAAAAGAAGGTAAGAAACCAGAAGGTTCTTGTAATAGAAAGCTTTCTACAATATTGAATTACACGGTAACAATAAAAATACAGACATATGAAACGAAAGGGTTTCCCTTTTCGGCGTGGCAATGATTTTCTTTCAGCATAATTCGTCTTGCACTCTTTCGTTTTGGTCTTCAGTGTGAGCTGTGCTAGCTGTTGTAGAACTTGCGTACGTTGCGTACGTTAAAAACCTCTGCAACTTTGCTTCTCAAAATCTATTTGATTTCTCGTAGGTACATGCAGCTGAATAGACACGGTAGATTGATATGGAAAACAGAGCACAGGGGGGTGTGGGGAGTCAAAAGAAGGAAGAGATCGAAGACAGGCATTCAAATCAGAAGCTGATTGAAAAGCTAGCTTGCTTTTGGCATGGGTAGAAACGTGAGGCCGTAGGATCAAAAGACGCCGACTAACTTGGTTAATTAGCTATTAAAGGACCGAGCGACGTCAAATGTCAACGAGTTTCCGGGACAAAATTTGCATCCTTATATTCTCGTAAGAGCTGGCGATAAGGCAGCAAACCAGATTTACGTTCTATATTCAAAGGTTCACTAAAACTCTAGTTTGGTTCTCCTTTTTATATAAGGTTTAAATCACAGAAAATGAATCACAATTTCACGCATCTTCTAATCTTTTGATCTCTTTGTATCACAATAGAGAAAGGATCGGCCAATATATTACATTCGTCATCATACATGCAGTAGTAATTGTGAAGATATTGGCTGCTCTTAGTAGCCAAAAGTAACGAACTACTTTTATAGTACAGCGAAAGTTACATCGTGGTTCGGAACAGGTCATTCAACTTGTTAAGCTTGCCTGGGATTGAGTGATAAAGCACTTCGGAGCTCTTCGTACTCTTGGCGAGGAACTGTTGTCACTGAAAAGTGTTTTGACACCTAATAGGAGCACACAGGTCGCTGTGGGCTCAACTTGGACTACTATTTTCAAATGTCAATCAACGCTTCAAAGCAACCGACACTGAATACGGTTAATTAACCTTCCACCCGATCACCAAACAGCTTTTAAAGTCCTAAACCTACACTAAAACATTCAGTCACGCTATGGTATATTTCTGTGACAACATTTGTACCTTTTCATTCCCTGTTCATGATCTTTCATTTATTTTCCTGTAAAAAAAAAAAATAAAAGGTGCTTTTTTATTATCCGCCGCATCAAATATTGCTTTATTTCGGTCACCTTTTTTCAAATCTGAAAGCTTTTTTGTGAAATTTTTGCACTAGTAGCTTTAATAGAAGTAGACGAACAAGGATTAGGAAAAATTTTCCGAAAACACACGACCATTTTTGGAAAACGCAGGTTAATTGCATCACAGTGTCCATAACAATTAGTGTTTCCATCCGTTTATTTCCTTTTTAGGCGCCTCTGGTGTGACAATAGTACTTAATTTGACTTAACCTAACTGAACCTAACCTAATCTAACTTAACTGAACCTAACCTAGCTCTAACAAACCTAACCTAACGTGACCTAGAAATTTACAGGGCGTATAATAAGTAATACCAAAAACACTACAAAGTGTTCAACAGGTAGAGAATTACCACACGCCACCACGTGCTAAGAAACTTACGCATAATAGCCTATAAAAATCAGATTTGCTTCTCTCTTCTCTAAGAACTAGTAACTCCTGTTTTAAGCTTAATTACTACCATTTTTAATACTATCACGCTATCTTTTGGTAAACTCAAATGTGAAATGTCAAAGGACTCAGGAAAAAATGTCAGTAAATCAGAAACTTATCTCTCAGGACAATAAAATTTTTAATCCTGCAACATGCCATGGCAACGCTTGACGACCGGCATAATCCAAGCTAGTCAAGCTGGTCCTCTCTATCATTTAACACTAGTCAAAACATTCTACTCCGTTCGATTACACTCACAGTCACCACGTAACAAATAACACAAACATATCTGATTCATTTACTGTGCACTCTGGTATACTTCGAACTTGTATTGAGTCCCAATGTGTGGTGTAAGTCCTTTCTAGAAATCTCTTCATGATTCGAGGAGCATTCACCACCTGCCTTCTTGCAAGTCTCCAAATTTTTTTCAGTGCCTCAAATTTAAAAAGACCCAAGAAAAAAATAATAGGTTTTGTGCTCGACTAACTATTAATTTTGTTACCCCATACTCACGCTTTGCATACACACACAAAAATATGTGGGCGGAAATAACATTACCCCAATTCGCATTGGAATAAGAAAAATAAATGCCACGGGGAATTTGATTTAAGGACAAAATAAAAAATTATCTTTCTAAAACCACGAAGCTAAATAAAATCAATTCGCGAATTCATGTTGTCAAAGGTTACCTATCTTTCGTATTTTTTAATGTCCTTAATTTGATATAATTATACGATAATTTGTTCAGTTTTATTTGCGGCAATTATATTAAAAACATACGAAATTCAATATCTAAGATTAATTTCGAGCTTGGCTATTCTGGGCGTCTTTTGAAAGTTAAAAGATCTCTTAACTACAAACGACTTGCCCAACATTTGCGTTCCTCTTTCTCTCCTTTACGGATTCACAATAGCGCGGAATTTCTTTACGCAGGCACGGTTTCCTATCTTTACTTCAGATAAGGCACACTTTGTTTCCTTTCTCTTTGCCACATTTCTGTTCTGCGTAGTACTTGCTCTTTTTAGTCACGGTTGTCGAGCGAAAGAAAAGATCAATAGAAACACTTTGATATAAAAATGTGTGATTTTTACATCTGAGTCACATGTTGACTTGCTCCTCAACATAGACCCAGCAAAAATTGTCTACCTCAGCCTCATATATAACTTAAGACAGGGAAAAATAAAACGTTTCCTATTAGGCAGAAAAAAACGATGTCTCCTTACCCACACCAATCTTTCCGGTTGTCGATTTCAGCGACTTTTTTGTCCCTCCTTTTCTGAATTAATTACCAATCTTTCTACTTGCACAAAACGAATGGGAGCTCGGCGTCCCAGTAGAGTCACTTGTTTAGTACCGTCTTGAACCGTTGCTGGTTGACGACTAAATAGAGGTGGAAACGACAGCAAGGAAACCCCGTTGAGGAGAGGGAGGAAAGTGCAAAGAGGGAAGACAAGGGAGAAGCTGCTGCTTCAGCAGGTGAGTCAGGGATCTAGCGTAAAAGACGAGGGGAAAAATCGGGGTAATCTCTGTGATCTTAGTGCTGTGTGCGGAGTTTTTCGTCTACCTTTGGCGTTCCTTGCATGGAAATATTGGCAGAACTCCACACTCTTGTCAACCAATGTAATAATTCTGAATAATTTCGTACCAAATAACATTTCTTACTCTCCACAAATTTAGTTAACGAGACTATTTTCTTTCTCACGGATGATCTAAGTCTATGACGTAGATAATTTCTACACGAGTCTTTCATATTCTATGCAACACAGAAAAGGGCCGTTTCGATAAGGGAAGGTCTGCTATAGCAACCTACCAGTGTGTACGTGTGATAGGATACGAAAAGAAAAAGACAATGTATAAACTAAACAGTGACTTGCGCGCGGAAGAAAAATCTGACACTGACTAGGGAAAAAATAAGTCCCGCTTTTCTTGTGACCTGTCGATTTTTTAGCTGGGAAGGAAGGAGTGGATAGAGGAAGATATTTGACACCTTTGACTTTTACACAAAACGAGTCTCTCAGGTAAAGCTAAAAAATAGCGACTAACTATAGTACAAAAAAATACTGACACTTAATGCTGGCCTAACAATTTCAGTAACAATTCCAAACTGTAAAGCCTTAAGTAAGATGGAGATATTACGTCAGCAACAGGTTAAAACCTACCCCTGCTACTCAAAGGGTGGCGGAAGTTGACCATTACAGTTATCTTATGAGTTTAAAGAAGACTGGCATTACAAAGGATGGTTCTATTACGTACAGAAAATGTAAGCCCGGAATCAACTAAAGAAGCAACATCTCTACGAACAAATTTTCTGTCTTTCTAACAACAAGCTAAAGAGACTAACTTGATTGTTCAAGAGATTGATTTTACAGACACTGGGACTACGAATGTTTTTTTTTTCCGTTGAGAGTTCTGAAAATTCGTCAAGGGCGTCGGTCTAAAGGCAAACAGAGGGCCAGTTTTGTCAATGGTCGGGACCGAAGGGTAGCTGACAAGTCGGATAGTTGTCAAAACCAGATTATCCTGTAAAGCGCACTAGATAAATTTCTGAAACTTCCGCAGCGGAATAACGATAAAAAAAACTCACTTTGTAACTTAATAATACTTTCCTGGGACCATTAGGGGAAAATCCCATACTATCCGTGAGTAAATGCTTTAAAATTACCGTAGAAACCTACCGTTAAAAAATAATGATAAAAAAAAGTCAAGGTGGTTGACTACGATCGGGGGTTTCCATAACCGGGGTTGACAAAACCGGAGTTCTACGGTACTGGTGCACCCTGCCCGTTAGTGAAGCGATGGTGCGGAAGACTGTAGCGCTGTGTTCCTTCTTGAATACACACAATAAACATGACAAACATTTATAGAGGTCCTTTTTCTAGCCTCCTCTAAGTTTTTCTCAAACTTGATCGATGACTTACCTCGTATCGTGTAGGTGTCCGATATCGTATGGCTAATTTTAGAATACTTCCCAGAACTCAGATGTTTGCATAATAAAACGGTGCACTTTAAACAGTTGTAAGAATATACAGTCACCGACTCGAGTGGTTCCGTGGGACTTGAGAGGTTTCCATCTTCTTATCATGCGAGTTTTTTCTCGAGTCCATTGTTGGACACCCATAACGCCCTAGAAGAAAGAAATATAACTAAGCCTTTCAGAGCTAGTAAAACAGGTTAACGCTTTTAAACACAGTTTGTAATTCATAAGTGCAATCTAATCGATTCTGACACAGCGGTCAATATATTTTACGTGACAAATTTAACTAAAATTGAAATGCCATAAAGTACCAAGTAGTATTTGAAAGGAAAAAAAGCATTCCACATACGATAAGTGTAATAATTAGATGGATACTTTTCTGTTACACGCACCGACGAATTTTCTACGCCCTAAGAGCCTATTAAGTGAAACTCTTGCATTAATTAGCTTTATTCAAGTACACGACTTTGTGTTTAATAAGGAATTTTCAAAAAACATGACATAAAAAGCAAAGGGCGTCACATTTTTCCGTTATCACAAGAGCGTTTCCATTTGCTCGTTTCGGCTCCAGGTTCCTCTATTGTGAATCACGCATAATTTAACTTAATCTAGCCTAAACTAACCTAACCTAAATGAACCTACTTATACCTAACAGGCCACTGGGCGAATTACAGCAAAATTTTGCTTTGGCTTTGTGTAAGGAAAGATTTCAGTAAGTAAATGCTCATACAACAGAAAATAAGATAAAAAGGAAGTACAAAAGTTGTAAAAAAAAAAAAAGGTTTCGACGGAAATCCAAAGTGTTTTGAACACTGGGCTGACCTTCTGCTGCTAACGAACAAGTTTAAATGGGTAAATAAACTTACGAAGCTTGGTTATACCTTCGCCATTGAACACGTTTTATGTGTGTATTGAAATACAGGCCAAAGTTAAATTCACCGTCATAAAATCGCGAAGAGGTCAGCTAAAAGGCATGGTTTCTTAAATTACTTTTAAGCTTTACTATTGAAGCAGTTTATTTTGCAGCTTATAAATCGTTCTAAAAATAAATAAAGATTTGTACACAACACTTAAACTCTTCCGTCCGGATAACAAGATGAAGTTTCGGCTCCTTTGCACGATGAATGGACGCTTTTTGGATTTGGGCTGTTTTTAGTCTCACTCGTTCCTTTAACAATCCCTAGATGGCATGTAATGGTATAAAAGCATCTTTTTCACTGCTACTTGGTCACACCCATTTATTTACATTATTTTTTTTTACTGCTAGCAACACTGGGCCCTGTTAAAACAAAAACCTCTCTGAATTACAGTGTAATCCAAGCAAACTAAAATGAAAGTTGCGGAAGATACTCGTATTGTTCGCCGAAACCGTCCGGGTACCAAATCCGCCGTAAGTATTGCCGTTAACCCACAATTCATTCATCAGTGATTTTAGCTAATTGTTTGTAATTTTCGTATTGGACAATAAGGATTTTTACCGCTGGCCAGATGAAGCATTCGATGAAATGGACAGTACCTTAGCTGTGCAACAGTATATTCAACAATTGATCCGGAAGGACTTTACTGCCATTGATGATATTCTGAAAGCGCCTGAAACTCAAGACGAAGGAGTCTGGAAATACGAGCATTTACGGTAACAAAAAGCTTCCCCACAAATTTCTGCAGTCCTGATCCTTAGCTCGTTTGATGTGTAACCCGCGTTGCTCTTAGGCAATTCTGCATGGAATTAAATGGTTTAGCAGTCAAGCTGCAATGTGAATGTCAGCCAGAAGCGTGTACCCAAATGACGGCGACAGATCAATGGATTTTCCTATGTGCTGCTCACAAAACTCCTAAAGAGTGCCCAGCGATAGACTACACACGACACACATTAGACGGCGCAGCGTGTTTACTGAATAGCAATAAATATTTTCCTAGCAGGTACCAAAAATTCAAGTTTTCTACTTTGTATACATTTGCAGTAAGAATGTCACAAATCCAAGCCTCGTATTCTTACTCAGAAATCGTATCTAAACCGCCTTAATAAATAAAATTGTTTCACAGAGTAAGCATCAAAGAGTCGTCAGTAGCTAAATTGGGCTCGGTATGCCGTCGAGTTTATCGTATCTTCTCCCATGCGTATTATCATCACCGGAATCTCTTTGATGAATTTGAGGTAAACGTTCGAAACGTTTTACGTAGTAGTCAACATCATAATAACCAGCAATGATGTTTTCTGTCTCTAGAACGAAACATACTTGTGTCGTCGCTTTACGGTTTTCGTCACCAAGTATAATCTTATGTCCCGTGACATTTTGATCGTTCCCATTTTGGAAGGATCCGAAGTTACAGTTCCCAGTGGGGAATCAGAGGCTTAAAACAAAAAACTACATGAGTGAGGAAAATTTCTAGGAGTCGACATCAACTTACTTCGTTTCAGCAACAATTTGGCATGGCTTTACGTGTTTTTTATGTGTAATCTTGTAATATTAAGAACAAATGGAAAAGTAATACAACATGTACAAAACATTATTTTGTCATGCTCTCCGGGTGAGCAGCACGTGTAGGACAGGAATCTCTTTCACGACGCACAAGGAATCCAAACCTTCCATCAAAGGTTCCCAATGTTCTTCAACTCTAAGAACAACATTATTTAAAAATCAGATGATTTCCTTTAGCATCGTATTCGCTTTACATTTTTATTTTAACTTCACGTAATTATACTAAAATAATAAGCTCAATTCAAAGGACGTCGCTACGCAGCGGAATGGAAGCAGAAAAGACAATGAGGATTTACAACTTCGATCGTGCGTTTCGCCCGGCAACGCGGTTGGATGAACCACCAGTCAAATGTCCGAGCACAAAGCCGTTGAGTCAGAAGAACTTTTTTTTAACGAAAAACGGCAGTAAATTAGCTTAACAGGTGCTATGTCTTGCAGTCGTATACTTCTTTATACTTCAAAACGTTTAAAGTTCTTGGCTCAAGAGAATTTGCAAGGTAGTGGTAAAGGATTCGTGTGCCTAATGTTTGGCTTCACTCTGCTAATACTAATGAAACTTCCGTCCAGATGGTTCCGGAATTGTTGATTACCTTAGAGTACGAGACCAGGCTACTTATTTAATGTTAAAGGAGCTTCACTGCAGGACTGCTGAATAAACAAGACATGCTTGCAATTTTGATCTTCCGTTCGCCATGTTGACTGACACCGATAATCGTCGTGGCTCCATGTTTGCCAAATCAACCTCTTAGAACCTATTACTGGTTACCAAGTGTTTCCTAGGTTGAACTGATTGAATAGCAAATATTTTCCAGTGGATGACTTATGCTGCGGATGCAAAAATACCGTAAAAAATATCCCCTAGAAGTGAAACATTCTAGTTTGTGACCACTGTCCACCCCCTTGTCTTATAGGCGAAAAAAACGATAATACTTTAGATTTCGGAAACACAATTAAATATCTTCGAATCTGTGTTGTCAGTAAAGTTATTGTACATAACACCTCGGTGATTCTACAATCCGTGATCGAAGTTTTCCAAAAAATTAATACTGAAAACGTGCAGTTTTTCTTTCCAGCAATTTTTCGAGTTTTGAAAGAACAAGAGAATTCTAGCTTTCGCCTACTGTGCGTTACTAGTACTTACAAAAATTATTTTTAATGCAAAAATAGTTAAAATCGGTTCAATGATTTCGAAGCAATCAGCGTCAAAAATTCAGAAGTTGAAGCTCGTGTATTTGCTGCGAAAAAGAATTCTCACGGAAACTGCCAAACGCATTTTCTAAAATATCATAAAACTCGAAAACAAAAATCGGTAGGTACAGCTAATCAGAAATTAAGTACAGCAAAAAATAAAATAAATATCTAACAATTTTTAAGAAATCATTTCAGTAACCTTTCGTACCATTTCCAATGTGAACTCAAAAGAGAGAAGTTGGTGTTCAGTACTGTATACCAACAGTTTGTTAGAGCTACATATTCCTAACAAACGAGATTTTACAGGAAAGGGTCATAAGCTATATGAAGCGACTTTCACCCTAATTACTGGACACCACAGTTCTTAAATGGTAATCCCCGGTAATCTGCCTTTACTAAAAGTTAGACTCTCCTTCGCAAATCATAAAATGACATTCTTACTGCAGACGTATACAAAGTAGATGGTGGACAAAGCTTCCGAAATATTCCATCTTGAATCGTGACTTCATAATACACCATATGATGTACTACTCATACCGGGCTCTTTAGGACCTATAGACCACCGTTCCGTATTCTTTCATAGGATTTCCCAAGATAAAATTAATTCGCAACAGAATGTCGTGGAAGAACATCGGAAAGTAGTACACGAATAAACATACCGTTGCTGACTAAGAGTTGAGATCTGAGAAACTGGTTTGCACTTTCGCTTCATAATTTCCGAGCATGTGATGGCTTTAGGGATACAGGGACCGTATCCTGTGAAGACAACTGGCAGGGAAGGGTTTCGGTTCCAACCCCGTAGCGCGATATCCAATAAGTGACGGGTACTGCTGCTGGGCTTAACTTTAATCCATGTGAAATTTTCAGGAAGATTGGGCAAATTAATGTTTTCCCTTTCGATTGGTTTTTCAATCGTAGGGCCTTTTTTATAATGTTCCACTGCAATAAAAATAAGAAAATTACGCTCTAAGCTTAAAAAGTTGAACAGGACTTTTAGCTTCCCAAATAAATTTCTAGTTCTGTATAATTACTTTCTTCCGGGCTGTCGATTTTCAGGGCGTCTAGTTTATTTACTGGGAAGCTTTAAATCTCGGAAACTAGATGTCAGCGTAATCAACTTTGGCTAGAATAGGCACAAGTACGGACTGCCCGACGCGGCAACGAGCTCACGTCGATTTTTGTTTATTATTTATTTATTTATTGTTTTGCGTCTTTTTATTTCGCTGGGACCTTTACGGTAGTGGACATTAACCTGACTTCTTCATCGCACAAATCAAGGTTACAGTAAGTAGGCACTAAAGAAACTCGTAATATGACTTCATAAACAGAAGACAATTGTTTTTTTGGGTGCCCTAATTTGTCGGAGTCTACCGCAACATGCAACCACCCCTGTACCTGGGGGTGTAGGGATTTAAACCCCTCCAAATTGTTAACTTTATAATGATAAGTATAGGCGACCAACAAACTATCCCAACAAATTGCAAACGACCCCTCCCTCCGGAACCAAAATCCTGGGTACGGTCCTGTATGTAACTTCCCGGAGAATTGCAAAGCATCTCCGGGAAGCTAACGAAACAAGAAAATTTTTGAGTTCGTTTTTAAACATGTAACTTCTTAGAAGTAATTTAAGCAATAAACAGCGAGTCCGAGGCAGCAGAAGACTTGTTAATGCCACGGCATCCGTTACCGAGGGATAATGACATTATATTTTACATGCTTCATGTCTTTTTGCGGAAAAACATTTAGTCGTAAACTCTTGATAGAGAAGTTTTGGATCGTTTCTTCTAGTGGACATAGTGCAGAACTTTTGATAGAAATTTGTCTGACAAATTTGCTGAAGCGCCCCAAACTTCGGCGTTTATTTTTTTTATTTTTTTTTAAATAATCCGTAAAACTGGATTTGATTGTTCATTCATGCCACATTAAACAAATTTGTCAGGGGAAGACACAGTTCAAATACGATAGTTTCGCAATTTCCACTTGTAAAAATATTCTAAGCTTCTAGACGGTTAGTCTCAAAATGATTAATGAATTCGAATTCTGTTTTCGATAATAGCTTAGGTAGAAGATTCTTAAAAGTAAAATATCTTTAATATTTATTTAGTGTGTCTTAAAGCTTTTTTGTGCCCAAATTTCTTGTACATATTTACTAAGAATATTTTGTCAATATATCTCTCCACTAATTTTAGACATCACAATGCATAGCTTTAGTGTCGAAAACGTAAGGTGAAATGTTAATTATTTTTTAATCACCTGACTTGTTTATCATTTGATTCCTGTACTCCTCGGTTAGGTGATCCTTAGCTTGTAGGCGACATGTTTCTTCTTTCACTTTTTAAAATCCGAATGAAAATTCGAAAATCGCGTATTTCTTTTACTAATTTCTTGATTAACACATAAAATTTCGAGTATACTTACTTCAGAAAGGTTTTCGTCCCATTTTCGACAGTTTTAAATCAAAAACACTTTCTGGGAAAAAAATAGTAAACAAGGAAAAAGAAACTTAGCGACACTGGTCGAGAAAAATTTTACATCGACTTCCGGAATCGCTCTATCGAGAATTTGGCTTAGATATTTTCGTCAGACTCTATGTGTAAGAAATAATTTAAAATGTTGAATAATGGGAAGTAGATTACTAGTAATGCGGTATGGGTAACCAAAGTTTCAGTTGTCATGTTTAAGTACCGTATGCGCTACTTGAAAGAAGACTTTGGCGTCTCATAGTTCATTTACTGCCATTTGGTTTTACCTAAGTGCAAATTCTGTCACTCAGTTTTAAGAAAATTGTAAAGCTTTTATAGGGTAACGATTTTAGTATTTTTTTATGCTTCTAGGCCATTATTTTCACTGATTGTTCAATATTATTTTAGTAGATGACAGCCTAACACATGATAAGATAGACCAAAAATTATCTAAATTTGGAAAGGGCGAAATGCTTGTCACCAACTGTTGCCTAAGGAGAATAGGAGACCTTGTGTAAAATGTTTCACCATAATTATTACCTCAAGTACAGTTGGCTCCACTGAAGTCGAAATCGGATAAGACAATCCGCGTAACTCGAACGAAAACTTATGGTCCCGTTTTTATCCCATTTAACGCAATGCATATGGAGTTTGGATAAGGCGAACTCATCTAACTAGAATATTTGCTTTAACCAAAATAAAATCCAGACCCAAGGGTATCTTACAATGAGTAACAGTTTCGAAAAAGCTGATGCCCTGAACAGTTGCTAATTCGTGAAATTTGGAGCCGCCAATTTCCACGAATAGCTTTATGTTCCGATGTAATGACCTTTCACGACCTCTTTTCACCTTTCACATTTTTCACACGTGTGACAAGAGATGGTGACATTTAGTACAGAGTAAAAACCGGTTAAGTAAAAATTAGAAAAAAAGTTGAAAGCTGATCAGTTGCCAAATGAGCATAAGCTTTGAACCTCCTTGAAAACAATCAAGGGCGAACTTCAGTAGCAAAGCAGTATGGAGTTGTACCGTCAATGATTACGGTACCATTCTGCGTTATTGGCGAAAAAACATGAATTCCTTGTCATAAAGGCAAGGTCTGATAAAACAAAACCCTTAAGACGATTTTTCAGTCCGGTCCCGAGCGCGTCGATTTAAACGGCGAGCACTGTATTTTCGAAAACAAGAGCTGAGTCTACATTTTTCACAGAATTGGACCACAGGCCTCTTATCTTGTGTAACGTAAGCTTCCGCTTCCTTAGGAGTGCTTGGAGGCAAAATTATACGTGATATCGTTTCACCCGTATATTACCACATCTCGTCCGGAACATCTCGAGAATCGAGTTGGAAAGAAAGACTACTGGTATCCCGAAAGACCACCAGAAACTCAGTTATCTCCTTAGCATCAAAGTGGAAGGTCACACAAAGCAGTATCTCAAGGACAAAAGTACAATCCCTGAAAATAAACAATAATTGTACGACATTTCCAACTCCTGTGATAAAGCCCTTTCAGTTGTTACTCGTGTAGCACACTTATGGAATAATTAAAAACGTGAGAAGCAAACGTTGTGCAATAATGGAATTATCAAGTTAATTTTCGCTGTATCTAACTTCTTGATTCAAAGAATTGATTTACATCAAAAGGATACTTAGCTACCAACCGGTTCGGAAGTCGCACAATAAAGACATTCGGCTTTGTTGAGCGACACCTCTAATTAGATTATCCTTTTCCCGGTAATTAAAGCTTTTGTAGTCATATTTTAATCACGATTGAGATAAGTAACTTGTGTCTGTTTCACTTTAGCGTGAATTTGGAAGTTGAGATTGCCACGTGTGTTTTCATCAAAGCATCTTCGAAGCTGGAAACCGCGTACACTGCGTAACAAGACAGCGGTGTGGACATACTAATGGCCCTCCACTTTCCTTTACGTGGGGCAAAGCTTATTCTAATCTTCTGGCTTTTTCTTTGGCTTCCTACCAAGACCCCTGGCTTGACGTTGGTCAAATGCTGCCAAACCAGTAACCAGATCCTTAACTCCAAAGGCCACTGTATAACTCGACTAGGAAATGCTTCCGTTGCGCAAAATATATTGCAAAAGTCTCCGTGCGGCGTATATAATAGTTTCCGAGAAACTGAATGCGATGGTGAAGGGAAATCCAACGAACTGGTTTACGGTGTGTCCCGTTTCACTTTTTTGAAAAATCCCGCGTATGTTCACTTGAATGCAACGGACTCGTTAGTTCACTGCCAAGATTTACGTGTATGCGCGGAGGAAGTGGAAAGCACCTCTCAGGATGGAGTCCCTGTTTTGATGGCTCAGTACTGCAAATCAATGAAAACAAAATATATTCGTAAATGCTGCTTACCTGGCCATGTCATGAACGCCAACTCTACTTGCGTTCCTTCGAACAACTCCATCACTGAGAACGATATAGAAATGTTTGATTGGCATGAAAGGGATGGGCAACTTTCTCGCTCACCTCAGAAGCAGGCTCAAATTTCTTTCACGGGTTTTAATCATTTGCCTCGGACAATTTGTCCCCATCTAGCTTACGCTGTCGGACCTCAGATTGGACCTGATTACCAGCAACTCTACTTGTTATCGTCAGGACAACTCTATACGCAAAGCAAAAGCCAGAAGGAAATACTCGATCATTTCTGTTTTGAACGGCAAGTTGAAAACGGAAGTTTTCAGGTAGTTAGCCAAATATATTCAACAGATATAAATACAGAGCATTTCTTAGCTAATTGCATTGAGGTGTTTTCCGCCTCAAAACATCGTAAAACCTGCAGATGTGGCCGCCAACCATATCCTCGCTTCTCTGCAGTTTGTAGCTGCTATTTTCTTAATACTTACATTTCTGACCTACGTATTGCTGGCAGAACTGCGGAACCTGCACGGATATGTCGTCATGAGTCACGTGTTAGCTCTCGCTGTAACGTACATCGGTCTCGGAATTATTCGCATTACCAATTTGCCCGACCCGTTTTGCTTAATTGCCGGTAATAGTACGAAATGTCAGGGACGACTCGATATTAAATGACTCAATTAGCACTGGTGACACACTACTTTTTTCTGTCCGCTTTTACGTGGATGAACGTAATGAGTTTCGACATATGGTGGACAGTCACGTAAGAAAGCAATATAACGGTACAATATTTACGTCTAATATGGAATTTTAGTTTAGGAATTCCAAGGCAAGCAAAAGTTTTGCGTGATAGCGAACGACAACAAAGACTAAGCACCAAAGGTTTGATGTATTCTATCTATGCTTGGGGAGTCCCTCTCGTCATTGTAGCCGTCGGGTTTATTCTCGATAGTGTTGAATTGCCCTGGTCTGTGATAAAACCTGGTTTTGCTGTGAAGTCCTGCTGGTTCAAATGTAATTAAAAATTGTTTTATAAATTAAAATTAATATTGTTTCCGAATAGATCTCGAACATGAACCCCTATCGAAGAAGCCTGAGCTATATTATCTCTACGGTCCAATAAGTGTCGTTCTACTGGGGAATATTGTCTTCTTTTCTTTGACGGCCTCTTTCTTGTGTCAGTCCAGGAGTCCAGTTTTAAATTCGACCAACCAAAGGCTCATCAGAGAAAGGTAATTTTTTAATCGACTCTAGCAAAATCAACTTTTTGTGTTATTTTTTACAAATTTTAGTTTTTAAAGTTTTTTTTTTCCTTTCTAAAGACGTGTTGTTGTATTCAACGTTTTCGTGCTTATGGGAATAACGTGGATCATGGAAATAGTGTCATGGGCCGTGGGGGGTTCTGTGTACTATTGGATGCCTACCGATTTTATTAGTATTCTTCGAGGAGTTTTGATATTCGTAATCTTCGTTTGTAAGCGGAACATACTCTCCATTTTACGTCAAAGGTGGGAACTGCTTTTAGTTTCGTGCGGTACGTTCTGGCGCAAGCTACCTGGATGTTCGGATCACAAGTTTCAGTTGCCATCCGAATCGAGCAGCACATCTAATCCAACTATTAGCATAACATTGTCGTCAACTAAGATAGATAGCTCTTCAGAATTGTAGAGTAAACTTTGAGATCACAAAGTTGTTACATTATATTCTGGGAATACATAAGTTTTAGTAAATCGGCAAGTGCCGTTGAAGTCAAAAAGTAGCATTTTAGTACATTTGTATTAGAATTGGTTGGACTTCATATTGAACTGGACTGAAGTCGGGATGAAGTCCACTTTTGAGCAAATTTCTCCGGTGAACTCCGGATATTATATAGCCACTGTGATAACTCTAAAGAAAATTTCTGCCTTTGTGCATTAAAACATCATCGTCTGATCTTGTGTTCTACCTTGGGGCACAAGAGCAGAAAACGAAGCCAATAAACACTTGGATAGATAGGAGAACTCACATAACTTGTAGATTGCTTTCTTTTGATGCACGAAAAAAATAATTAGTGAAAAAGATCTGTTATAAATGGCGTTCTAATCACAAGCGTACGCTCGATTGGTCTTCGCTTGCGCTCGCAAAAAAAAATGAAACGAGTGCGCCCATCACTCACAAAATTTCCAGTGCGCTCGTTTTAGCTTGCATTTTTGGGTTTCCAAAAATCGTGACAAAAGAGAGCTCAACACGCTCGAAATACAGAAAATAAGGTAGTTTTAATCAACCATTCCACATCAAAATATTGTGCGAAATGGATTTCACCTTTTAGTTGGCTCGATTAGATCATTTGCCGAGAGTTGGACTTGTTTGTCTGTGATGATCATAGTGAAGTTGGAACTGGGATTGGGTCTGTCGCAGAATAATGCTTTGAGATTTCGAAATACAGAAATAAAGTTTGAGTTGCAATTCGTATACTAATTTCATACGGATTTGGACTTGCTCGAGTTCCCTTTTTTAACTTTTGCCCAAGACAGATTTTAATAATGACTAGAGTCTGCCAAACCTTTTGCAAACCTCGCTTGGTACAGTTTGCGCTAGTTCGTTCCTCAGACCGGAAGTGATTCGATGCCTATTTTTTCACGAAACACTAGCAAAATGTCAGTATAATAGTGCAGGCTTATCTATTCGAATACAATTGCAATAAATCAGCTTTTTGACTAAGAAATCTCAGTCAATATACAGAAGTCATGTGATGGTGTTAGAAGTCGTGTATTTCTAAATTCGGGTTGTACAGCCCAAATTTAGATCTATAAATCATATAGAAATAAGCCGTGATCTTTTATTTTGCACAACAAGGACTGTTTGACTAGTACTTAGTGCAAGTTCTTCGCAATACCATTGACGCCCAAAGTAAAGACTTGGTCGATGGCGTTACGATCTTCATCAGAAACACCACGAGCAGCTAAGACTTGCAAGAGAGCCTCACCGAAGTTCTAAAAAAAGTATGAATTGCAAATTTTCCACAAAGTTATGTCAAACATAATTTACCTCAAAGTGTTGGCGGGTGATGGCACGAGGGGCGTGGGAGTGTCCCATGTACTTCAAGTTACCCAAAAGGGTAAGTTTGTTGTTCACGTTGGCAATGATGGTGTCGACACGATTGATGACCAAGTCAGATTGGGCAAGGAAGTCAGCGTTGCTAACCAAATCAGCAGCAGCGACGTTGGCGAACTTGGCGAAGGACTTCTGGTATTCGGGGTGGGCAGCGAACAACTTCTGGAAGGTCTCGACACCGATGGCAGAACGTTGGTCACGGACCTTAGCCCAAGCAGCTTGAACAGCGCTCTTCAAAGCGGGGGTAAGACCAGTGATGGGGTCAGCAACTTGGGAGGGTTCCCTGTAGGAGAGGAAGAGGGTTCGTTAGAATCTTTAGGTACTTTTTTGTATCCTCATTACCTCAAGTTCTTAGAGACGATGTCAGTAAGGGCCTTCAAGCCACGGGTCCAGGCATCGCGGGCTTCGGAGGACAATTTGGCTTCATCTTCCAAAACTTCAACCAAGATGCGGCTGAATTCCTGCAAGAACAGTAACAACAACGCTAAAGAAGTTGTACTGAAGGTCTCAACACAGCTTCCATACCTGGAAGTGGATGGTCTTGACGTTGCGGGCGAAGTGAGCAGTGCCCAATTCAGTCAAACGTTGGAGCAAGAGAGCATCGCTGCCCAAAGATTGGATGACGACGTCGAGACCAGCCATGACAGTGTAAGCTTGGGCCAAGAAGTTTCCGTTGCCGGCCAACTGGTCTTGGGGAACATCAGCGAAGGCAGCAAACAACTTCTGGTATTGAGGGTGGACTTTGAAGAGCTTCAAGAACGTCTTGGGGGCGACATCACCATCGTTCTTCGCCTTGGCCCAGGTTTGGGAGATAATTTGACGGTCGCGTCCGCTGAGCAAAGCGCTGGAAGCGCCGGCCAAAGCGACTCCGCTGGATCCTCCACGAGTAGTGGTGGTGACGGTGCGAGTTTCGGTGACAACAACGGAGTCACCCTACCATTGAAAAGTTTCACTTAAGACATAGCTTCGAAAGTAACTTTAAGGGATTACATAATTCTTTTACATAATGATCTAATGTAAATCACACACCATAATCGATATAAATGTAAGCCATGTCAACAGCAACAAATTATTTAAAATATTGGTAATTAACTTACAGAGCACTCGTGGTGAGCGCTGACGGCCACAGCTACCAAAGCCAAAACGAAGAAACGGTACATCTTGGGCAGTGAAATCCTACCTTGTTGCTGAGCCACTGATGATTAGGCCTCCACCATCATCGCTTTATATAGTAGTCTGACAGCGAATGTTTAGGAAACATTTTTGGACTTTGGTTTTCGAAAGTCACGTACAGTATCACATTCTCGAAGCCATGCCTATGTGACCATGCTTGATTCTGATATTTATGTTATATGATGCCAGCACGTACTTTAACATATCTCCCCATAGGGCTCCTTCCATGCTTTCCTTGTTCCATTTTGGATCCTCGGATTTTTTTCATATTTTTTTTATTTATGTGTTTTTTTTCATAAGCATTCGCCAGTCATACTGAAATGTAGGGAAAAAACTGTTAGAAGTCATCTTCACGGCAAAAAACTTTCAAAAAGCATAATCGCTTGAATCTAAAGTCTTGAAATCTAAAGCTCAACTTTGGACTAGAAACTTGCTAGTTTTCCAGTATTTACACAACAAAACCTTCTTAAAAACTATTCTCTAATATTCTGGTTTTGTCAAGACAGACCAGCTAGAAACGATAAGATACTTTTATGGGTCTACTGCTATCATTGTCTTTGTGAATACGATGTTCTTCGCAATCACAGCCTGTAGTTTCTACGCTGCTGATAGGAATTGTTATGTTGCAATACAGAAAAGAAGACCTAACCAAAGGTACTGATGTAATTTCTATCAAAAATATTTTGGCAGAATTATCGCAAAGAGTTAACATGATCAGTGACGAGGGCGTGAAACCTTCGCGCGTATCGCAGAGAATTCCTTCGACTTGGCATTCCAATTGGAGTCGTTTCACGCTCTGACTTGTAAAACGCGTCTGTTTTATGTTTTTTTTCTCTTATTTCGTTTCGCAACTCATCTTACAGCAAAGAGTCCGTATATATGTAAAAGGCTTTGTGTACTGTAAGTACTGTACATAAATATTACCTTTTAGGTTACGTGTGGTGTTACGAGTATCGGTCCTCATAGGTCCAACGTGGATTACGGAAGTGATATCATGGGCTGTTGGTAGGGGCAACGATTACTACTGGAAGCCTACGGATATCCTTAATATCCTACAAGCCGTGTTAGTATTCTTTATTTTCGAACGGAAATTGATAGTTAAGCGTCTGCTTCAAAGTCGCATCATCTATCTGTCACAAAAATCTAGAGCACACGCAGTAAGAACTTTCGCAGTGACCCTCAAGAAACAAAGGAACTGTGATACACACAATTCCAGCCCCAACGGGTCCGGGATGATATGTACATGAAACACTGCTATGACCAGTGTGACGGGACAAAGCTTAAGAGGACAAATTTAGTGGTTTAATATTCTGAATATTTCAAGGCCAATACAGTACTAGGAAAGATAAAGTACTTTTTGCGCCTTGTGACTATTAGCCAAGCTTCTTACGACTTTATTTATGAAGTCAAAATGTACAGTTTAAAATATATTTTCATTAGCCTGTTGCAAGTATTTCTGATACAAACAGAACACGAAAAACTAACACCGATAAAGAAAATAGGAAAGAAACACGTTGTCGCATAACATCCGCTCAAAAAAATCTTGTTCAAGTTACCGTCAATTTATTATTTTTAACATTCTGTTCAGCGAGTGTTGAGGTATCAAAACGATATGTTATGACTAAACCACCCGTTTCGTAGATGTGAACGCTCAAACCTTGCCGAAGAACTGTTAACAGTAAATTAAACTTCCAACTTAAATTTTTGTATTTTTAACCATAATAAACTGTCGCTTAATCGGAGAAAGGGTTTAAGCTTTCATCATAGTCATCTTCATCGAACGGGTTAGTGGAATCCGCTTCTTCAAACGGATTCGAAGTAGCAGCATATTCAGGGCTTGCCTTCACGACAGAACCATTTTGTGAAGACTTTTTCGCCGACGTCATTCGACTTGATAAATCTTCCGATATTCTTGTATCGGACAACGAACTACTTAGGGTACTGGCCGTGGCTGTGGAGGAATGCTTCTTAGACGCCGTCGACATAAAGACACTTTTAGGAACACTTCCACTAATATTTGACGCGGAAGTGTCGCGTTTCGAACCTACACAATAGCACCGTGCAAACAAATAAAAAGCGAAAGAAAAAGGAAAAAAAAAATAGATAAAAAAGAGCTCAATGAGTAATGTAACGTACCTGTCATGTACGATGGCAACTGCGATCCTTCCTGCAACCGCTGCCTCCCCTCTGAAGTACCGGCATTAGTGCTCTCGATCACAATAGGCTTCTCCGCAGCTCGCAATCGCGCCTCGGACGGCAAATTCTGCACTTGCGCTTGAACAGCACTCTTGCCTTCTGCTTTACGGAGTCTCGCTTCTGCTCCTAAGCCTACATCGTAGCTAACGAACGGTTTGCTTTCCTCCGGACGTGCTAAAAATAAAATCAATCATTAATGGTAACAATAAATAAATACGCCGACAAAAGGAAACATATTTAAGTTAACTGTCACTATTCCGCTACTCAAAACGCTTTACCTGGTTTTCTTAATTCCTGTGGGATTACGACAGGCTGCGTGAATACGCCTCGGCCTAAATACTCCGCCATAACAGCAAAAACGTCGTCCGATTTCTCTAACTGACTATGAAACGCTTCCTGCATTTCTTGACTATGCTCCTATTTATAGTTGCGAAGACACGATGGAAATAAATCGACATTTTATTCAGTCTGGATATTTTTTTCGTGTATGAGATTTATAGGGATGATACTGCAAATTATCGCAACATGAACTGGAGAAAATAAGTTACCTGAGCTTTGAGAATGTCAAGAATTTTGTGATTCTCAGGAAGACATGCTGGACACTCCGTTTCGTTGTCGGCGTAACTTTCGAAGCAACTACGCAATTTAAAAATTAATACTCAATTTGTTGTCTCCATAATAAGAGTGTTTACTGTTGATGGAACGAATGAAGACACAGGAAATGGCACGATGGAAGTTCCAATGGCTGTTGACATGCATGACATTTGGAGCCCTGAAAGACTAGCGGCTCGTTTTGGATAGAAACGATCTTCTCTCGCAGTTCCTGTGTGTCTTTCGCATAACGAGTGTGTAAGCGTTGGTCTTCAGCCACAACAGCTTGCTCGGTTTGCAGCCACCTTAAAAGGAGATCCTTGACCAGTCCCAAAGATGCGGATGGCGATGGAGCAACAAGTTCCAACGCCTTTAGAGGTGACAGCAAGCGTTGTTTCTCTACAAAATCAAATACTGATTTTTCAGACAAAATCAACTAGCGAAGTAAATTAAAGCACATAAACCTCGAAACGAAAAGTCTACAGGTATACAAAACGCAGCACCAATGATTTTTATAGACACGATTTGTTTAATGATCACAATAAAAGAGTAAGACAAATAAATGAAAGTGGGACTAATAATGTTACCAATGACTTGGAGGATTTCTTGAAGCACATGGGGAGGAGCGTTGGGCTTCTTAGCCAAGGTTGATAAGGACTGGAGCCATAATTTTGGCTCTTGGGTGCCAAATCTCTTGCACGCGTTCAGAGCAGCATCAAATTCATCGCCGTTGAGGTAAATGTCTAATAGGGGTCTGTACAGTTTCATCTTTTCATAAAGAAGCTGTACTCCAGGCCAGAACTGGTGCAACTGACAATGAAACAACGCCGCATCTAAAAAGTATTTTGCCTGTGGTTGTTGAAGCAAAGTTAAAGCCTTTTTGTTCAGCTGAGTTTTGATCACGGAATCTGCCGTTTTTCCCAATTGGATCACATACTGCTCCAAGAGCGTAACGTAAATGTTGGCTGAACAATCTGCACGGGATTTAGTAACTTGCTCCAGGAAATCCACTAAATAATTTGAATGCTGGAGGAAAAGGATGGAGAACTCTTCAGGATCTGGAACAGTTTCCTAGCATACAGACAACTAAATTAATAAAAATAAATAAATGGGTGAGAGAACAAAAAGAAAACACAAAGAATTAAATTAATTATGCATTATTAAAAGCCCACATATCGATAAAACAATACCAAATAGTTCGTTTAAGTGAGAAATCTGAATTACTTTGTCCCGGGCCATTTCAACTAGAAGTTCCGTTGTTTCAGTAGGCAAGTTTTGCAGTAAGACATTTCCGTATTCCATAATGCTACTTTTGGCTTCCAAGGCAGGGAGGTTTTCAATATAACGCAAAGCCCCGTTGAAATCCTGGAGATCTTCGAGCTCAATTTTTAAATAAAGACGCGGTTTTCCGCATTCCTTAGCCAACCGTAAAGCTTGGACATAATACCCAGATTGCCGACATACGCGGATGGCGGTCTCGACATCAAACTCCGCTGTCGTTTCCTTCGTATTCAAGAAATGATCCAAATGCTGGGTGTCCCGAAGTTTGGTGTAACAATGTAATAGTAAAGTGGTGTGATCTTCATTTGCCAAGCCTTGCCGGTGTAGTTCTTGTAAATAGGACGTTAGGCTGTTGATTCTTTGCGCGTCCAAGAACCGTTTAATCACGTAAGAGGGTTCTAGCTTGCCGATAGTTTTCACATATTGCTCCATGGCACCTACGTGGTTCCCTTTCGCGTACAAATGATCACCGTATTGTTTAAACAAGTCTGCTAAGGCTTCGCTATCGTAATGCTGTGATTTGGCCAAACTATCAATAACAAAACATTTTATTCAAAATCATGTTAAACAGAACTATTAATGCGAAAGAGACTTACCGAATCGCTATATCGTAGAGATTTTTACGGAAAAGCAGATCCAATTTGGACTGTAGGTCTTTCTCGACTAATCGGTGCAAGTTTTTGTCTTTTGTCAGTAAAAACAAACTTCCCCATTCGCCAACTAAGCCCTCAATCTCCATGTCCTTTACTGGCAAAGAAAATGCCAGCAAACGATGCTGGACGTCCAGTAACGTTAGCGTGACTCGAGTTCCGTCCCTAGATTTGAACCCCAATAAACATTTTTACTTGCTCGGAAACACTAATAATTTTTTTCCCCCATTCGTAGGTTTTTCGAATACTTACCCATCTTTTTCCTTAGCTAGCACTGCTAAATAGCCTCTGAACCACTCTATCATGATCTTTTCACCTTCGAAGGCATAGCACGGGCCACGACTGTCGGTAGTGTAACAGTAAACAGCCTAAACGCACATTATTTGTTGCAAGTTAATCGCAAACTTCCCTACACTCTAGCTTCGTGTTTCGACTTATGTCGTCCTGTATAATTACTAGCCTAACATTGTTAAAAGATTGCTACCAGCCAATAAACAGCAAACCACTGACGTGATTTTATTGTTTAATTTTCTGCCTTCTTCTTTGCACCAGTGTTTTCCATGATAAAATGAACTAAAAAACTTACGTCTTGTCGGGCTATCATGAACTGATGCTCCTGCTTAGCATCTGCCATGACAGAGCAACGAGATTCACATCCGGAACTTTCCAAAACAACCTAATCATACATTCGTGTTTTACTGGCTTCAGAAAAGAGTTGGATAAAAAAATGGCGAATTCACTTGTTGCTCTTGATCCTTAGGCGCAACATTGTAGCATAGGATTTGTTGAGTTGTTGCAACCCATAAATGAGTAGTTTTTGATGCGGGTTTGAAGGCTAAGCCAGAAACTGGAGCCCCACCGTCTTGTAAGCTGCGAGCTTTCCAATTCCGATCTCGACTTATATCTCCTACAAACATTAAATACATTCAAACCGGTACACCAACGTCAATTTATTACTGCTGCTACGTATTTTTATAAAAGAATTTCTCGATAACTTATAAATAAAGCTTTTCTTTCAGAACTTGAGCGCAATGAACTATGGCTCCCAGCGAAATCGCACCAAAATGAAAAAGTTGCTAGAAATAATTTTTTTAATTACTTTTTTAAGTTTCTGTACACGTGGGATTATCTAAAAAACTTTTTTCGACAAAATTGTCAGGACCAAAAATATCAAATAATATGCAAAATGGCTTAAGTAACGTGAATCGTGAACAGAACCTCGGTGAAGGATCACAGATCCATCCATGAATCCAACGACCAGCATGGATAAGGTTTCGTCTACAGCCAATGCAGTCGCGTGGCTCGGCCGATTCGGCATAACTCTCAAAGTGTGCACACATAACGGTTGTCTTTGTTCGTCGCGTTTGTCCAGCTGCCAAACTTTCACGACAATATTTGTCCCTAAGTCATCTTCCTACAAAAAATGCCAAATTTTCAGCACTTTGCTTCGAAAACAACTGTGAAGGCACCGGATAAAGATTTTAACACTTCTGAAGTCGAGCGTTTCCGTGCACTGCAAAAATCATGTGATTTTGGCCAGACAATAAGAAAAATCTGTTGAAATTTGAACGCAAAGGGCATAAACGATTGGGTTGGTTTGGAAAATTCAAAACAGGCTTTTTTTTTCATGAAACTATACTATGAATTTTCCTTCTTTTAATTAGCCTACACGAAGGTACAAAGTTAAAGTCTCACGCTACCAATTCCGTGGAACCATACGTTTAAAATAACATAAAACACTTAGAGAACAGCCAAAATACTTAGTACTTATGTTCATTTGAAAAAGGTTTCTCCAGTTCCTATTGAAATAAATTACAGTAATTCTGACAAATAAATAAACGTGAGACATTACACTAAAAATTCGTACCAGAAATAAAAGTATAAATGAAACAAAAATTATGGGCACATCTTACCCCTAAAGTGACTAATATGGCTGATTGTCTGGCTTGGTGCAAATGTGTAACTTTGAACTCATGCGCTTGGAATGTCGAAAGAGAAAATTCTCTTTCTAACAAGTGAATACACCCATCCGAATCTCCTAAAATGATGTGGCCTCTTCCACTCGCCCAAGCTGTTATTGTAGTATCCTAAATTGAAAAAATAACGTAAAAAATTTTCAAGCGGACAAAAAAAGCTAACTCACTAAAAAATAAACAAAATACTTACTTTAAACAGTTGGGCTAATGCTTTATTATCGACATTTCTAACCACGTCGAAGAAGTTAAATCTTCGCCACTGTGAAACAATTACATACAACAATTAAGCCCCAAGTTTTCATAAAAATATGATTTTTGTTGTAATGGAGAAAACGTATGCTCACCTGAAAGAAAGACATTCTCAATCACTGCATAATCTCTGCGCGAAAATCTAAAAGCCCATGAAACGACAAAAACTTTGTTTTTATTGTTTGCTTTTATATCCAGAGGCGTGGCTTCATACTTAGCACCGCCTGTTATTATTTCCAACGTTATTTTCAGCGGTTGTCGCTGTGTATTGTGCTGAAATCATGTCAAATATTTGTTTAAATTTGCCCAAAGAATGGATTACGTTACAGGGTCCACCAGATGTACAGATACAAACCACTATGACTTATCCATGTCCACCAATTTTTGTAGAAAACTCAGAAACGGATGGTCAACTGCACCCAAAAGTGGCTTGTTTTGGCCAACCCGCGTGGTTGGGTAGCTGTTTGGATTACCATTCAACCATGCTCTTCCCTGCTTTGCCTGCCAACAGCAAAGCATGTACAACTGGTAAGTTAAAAGCTCCTCAAATATTTTATATTTATAAAAAAAAAAAATCTGACCAATAAGATCTACTATGCTCTCCCATCCTGGCTACTAGCCGTTTCCGGAAACTTATTGGACGAACTAATATCAAGATATCCAGCTTTGATTTTTTTTAACGTCTTTCAGAATCCGAGGCGCAAGATATTTTGAAGCAACCCTTGGAAGATGGAGCTCGGTATGAAACTTTAATGGAACTTTCCACACGTCCACTTACTAAAATGAAAAGTACTTTCAATCAATCATATTTTTAATTTAGTTAAAACCCCTTTGTTTTTTTTTGCATTATTATCCTTGCTCTTGTTGTTTATTAGGTGAAGAAATTGATGAGCTAATTAACGCCGCACATCTTCAAAGTAAGGATTTTATGCCTCAAAAACTGCACTTCGTCAGCGAAGTGGTCGAGACTTTTCAAGACAAGACATTTGTTACAGGCGTAAGAACTTTTAGAACTTTTCTTCTGTATTTGCAATAAATAGTGACTTTCCTAGAGTGTAAATTGGTTACATAGTGGAAGTAATCTAACTGCTATCCGTGAAAACGAAGGCACGGTTCTAATTTACCCTGGAGGAGAAAAACTCAATATTCTTAGTAAGTCTAGTTTTTTTTTTTTGCGTGAGAACTGCATGTTTCGTTGAGACCTTTGGTTTTAGTTGTATTTTTAAGCTATCCGGTTTTATTATTATTACAGATGCTTGTAGAGACGTGCCTACAAATGAAGCCGCCTTCGACTCTCAGGAACTTAGAGGCGGAATGATCTATCAGATAGCCACTCCTGATTCCATCTTAGATAGTTCGCCTAGTGAAAACGCCAATCTATTTTTGGTTCGGCAGCTGAAACGACTCTCGTTATGGCGATATGGGAATCCATTAGAACGGGTGTGCGTGTTGCCCAGCGTTTCTGAAGATGCCCGTTTAGTCCACGCTGCCCTCAATCCGGTCATAAAAGGAGACTACGCCGTAACCAACGAGGAAGGCACTCTGCTCCATGGGTCGGCCAGCGACCGCATGACACCCGTAGCTTTTAAAAATGTCGTAACCGCCGATCAACCCTGGTCGCAGGTACATTTATTTTAATTGTTATTTTAGTACAGCCAGAGTGAGTATTTATTCATTGGTGACTTACACTGAAACTACGTAATATTGCAGTACATAATGGGTTTGATCTTTTCTCATTTTTGCAGGTACATTTCGGTGCACACCCGCGGACTGTTTACGTTGCCCAACAAAGCAGAATCGATCTCGTGGACTTGAGAACCAAATTCAAGCCTTTATTAATTGCAGATGTCAAAGACGGACAAGTTGTCTCTTCTATGCATGCTGAAAAGAATTTCACCTACTATGGTTCCGCCAAACATTTGTACCTGTACGACTACCGATTTCCACGGCTGCCTGTGCTCAAGTCAAGGCATTTCCTGACTTTGCCGCCGGAGAGTATGAGTGTAGCAAACAACTTCGTAGTTATGTACAGCCGAAAGGGCTATGGCTGTTACACGTACTTGGATTGGGAACATTCTCAATGCAAGCGTTTGCCCAAATATACTCAAATGTACAAAGTGTGTCCCAAACAGGACGATTTGTACACCTCGCCTAACGCGCAGCCGTCAATATTGCTGCCGTCTTTCGCACAGTCTTTGCAAGAATTCAAAAATCGGGCGCACTGTGTCGATCCGGTAGTGCAAAACCGTTTATCAGTTAGTGTAACGGGGTTAGCAACTTTACCAACAGCAGATGGCGTTGACATATTCGTGAGTAACGCCGCGGGCGATGTGTGGATGCAGAGAACTACGAAAGAGATAACTAGTTATCCTTGGGATAAGTTACGAAATTGGGAGGCAGAAGTTGCGAAGTTGAGAATGCAAAAACCTTGGAACGCTACAAACATCCTTGAAGTTCACGATCTAAAAGAAATGTTAGTTAATACTGAAGTACCCCTTGTACCCTGCGATCCCACGCCCATGAAAGAATACGTATTTCCAAAAGAGTACCAGAAAATGAAAGAAGCAATTGAGAATAATGCGTATGATGATAAAGCTACGAAATTGATACAAGAATTGTGGGAAGGTAAATCGCTCCATGGACCGATCCAAGCTTCAACGCCAGCACCAGAGTCCGAAACGGACAATGAAGACACTCTTACTGTGCACCCAATTAATAAAACGTATTCGAAGCTATCCAACCAATCGGCGCTCTCCAATTCTGAGTACGATACATTAGTGCCAGGATCAGAAACATTAGATCAAAGTGAGTTATCGCAGTCAATTCCATCTTCACAGCAAGATTTGTTTTCCCAATCAGTTCTACCTTCTCAGACCTCCCAGTCACAAACTGTCACTCCCAGCGTTAGGAAAACACCCCGAAGGAGAGTGGTTGCTGGATTTTAATACTTTGTTTTATTTTATGTGCTTCTTGTAAGCAGTCAATATAAATAATCGTGTATCACATATCGTGAGAATCTTGTGTTGTACAACGAGTATTCATAAGCCTGGAAAGTTCCGACAGACCGGCGCAAATACACTGACATCAGGGTTTTAAGTAGTAAAAAAGTTTTAAGTAGTAAAAAAGTCTTACCTCTAACACGAGAACCGGTAATGGTGATATAAGTTTTACTCCCCGCGGGAAGTATTTACGTAGTAATTTGATCATAATGATGGAGCTGTTATCAATAGCGGTAAAGTTGGCGAGTAAAATTCCCGTACGCTAGAAATAACAAGCATGGAACTTTGTAAAGGTATGGGGGCACCAATAGTGCACTAATTGCTGCCATGTGCGCGAAATGCTGACGGGGTTCGCACAATTCATGTTTGTAGTTTCTGTTGCGTCACTCTTACTTTCTTGCTTTTACTGTTCGATTTGTTTTGACGTGTTTTGTAGCTTCGCTTTAATTGTTTAAGTTGTATCCAATTGCATTTCTTATACCATTGCCTTCACCATGGGAGTTGATTTAGATTTGTTTGTTTGATGCATTATCCTTTCTTAAATTTATTGTAAAAATTTTTTATGTTTATTATTACAAACCCTGGCAAGTTGCTGCCAATCTTTGCAGTCGAGTTCCCCACGCACAGTTGTTTTAAATTAATTTTAATAAGTTTACGGACGGCATTGACGATATGTCGCCGTCTTCGGCAGTCCAGCGTGCGCGGATGCATATTACAGCTATATCGGTATAGTTGGCGAAAGAAGCCTTCGGGCCCGAGCAAGCGTGGCTCACTCGATCACGTTGTCTCCCACATGCCCGTATGTCGTCTTGGCGACACCACACACCACTATGCGACTGAAGAATAAAAAGCAAAGACAACCGATGCATTACAGGCTGCAGCAAATTGGCAAGTGGCAGTGGTGGATCTTCACGAGGACGCAAGCCAGCGCCACGTGTTGTAACTTCGTTATCTACTCACTTAAGGTTATTTGTCGGAAAGCTACAGTACGCGTGACACGACTGCCTTGTCATGACGAGTTATTGTTATCTCATGTGATGGCAGGGTTGGGAGATATGAAGCTTGATATTAGCTTATATGGATAACAAGTAGGTGATCGGAGTCAGTTCGCAACGTTGTTAGGTACAACAATGGCAGCTCGGTCTGTTCTAGTTACGGGAGCTAATCGAGGTATTGGGCTCGAATTCATACGCCAGTTAGCGAAAAGTACCTCCGAAGTTGTTATTGGAACCTGCCGCTCCCCCAAGGATGCTAAAGTACTCATCTAATCTTAAACGACTACCCTGATTTCTTTCGAACTTTTAGGAATTAAATGAACTTGCCGCTCAAAATCAAAATGTTCACGTTGTTGAGCTCGGTATTTTGTACAATTGCTTTACTTAAACACAATGTAAAATGTTGCATCTTCAGATTTGGGCAATTTCGCGTCCTTTAACTCGTTCGCTGAAAAGATCGGACAACTAGTCGGGCCGAAAGGTCTCAATCTGATTATAAACAATGCTGGTATCCTTATCAAGACACCGACGTTGGAGAGCATGACTCCGGATAAGTTTATTGACAATTTCTCGACGAACACTGTTGCGCCGTTAATGCTAATCAAAGCAAGTTTTTCGTTGTCAGATTTTTGTATTTGAATGCAAATTTCAACACAAGTCTTTAGGAATTATTGCCACTGTTCAAGCAAGCTTCCTCGCTTGTTAACGAACCGGAATTATCTGTAAAACGCGCAGCGGTTATTAACATAAGCTCTGATGTGGCGTCTATGACCATCTGCCCTACAATTATGAAGTTCCTTCAATCCAAAGACCTGTATTCTTTACCGTACAATTTAAGCAAAGTAAGAAGTAAAAATACCTTTTACTTCTAAAGGTAATATTTGAATCGATTTAGGCATCTTTAAATATGCTCACCAGGTGCTTAGCTATTGAATTCCAATTAGATGGAATTTTAGTAGCTGCCATACATCCAGGATGGGTAAGTTTTACCTTACTGGCCATTAGGGACGTAAAACACTACCGTAATCACGTGCATTGTAGGTTCAAACAGACATGGGGAGTTACGAAGCTGCTTTAACTCCCGAACAAAGTGTTTGCGCCATTCTAGAGTCCATCTCGAAATACAGTACCGCAAGCAGCGGCGGATATTTCGGTTGCGATGGGAAACACTTGCCGTGGTAATTTTGGAAAAATCAGTTTAAATTGTAACTGTAGCTATCTATAACGACATCAAAGCTGAACTTTCGAATTTTGTTAAATTCATTTTATGTATTTTGATGTTCCAAAACTGTCAAAGGTCCTCGTTTAATATGTGAACATTTTGCATGTTAGGCAACTGAATAAAAGGAGAAATAATTGCGATAAAAATAACAATTATGAATAGCAAGCTATCTAAAAGCGTTTTTATTCGCTTTTATCGGCGCTTATGTTCGTTCAAATGTGAAGTCCGTTCTAAAACAGCCGCACAAGAATAGCCAACATTACACCTATCTGTAGAGTACTTCAGTGCTCTGTATAATGCATTCATGTCGGAAAACAAGCAGGGCAGTTTTCTCAGACGCATGACATGTTACTGGTACATGTTGGGTACTGAAAAATGCAACAAAAGGGCAACGGGCATAGGTCAATCCTGATCCCCAGAAATAATAATAATAATAATTCAAAATGCGGCAAAAAATTTCGGTGGAAAATTTTTCTTTTTCATTATTACACTATTTTTGTAAAGTTAAAGAAGAAGTTTTACAGTGATTACTAATTTTGAACGTCGTGCAAAAATTAGATCTATGGTCTACTACAAATTGTAAGTAAAGTGACATCGAGAAAATTTGTAGGCGTTTGAATTCATAAGTTGCAACAATTTCAACCTCACTTTATCTAATTAACTCATTTCTTAAAAGCTTAAATCTTTTTGCTGTTCAAGTTATCACTTAAAGTCTCGACTTCTTCATTCTTTTTAAGTAAAGTCAAAGTAATTTTACTCATTTTCTCTCGAAAGTGAGGCAAAATTATAATCTTCGTAAAAAAACGGGATACCCAGAAAATATCGAAAAGCGATCACCCTGTCACACTATTAGTAATTTTGATAGTATGTTTGACATCCCACCCACCCACCCTCGTACCTAAGGGGTATAGTGGTTCAACCCGAAATGTTAAAACTTTATAATGCATAGACGACTACAAAGTGTAACAGAAATTGTACACATTCCTTCCAACACCCCAACCAAAATCTTGGGTACCACACTGGCTCTCACTGTAATTTACGAAAAAAAAGAACTCCCTTATACCTACAGGCCTACATTTGAGCAACACTAAATTGCAGCGTTTCTTCCTTGAGCAGCTGAAACGGGTAGAGGCAAGCAATCGTATCCTCCAATTCAAGACCAACGTTTGGATTTCGCACTCAAGTAGGCAAAAAGGTACCAGTAGGCGAGCGTGACCCACAGAAAAAATATAGATATAAACAAACAAGAGTTTCTCGAAACTGTCACGTTCTCGTGAACTTGGCACTCTAGCCGTCTTTTTCGTCATTCTTGTTACCCATTATTTAGAAGCTGTGTTAGTGGTGTAGTTGTCGCTTACATTAGGTCCGAGTCTAACTTAACTACCGTAGGTTTGTCCGATTTATCATCCCTTGGGCACTGGTTTTCTTTTTTTTTTTTTCTTTTTTTTTTGTTTTGTTTTGTTTGTCTAGGACCAAGCAATGTTTAGTTAGTCACTTGTATTTTTATATAGTAGACACTACTGGTAGTCATCTAATTCTGTTGATGTAATAATATCGTTGATGTAATGATATTTGTAAATGTCGTTTCGTTAGAACAATGGTTTACGGAAATGTTTTGGTAACTGGTTCTAATCGTGGTATCGGCTTTTACCTCGTGAAAGAGCTGTCATCGGTCCCCGAAGTCCAGTTGGTATTAGCTGCTTGCCGATCACCTGACGACGCCAAAGATCTTCAGCAGTTGGCCAAAGAGAACACCAAAGTGCAAGTCCTGCAACTTGGTAATAATTCTTTCGCTTTTACATTTCGTTTCCTGTGTCTTTTGCCTGTAATTTCTATTAGCATTTTGTTTCGTATAGATGTTTCCAGTCCAGAGTCGATCAAACAGGCTGTGGAGGCAGTGCAAGTCAAAGTTGGCGAAAAAGGCCTTAATTTACTTATCAATAACGCTGGAATTCTACGTCACGCACCCTCGCTTAAAGAGCTCACTGCTGAACAAATGATTGAAAACTACGCTACTAATACTGTTGCTCCTCTCCTGCTAGTTCAGGTGTTTTTTCTCGCACTTATGAAGCAAATTATATAGTGTCGAGATATTTAGCAATGCTTCACGCATTGTTTACATATTTAGGCCCTACTATCGTTGCTGGAGAAAGCAGCTGCTTTGAAAGCCACTACTGACTCGGAAGGCAAGAACGCAGTAGTCGTGAACATTAGTTCCGATTTCGGTTCTTTGACCCTACTTCCTCAAAACTGTAGGAGTGCACTAGACAGACTCGGCAACGTTTTGCCATACAATTGCAGCAAGGTATTTTTAATAAGTTATAAGTAAATAAATATAAATGGTATGTTAAAATAAAATTCCTGGGACTCAAAATCAGACCTCTGTTTAATTATGACAGGCCGCTCTTAACATGGTGACACGATGGTTAGCAATAGAAAAACCTGAAATCTTCACCGTTAGTATTCATCCAGGCTGGGTAAGCTACAATTTTAAAAATACGCAATTTTCTGTGTCTTACTTTTTAATACTTTTCTGTTAAGGTCATAACCGATATGGGCGGTCCAAATGCTCACTTGACCGGCGAACAAAGCGCGAGTTCTATTGTCAAGACCATAAAAAATTTGAAGATGGAACATAACGGAAGTTACGTGAACTGGGAGGGTGAAACTCTGCCTTGGTGAATGAAAATCAGCTATGCAGCTACGCATTAAAAAGAAAAGTTTACTAGTTTTCAAAAATACTTCAGTTAGAGAATTGATGTTTCTTGGTAAAGGTTTGCTTGTTAGATTCGTTTAGCCGATACCCCATGAAGTGATGCACCTGCGTCAGATTTGGGAAGCAAATGAGCTACACTGCTGTGTTTATACCTATTGATACAGCAATCATATTTGGGTTTGATTTTGAATAAAAACATAAAAATTTTTAGATATAGTTTTCGCGTTTAATGTTTTCACAAAAGCACCTTATCCGCTTCGATATCATGGTGCATGCAGGTATAGTATAATGCATCCCGCGTATCTGGATAGGCCCGGGACTGGACAGACGGTATTCAAATGAGCAGAGTGCTCAAAAATAAGAAGTTGTGCACAGCATTTTTCTTTTGTTTTGTGTTTGCTTCACTCTTTTAACGTCGCGACTTAACATAAACTTGGCTAATTCGTGTAATTGGTAGTATGGCGAAAGGTTATGGTGGAGGGTTTTCGCTTTCTTTGGGCATATGACTTTTCAAACGTTTTCCAGGAAAATTGTGTCTTCTGTTGTCAAAGATTATTGCCGAATATTCGTATTCACATTAGATGAAATCATTCACCATTATAAGATATACAGCCGGGCTTTATTTTATAAAGCGAACTATTTAATAATCCATTATTCAATAAAAACAAGTAGCTTTACCATGCACTTAAATGGGCTTGAAGTGTGACCGTCAACTTTTAAGTTAATTGTACGGAATATTAAGATAACCGCTATTCAATTAATTAGAGACCACTGTAGAACTAAATTTCAGCCAAATCTTATAATTATCAGAATTAAAAAAAGGGTTAAATATGATCATCAAAAATGCAGCTCATCGATAAGTAACTATTCCACACGCGAACCGTCAACACACACCAAAAATCTTGACAGTTCCAAACTAGTAACTTCCGTTCAAAATTGCATCAGTTTCGAAAGCACGGATTTCTCAACTATTGGATATGCACGCTGACACGTGTATTTCAACTCCGTCAAGCAGAGGTTAAAGAGTAAAGTTTTCCGATGCGAACGTTCCGAGACCATTTCCTGTTTTCTAGCCTGTGTTTAACATCTCCCTATTGACCGCAAATGTACGTTTATTTAAACCCATACGACAAAAATACAAATACATCATCTATAATAACTATTTACTTCAACTGCTAAAAATTGTAAGTCTTGCAAAATTGCAGCCGTTTTCTGTATTAAATATAAAAAAAAATCTATTTTGCTTTCTGTAAATGCCTATCCCGCTATGAACGAACAGAAACAACAAATCACGCGATACATCCTTGTTCTTAATCTGTTAATTAAATATTCGTTTAATCCCGAACAAAGACTTGCATGTGGTGCATTGTTCAGTTATCGTTCACAGTGCACTACTGTCAACGTGTGAACACTTTTTGTGTCAATCGTAAGAAAAAGATTACAGTTGAATAGGAGGATTATTACCTGAAAGGCGACGAATAAAGGGGAAAAAATGGTTGTCTAACTTGTAAAAAAAAAATTGAAAGGCTCTTTACTAGGAAACACATTTGCCGACTTTTATGTAAAGGACAAAAAAGTTAATCTTCTAAACCACGAATCGAACAGTAATATTTTTCGATAAAACGCTCGGTGAATATTACAAAAATGAGGCGGCGTACTGCGGCACGTATGTGAGATCACATTACGAATGTTATCGCTACAATTCGTACGAATGAGGAGCGTGTAGCCCTCGGGCTACGTGACGCAAATCATCTTCAATAGTCTTCAACAGGAATAACTTGTTTCTCTGGACCCCTAAACCGTATATAAGTTAAGGTAGAACTCCTGCTCTTCACTAGTGTCTCAGCAAAAAGATCAACACTAGACAAGTTCCCGAAAATGTTCCGCTTCTTCCTTTTAATCACTTTACTGGCTGCTGCCGTTAGTGGCTGCGTTGTAAGAACTTACACACTTAAGTTTTTCGCTAAACAGTGCTACGACGTTAACACTGGTCTATTCTAGGATGGTGACTCGGTTGTGGTGACCGAAACCCGCACTGTCACCACCACTACCAGGGGATCCGGTGGAGTGGCGTTGGCGGGAGCCTCCAGCGCTTTGCTTAGCGGACGCGACCGTCAATTGATTTCCGAAACCTGGGCCAAGGCAAAGAACGACGGCGACATCGCTCCCAAAACCTTCTTGAAACTCTTCAAGATCCATCCTCAATACCAAAAATTGTTCGCCGCCTTCGCTAACGTTCCTCAGGACCAACTGGCTGGAAATGGCGACTTCTTGGCTCAAGCCTACACGGTCATGGCCGGTCTCGACGTTGTTATCCAATCTTTGGGCAGCGATGCTCTCTTACTCCAGCGTTTGACTGAACTTGGCACTTCTCACTTCGCTCGCAATGTTAAAGCCATCCAATTCCAAGTACGTGCGTACAGAAGTACACTGTAATATACCTACGAGTAGATTTGCAACTGTCCATGCACTCTATGTTTGTAAAGGAACTCAGTCGCGTTCTGGTCAGCGTATTAGACGAAGAAGTCAAATTGTCGTCCGAAGCTCGCGATGCGTGGACCCGTGGCCTGCAGGCTTTGGTTGACATCGTCGCCAAGAACCTGAGGTAATGGACGATTCTTGCCTTTTTTTCTACATTAAAGGTAATAAAAAATCATTTGATTGGTAGGGAGCCATCTCAAGTTGCTGACCCCATCACCGGTCTTACTTCCGCTTTGAAGAAGGCCGTACAAGCTGCATGGGCTGGTGTCCGTGATCAGCGCTCGGCCATTGCTGTTGAAACTTTCCAGAAGCTCTTCGCCGCTAATCCTCAATACCAGAAGGCCTTCTCCAAGTTTGCTGACGTCCCTGCTGGTGCTCTGCCTAGCAATGCTGCCTTCAAAGAACAAGCTGATTTAGTTATCAACCGCGTTGACACCATCATCTCCAACTTGGATAACCGCCTTGTCCTTTTGGGTAACTTGAGATACATGGGATACTCCCATGCTCCACGAGCGATTACTCGTCAGCACTTCGAGGTAATATAAACTTTTGTTAACGTTTTTTTTTTTATTAGCACGTATTCATTCTTTTTAATTACAGAACTTTTCTGAGGCTTTACTGAGTGTCTTGGAGGCCCGTGGAGTTTCTGCTGATGCTCGCAGCTCTCTTGATCAGGGTTTGACCATCTTGATCAACCAAATCGCCAAGAACTTGAATTAAATCTAACCGCGCTTTTGATACCTGGTCTTCGCTCAACGGTCGACGACGCCTTTATATTTTTTTACAAAAAAAAAAAACATGCCCTAGGTATTTAGTAGTCCCTGCCCCTAAAAAAAGCGAAAAACAAAATAACTAAAAAAAAATACACTAATCTTCATTGAAACGTTTTGTTTACTTGTGAACTTTCATGTCTTTGAAATAGTCATGAAGCGCAGGATAAGTTGTCGATATCTGCAAGAAGGTCAAAATAAGCTTATCCTTCATGCTTCATTACAAGAAATGAATGGAACGGGGGGGCTTCGTCACGAGCCAGGCAAATTCAATTCACTGGAAGTAAAGTCGAGCTGAATATAATTAATTTCCATTTGAATTTGAATTAGATTTATAATGCTTAGAAGCTTAAACCGAATTCCATCGAAGTGAGTTTTAGCTGTGTGATAGGAAACATCGTTTCAAAAATCTGAAGCAGCATCGTATTCAAAAAATGGATCTATATGTTGTGTGCACCAAACGCGTAACGCGTAATCAAGCATTTCGCAGAGGAAAGTATCTTTACGCTCTTGGCTCATTTGAGATTTTAAATGACTTATCTTTGTTGAGTTTTTCTTCCAAGATTTCTGGTTTTTCACTTTCAAAGGTTCGCAACTCGTTACCACGCTAATTAACTTGATGCGAGAAAAGAAACTCCTAGGACTGAGTCATTTGGATTGAGTCTTCTTGTGACTATGTATTTAGAGTAATTGGATTTGATAGAGCCTTAATTCAAAACGGGCTAACACTCGCATCGAAACGCTGTTCAGTAAATGAACCCCTACTTTTGATTCCAAATCATTAAGATTTTTTTTCTAGACTACTCTTAATGGGCCTTGACCTATTTTTTCACAAAGCATCACTACGGAAGTCTATCACTATGCTTTTTCTCACTAGTTGAATCTCAAGAAACTATTTTTGCAAGAAACAAACTGTTCGGATTCCACGCTTTTGCATTGTGCAGCAAGACCTTGATTTTCAAGAACTTAGCCTTACTTCCTGTTTCTTGGTCAGTAGTTTTGGCCTAGAAGGACTTTGCGTACCTAATCCAACCAGCGGTTAATCGGGTCAAAGCTCAGGTCGTTGCAAACGACTCCGAAAGCTGTACGTTAAAAGGCACCCAAGTCTCTGAATACGGGATAGTTCTCCTTCTGGAAAACTTAACGAAGTTAGAATTGCTGGAGTGTTTCGTTTCAATCCCATCTATCGCACAGAAACACAGGTAACAAAAGACGAGCAAAATAAAATGTAAAAAATTACAGAAGCGTAAAAATAAATCTATGTAACAAAGAACATGTATATTTATTTAATCGAAATACTGTAAGAAAGAAACCAGCTAAACAATACGAGGCGCAACAAGTTAAGTTGAAGCCTAATACCTATTAAAGAAAATCAACAAATAAAAATACCGAAATAAATAGAAATAAACATCTAAACATAAATCACATCAACCTTTGACTTTCTGTGTCAGAGCTTAGTGGGCGGCTAAAGGGCTTTTAAACAAGTAAATATTATAATAAAAAAAAATAATTAAGTCTGACTCATTTCTTCGCGTCCTTGCTTTAATGTGGGGAGGTGTTGACAGCTGGAAAAAAATGCAACTCCATAAATTATTAGATTTATGTTACGCTGAACAATTCGTTACTATAGATTTTCTATGCTACCCGCGGAGTCTCGGTTTACCGGTCAGGGCGTATCCCTTTGTGACAAAAGTTTCGTTGTTTTGTTGCAGTCCGATTGTAAGAGACGAAGACTTGTTAGCCCTGCTCCATTTACGGCATCTCAGTGAACTAGAGATCGACGGTGGCCCTGAAACAAATATATATCGTTTTTAAACGGAATTTTGAAAAGTTTAGAAAAGTGACAGTATCTAAGCTGCGACTTGTCGAGATTTAGTTGATTAACCTCGAAGTAATTGCGTATTTCTGCAAAAAAACTGAAACTTGTCCATTTCATAAATAATACTTATGTACCAACGTGGCCCAGTAATGTTTGAATCCCAGTTGTTGGTTAACGCGGTGTTAAAGGATGTTTTGAGTTTGACGCATAAAATTATTGAAGAACTATCACAAAACAATCGATTGTGTTACTTTTTAGTTTTGGAGTTTTGCAATAATATCTGTTGACGCTAGAAAACCAATTAAAGAATCGAAGCTATGGAATCGGGCAACAATTATCGAAGAGGATTTTCAGTGTTTGAGAGGTTGGTCTGAGCGAGAGAATTGGTATTTCGCAATACATTGGACGCAAAAGTAGACGATTAATTGATTGTATCTCTAATTTTCTATTACTTTGAGTTATTCAAACAATGCTTTCCAAATTTGAATATTTAGATATTTGAGTTTTATTCGTGACAAGTCACATAATTAGATGATTTTTTCCTTTTGTTCTGTTTGACATACAAAACGGTAAAATAAAATTTCAGAAAAAAAGTAAAAACGGGTACAGTCCGCGGATACGTGGCAGTGCTGCAAGCTGTCCTTGGTTTCCGCTGCCTTAACAACAATGCCTAGGTATGCATGTACCATCTAACGGGCTCTCAGCCTTAGCGTTTTTTTTTCTTACAGTACTATACAAGTATTAAACAGGAAAATAATTTAGGAAAGCATACTGTGCACAAAAGAAATATATTCGGAAAAAACGCTTACACAAGCTAAATTATTCCAGCGAAAGCCCTTAACCATAGTTTTTTTTTTCGTGGAACCATTTGAAATCGATATCCAATGCTGACACCCATTTTTATACCACTAGTAATAAAAAGTAACTAATACAGAAATTTTTTAAAAAAGAAAAAAATCTAATTTATTTACAGTTTTTTCTACACTTTTATTTTACCATGAATCTATTTTCACTTTTACCTATAGTACTTTGTACGACAGGCTTGTACACTCCTAATCGCTCTTTCATTGCTATCGATATCGATAGTTCAAAGAAACCCCACCTTGTGTGTAATCTTGTGCTTTTAACTATTGACCCGCGTTGTGACGCTATTAACCCAGGAACGCCCTATCTCTGAATGTTCTGAAAACAACCTGGTGAATGTTGCACCATAGATCGATAGCTAGACTCAATCGTATTAGCTTCGAAAATAGTGTCAGTATAAATTTGTACCGTAAACTGAACTTAATGCCTCAGCTTAAACCAGTGAAATCGTTAGAAGGATTGTGCCTAGAAAACGTAGTTCAAAATTTGGATTCATATTGGTGTAAACATTTTGTCGACACTTTCCATGACCAAGGAACTTACCTTTACGTGCTTGGTCCCTTCGAATTCATATGTGAGGACAACTCTTGGGTTTAAATCAGTAACTTAATGTCTTATTTCTTCCTTAGCCTCTAAACTTGTCGTGAGTTTAATTCGTTTATTACGAGATAAAAAACTACTCCGACGGCATCACTTAGATATACTACTGGTCTCACATTTGGACCACTTAGACCTTTCAAGAGATCAAACACTAGTCGGGAACGCGCTTTCATTTGCTTCCAAACGATGCTCAGTAAGTTCTTTTTTTTTTTCTTACGAAAATTTCAATTCTTTTGTTACAATTTAATTATTGTAGGTCAGTCTCAAGTCTTTAGACCTGTCCTATTGTCAAAAAATCCCCACGAAAGTCTACCAAGAATGTATTCCATGCCTAACAAAGCTACAAAAGCTGTCTCTACGTGGGACTAACGCTTCCGATTCCACACTATTCATCTTAGGCGCCTATTGTCCTGATTTGCAAGAACTTGATCTCAACTCCTGTTCCTCAGTCAGTGATTTGGGTCTTAAAGGGCTCTGCGTAGCTGAAGATGACTTGGGAAATCCCAGTGAACGTCTAGGTCAATGTCGGAAGTTGCGAAAATTGCTCTTATTTGGTACTAAGGTGTCCGAAGAAGGTCTTAACGTCGCGCTAACAAACTTGCTTGAGTTAAGAATTTTAGAATGCTCGTTTTCCGTCACGGCGATTGCCAACAAACACAGGTTGATTTACTTTTACTATATATTAAATGAATGTGTGTTTTTGTTACTATATTTCTTTTATATTGTTAGGTTGGCTTGGGAACGAGGACAAAACATTTCAGAGTACAAATTAATCGATTTGTACTACGACCATCAATTTGCAGGGGTTTATAGTCCGTTAAGTCTGTCTGTGGCTATAGGGGTTTGTCCTATGGTCGTGAAAGTCTCGTTGCTGTGTGCACCTAGCGTAACGGATGAGGATTTATTAGCTTTGCTTCATTTGCGCCATCTCCGAGAATTACAGATCGGAGGTGGTGACGATACGCGCGTTTCTTTCGCCAACGGTATTTTACCCGTTTTGCAAGCGCATCCGCACTTGCAAGCTTTGCAGATTGTTGAAATTCCTTACGTTAATATCGAAGTGATCGCGCATATCGCTAAAGAGCTGTCCATGCTGCACATAATTAGCAATGAAAACTATAGCGTCACGTGGCCCGAAGGTTTGAGCAAACCGAAGGTCATCGCGCCCTTGCCTTTGAAACACTTGAATGTTGTGTGTATGACAAACCGCTTTATGGATAGTGACATACCCAAGGGGCATTTAAAGTATTTGCTAGGATCTCCTCGATTGGTATACGTGTATCTAAGGGAAATTTGTAGCTTAACGGACTCAGTTTTGAGCGACATTCTGAAAACGAATCGATTGGATTATTTAGAGCATCTGGAGATGGAGTATTGCAATAATCTAAGTGTGGAAGGGATTATGATACTTTTGGAGTTGAAAAACCCTTTGCAAGCGTTGAAACTTTGGAATTGCAAAAATATCACGCGCAGGGATTTCGATGTATTGAAAAGTTTCGTTCGCAAGCGCAAGTGGCAGCTGAACGTCGAGTGGATGTAAATGAACAAATTTTTCTTGCTATTTTGTGGGCTTGACATTTAAAAAAGTTTTCAAATTTAAAGTATTAAAAAATTACAAAGAGACAAAACGTGTATAGGTTGGAAGGGAGGATATGAAACGCAGGAGTGGAGTGGATTCCACCGGGTTTACCAAGGGACAGGTTGGCAGTTCTCGTCATAGAATCCACCATGATGGGAGGAGTCAAAGCGCTTTATCGTGGCCAGATTTAACGCAATGGCTTCCGGTACTGGCAGTGTGGCCATTTCTCCACCCCCGTCAGTCTGGACCCATCCCGGGTGAAGAGAAACAACCAAGATTTTCGAAGGGATTAAGTCGAAGGATAAACACTTGGTGACCATGTTTAAACCCGCCTGTTGATTTTTGAGAAACGTGATAATAAATTTACTTTAAAGAGAAATACACAATTTCACCTTTGAGCAGTTGTAAGCGAGGTGTTCGCCTAAGAAGGCATAGTCTCGGCGAATGTCGTGCGCCAGTTGCATTGAACCGGAATCAGAGCTAATGTTGATGATGGCAGCTCGTTTAACGCTGAACTCTGGCTCCGAATCCGTAGCTGCTGCCTTCTTAATCAGTGGAAGCAAGGCCTAGAATGTATATTTAAGGTTACTCTAGATTTTCAGAAATAACATCTGAAGAAATTGATGGGTTTCATTTTATTTTATTTAGATGACGCAACGCAGTAGAACTATAAAAGCGTGCGAACATACTGTGAATTTGAAACGCGGTTTACTACCCATGGCGGCTGCGAACTAGTCTAGCTTACGTATATGTGTGAAATTTTCGCTGACTCAAGTGTCCGAGGGTAAGTCAGAGTCGAGGTAAATTTGAACAAGCTTACCAGTAAGCTAAGCTAGTTCCACGACCGGCCTAGGTAGGGGTTGCAGCTTGAAAGTCACAGCGTGTACGTGCACCATAGTCGCCATGCAGAAGACAATACGTGCAATTTATTGCCGACGTGGGAAACATGGTCGTACCCAGGATTTTGGTTCGGGGGGAGGGGGGGGGGGTGTCCATGTGCAATCTTTTGGACACTTTATTGTCACCTATGTTTTCCATTATGAAGTTAACATTTCGGTGGTGGTGGTGGTGGTGGTGTGGGTTGAATCCCAATAACCCCCTTGGGTACAGGGGTAGTGGGAAGACATGCGGTAAAAACTATCTCGAAATTCTCGCGTATTATGTTAATTTAAACGAAACCTAAACGTGCGAAGGCGTTCCAAATCCTACCATGTGATAAGCTGACATACGAATAAAAGTTGCTATTATTAATAAATCTGGACACAAAGTAAAATATGTGAAACACATAACATTCGATCTCATTCGCATAAAATTAATGTAATCCTACGAATATTCACTCAAAGCTTTCAGTTCTATTTCAGATTTTATTTTTTTTTTCTAAACCGTTGTTTAATTTTAGCCATGTGTGTTCTGAATTGATATTTAAGCGTACTACGGATTTTCATTATGGGTGCAGACACAGGCTTGTGCCTCATGTCGGAACCCTAGCTTAGATGTGTGTAGTGAAACACAGGATTTGTAGAATATGTGTAAAAGGGCTGAGCGTTTTAAGCATGGTTTGATTAAATGGAACATAGATTAAGTAAAACGTATTATCAGCATCGAGACTATCGGTCAGGATATTTAATGATCAGTTACCTTTGACAGCATGAGTGGTCCTACGCAGTTAATATTATAGTTCTTGGTTACTAAGTCAGGCGTGAGGTCATCAAATGTAGGAACGTCCAAAACGACGCCTGCATTGTTAATCAACACGTTGAGCCCTTTATCTCCAACCAGCTCAGAAACCTTGGCCGCCAGTGGAGCGTAAGCCTCATAATCTTCCACGTCTTAAGGTTAGAAAAGAAAAGTTTGATTGGTTTATTTCTTATAAAGCATTTTTTACGTTCACTGAATTCAAATTTCGTGAAACTAATCATAAACCATTTAATCGTGAATCACGTTTAAATAACTAAATAACAAGAATTTAAATGTTAAATCAAAATAGTCAAAGAATACCGAATGGAAATTGGAAAGTTTTCTAACCAAATTTTAGGATGTGGACATTAGGATTATTGGCAGCAATCGCTTGCAGTTCAGTCGCTTGGTCTGGTGCCCGACAAGTAGCAATTAACACTTCAGGGGGTTGAGGTTCTGCACTTAGCTGTCGAACAAATTCCAAGCCTAGTCCACGATTTGTACCCGTAATTAAAACAGCTCGGCTGAACATGATGAGGACGTCTTGTCTTAAAAGTCTTACTCCTTCACTAAAATGGTTAGAGTGTTTGCGTACGGAGAAAGCTGTAGCAAAAGATCATTGAGGACGCGCGTGCGTTCTGAAGGTTAACTTTGGAGATAAGTAGGGTTACCATCCGTCCTTAAATGATAAGGACAGTACTTAAATTTGGTATGCCCGTCCTTAAGGGTGTTTGTCCTTAAATATGTCCTTAAATGGGAGTTGCTGCTAAATTTGTAGACATTTTGTCAGAATAAAAGGACTAAAACATCAATAATACATGCCGGCCGCATGCAGTTTCAAGTTCTGTTTAAAAATGGCTAGCCGTTCGGCATAGCGGGCCGTGGACAACGGCTATAGCCGTCGAAGTCAAACACACGCTGCTGAAGGGGAATGCAACTGTCATTTCCTATTGGCTAATGGTAAGTGGCTAGTGACTACACACGTATACGTGTGTAATGTATACGTGCGTATACTATACGCACACGTGTGTAATCATTTGTGTGTTGCTTGCTGCTCTGAGACATTGCGAAATGCATGCGACATTGTTGTCTGACACGAACTTACTAAAAAAAAATTTTTCTAAAAGCAAATATTTGCTGTAGTTTACATTGCATGTCTGCATCAAATACTGACAGTGTGTATGCCACGTGTGCTTTCTGCCATCGACAGTCATGTATTGCTCTGTAGCGCTAAATACTGATTGTTTTTACTGGACTTCTTATGGTTTCATTTCTTTGACTAATAAAGAAATTTGGGAAAGTGTTTCTGAAATAGGGGATTTGCACGAAAACCATTTAGCACTTGATTCTTGCGACAATTTTTTAAGTTGTCCTTAAATTTTATCTGCGTGAGATGGTAACCCTAGAGATAAGACTCCTTTTGTTTCAAAGTTGAGGGAACCTATGCACTTACATTTCAAGGTTAGGTGAAAGACTAATAGTTATAATATTTCCTTAATTTCCTTAATTAAATTTTTGCTCGTCTTAAAAAAAAACACTTAATTTAATGTGAGTTGGTGTAGAAGAGGCTGCAGAGTATAATTATGGGCTGTGGAGTAAATACGCGCAAACATTACATGATGTGTTTGGGGCCTATCAAGCTCTCTGAAAACTTCGGGTAATAAATGACAAATCAGTCGGAATAGTAGCGTATAATTTCACCTCTTTATATCCGTATCTGAGAGAGTTTTACTGGCATACTTATCAACACTTAAAAATTAATGAATCCGTGGTTGTCGTTACAGATGTGTAGGTTTCATGAAATGAATGTATATTCTTCTAAGCACTTCTCGTACATAGGTCTGTGTTGTTTTTCTACTTTTATATGATGATGATTTCACTATATTCGTATTTACAATTCCGTTTGAAAACCGCTGATTTGATATCGATTCAGCAAAAAGTTACAACATGTGAGATGTAACGTGACTCATGCAGACCTTAGTGTAGGCTAGGAAATTAAGATATTTTATAGGGGAATTTTTACTTAAAATCAACCAAAACATATCGGGAGAAATAAAAGATGTTAGCCATTACATTCAGACCTGTGACTCTTCTGTTAAAATAGAGGATCTCGCATCGAGACAGCGAAGAAGCGTTTACAATGGACGCTAACATCTTATATCAAAAGGCTCTACAGTCCACTGTTTAACTGTTACATCAACAACTATTGAAGTGAAACGATGTACGGCAACGAGCAAAGCTCACGCCGACGAAAGAAATAAAAAAAACTCAAAAGGCTCTACAAGCCACGCTCATTTTTTACTAACAGAAGGCCCGCGCAACTTGTCGTCCTTGATAAGGAAGTGTGTTTCTTTATGGGTGTCTGGTTTCTGTCCTTCAGCCAACGTGTGCACCAAAGTCCACAAGTTCCTGATAGGGCTTAGGAAATTATGTCTTCGTAGTAACCTTTTCTGTTAAATGTTCTGTAAAAGACGCTGTTTGCACACTACGTAAAGCCTATTTAACAGGAAAGGCAGTCGCGGGGTTTTCATAGTAATTGCACGGCCACCTGAATTTTCGAAATAGCGTCAAAGGGACTTATTCTGAACACATAGGGTAACATTGAACGTTTTGTGCGAAGGCTTCCGCTGGCCATATGTGATATCGATGAATACAAGAAAAAAACTACTTATTCGACTGCGCTGTATTATTTAAAAGGCTGCATAAAAGGCTGTGAAATGCGCGATACGACGCATTGGGCGAAAGTCGGTTTGCAGAATAACACGAAGTCGGAATGAAAGTCGAAATAGTTGTACACGATGAGAAGTCGATGATTTTATGATTAGTTTTATATTTCCCACCCAAATTATCACTAAAACAAGCATACAAAGACACAAGAACTAACAAATAATAATTTTCAAATTTCGAGAGTATTGTACGAGTTCAGAGTTCGAGAGTCACTGGTCCAAAAATTCCCAATCACCAAGACTCTCCAACTCGTCAGTCCTCAATTAGCCAAAAAAAAAACGTTTCCCCTTCCGCAGAAAATGCCAAGGTCTGGTCACAAGGGGTTTGACCCTTGACGATTAGCCTGACCTTGGCTTTCTAGCCGG